>VNJN01006876.1:146333-561522 GCA_008042485.1 Drosophila mayri | reverse complement strand
TTCCCCCCCCCCCCCCCCCCCTATTCGCTCAGTGTACGTGACGCGCATTTTCGCAAGTCTGCCTATCAAATGTAAAGTGCCGGCAATTTATATTTGAACGCAGCGAAAAGTGGAAGGCGGCTGGGGAATTCTGGCCGACAAAGCCAGGCAAATCAATGTAAATATTTTTAAGGAACACGCCGCAAAGAACGGAGAGAGGGGAAACCTCGAAAAGGTTAAAGCAATTGTGGAGGGGAAATTCAGGCCAAGTCAGGAACTGCATTTGTCGGCTTTGGAAAGATTTCTTTCTATTTTTTCTCCTTTTCCGATTTCTCTCCTTTTGGTTTTCCGCCTTAGCCCGCTCCCAGTGGCATTTTCAATTTTACTTTATATGCAAATTTGGCATTTTGTAGCAACTGCTGCCATTGATAGCTCTCGGCCTCTCTCGCCCCGCCTTCTGCTATCTTTTTTAGTTTGTTGCTCTAACCCGTCCGAAGAGCGGGTCTTTAAGCCAGCTTTACTTTCGAGCTGGCATTGCATTTGAATTTCTATAAATTTTTCATTTTCCATTTAGTTGCAATGCCACACCGCAAAATAAAAACGACCAAACAAAATCCCCTAAAATTCCTGCAACGTGTTTACGGCTGTTTTTCTTTCATTTAAAATGTGTGTTTTTGGGCGTGGTCTATGAATTGGCAACGAATCATTGGCACACATTGTGGTCATGCAATGAAAATAGATTAAATATCTTCAAGTGGAGCTTAAAGAGTTTGAATTCTTCCTGCGATTTTATCTCAAAACCTTCGTAATAGAATTTTTAAGTCACCTCAGCTGTGGTATTTTTAAATAATCTATTTTTGAAGAAAGAATATGATTAAAACACACAGATTTTACTCTGGAACGTTGAATATATATTACGGTTAGGAGCGAAAACTATGCACTCAGGCACGTCGTCGAGGGTAACATCGAGCCAAAGCCTAGCTTTCTCGCCATTAAGCTGAGGCACTCCCATAGCCGTTCCTCATGTCAGGAGCTCCTCAGCCTGGGCGACCCTGAGACACCCCTAACCACGCACTAATGGCACTCTGCCGCTGCTAACAAAGTCTAAAAAGCCGGCCGAAAATTGTTTGCCATGGTTAGACACTGTCGCCGCCGCTGGCGATGGGCAAAAGTGTCAAAGTGCTAAAGTATGTTCAAAGATTCATAAGATTAAACGCAAAAGCCCATGTCGCCCTATCTCGTTCTCTTTGCACCGCCATCTCTATAGGTATATACATATATCTCTGATGTCTTTGCGTTCGGTGGGCTATAGCTAAGTTCTGCCTATAAAAGGTAGACGAGACTTTCAACAAGGACTTTGGCAGCATGCTCGTGCTTCTTTGGTTTCTTCTTTAATGTGTTAGAACAACAAGGAGAATATCTATTTCTGGACTTCATTATACGATATATATATACTAATTGCTTAAATCATAAAATTCTTGTTTGAAGCAGGTAACATACATTTTTAAAACAAGTCAAGATTGATTTGTAAAAATGCTATTTTACTACTAAATAACACTGCATTCATTACTTTTTACCACTCTACAGTAACTTTCATTAAAATATATATTTATAATCAAAAAGATTTTTATACAATATATACATATACTTTTGTACAAGTTTACATGATATTTCCTACGTTTTCTCAACCGTCCACTGTGCGATGGGGCGTATGCGTGATGTGTGTGTGTGCCGCTTGCCAAGACGATGAAACTCATTATGCTCAGCTCGTAGGAAGCGACAGTAAAGAAAAGTCTAGTCCTGGCGCCGAAGGCTACCGACGACGTCTGGCCAGTCCTTGAACTCACCTCGAGATTTTCCATTTGCCTAGGCCAATGCGTTTTCAGTATTAGCTTCGCGCAAAGGTTCAACGCCCTGCGGTTTTTTCTTTTTAGAGAACTTAAATGCAAAGACAGCGTGAATTTTAACTTCTGCCAGCTGGCCCCCTTCATTCTTTCTCTGCCTGAAAAGCCAAGGCATAGGGAGCGCGAAAAATGTAAATTGAAAATGCAAAATGCTCATATGCAATTTGTTTGGTAGCTGAGCTGAGAGCGAGTCGGTTTCGGCCTTTTTTACAGTTTGCCGGGCATAAAAATCCACGACGGTCTACATTGTTGTCAGTTTGTAGCTTGGCTACAATCGCTTGCTTTACGACCACGCCCACACATGCACACACCCACATTCACACACATTCATACACATGGTGGCAGGGCCAAAGGCATTTGGCATTTTATGCGAAATGTTTTCGCAGGGAAGGAACCGTCGGGATTCGGCATTATAGTTGTATGAGCTCCCAGCTTCTCTACCGCCTTTTCTACCAATTCCAACTTCAACTACAAATTCCCGCCATTCCACTACCGGCTTTCTTGGCTTTAAAATTAAGTTTACATTTTTAATGTGGCGAAAAGGGAGCTGCGTCAGAGTTTTATGTCTTTCAACTTTAATGGTCATGACTTTTGGCATTTCTACTCGCAAGTTGATGAGAAATAGTACAAATATTGAGAGATAAAAAAGGGGGAATATGTGCAAATAAACTAAAAGTCAAATGATATGTGGGAGTTATTGTGGATATAACTTGTGTCAGTAAAGTACAGAAAATAAATGACAGTTTACTCCTAGTGGCATATGCATTTGTGAATAATAAAACAGATTTTATTTATTTACAAATTTACAAATAAATAAAATGATAAACATTTAAGAATCGGAGAAATCTCTATAAATAGTCTAGTTTATCATGATTTATTCATAACAATAAACAATTTATTTTCCTTTGGTTTATATTTGGTTCAGCCAATTCCCAATTGTAAATTACCATACGCCCCCATGGTCGCAATTCATCAGGGCGGGCAACCAGGGTTCGTACTCCTCGACCTTTCCCTGGGTCCTTCGCCTGGCTTGATTGAGCTGCGTTGGCCAAATCACGTTGCAATTGCCACAGACGAAGCTGAATGGCAAACGAGAGGAGAAACGAGACTCATTAGACCGAAGCGTGATGCGTGACACCAACTTTAAATTGTGGGAAGACAAGCGGCAGGACCTCATCCTTGTCCCAGTCGCTCGCCGCGTACTTCGGCCACCAGCCATTTCCCATTTCCTCCACATTGCAGTGTAATCTTGGCCATTACTCAAAAAGTAGCTTCGCACGTAGACTGCGACTGGGAAAAAAGGCCAGCGGAGAAATGGCAACCAGCAAAAAGCGTCATACACTAGAAAATGTTGAACAAAATGTATATAATATTTTTATTATTAATTAAATGACATCCTCCGATGGTAGTTAAATATTCAGTAACATTTTTATTTCATCCTTTAGGGTATTAGTAATGAGCTTTTTAATTAATATGATTTAATTATGAAGTGTCATTTTATGAAGAAAGAACAAAGGCAAATTGATAAAGTTGGAAAAACATTTTTTTATTTCTTGTTGATTAAGTAAATCAAAAATTGACTAACTTGACTCGAAATACTTAAGATTTCTATTTGAAAAAAGGATTTTTAACATTTCAATAATGTGGATTAGCGACTTAAAGTATTTTTTACAAAACAAAAAATTTAGAACAAAATATGCAAATGCAATAATGTTTTTCTTTTACTTTTAAATAATATTTTTTATCTAAAAAGCTATTGAGCATTTCATCACTATTTTTATTTAAAGTGTATCCAACTCTGCGGGTGACATTCGTAGTCTGTTTGTGTTTGTGTTGCCGTTTTCCCCGGCAGCTGAAGCGTCCCATTTTCCAGCTCTCCCAGCATTTCCGACCCCTCGGCCTGGCGCCTCTGTCATTGCCACCGTTCGCTGTTCTTTCTGGCTTTGAAATCAGAATCCAGTGGAACTCCCTGCGCCTCCGTTAATGGCTTTGTTATGCTAATTTTTTGACGCCTTCTGGCCATCGGAGTCGCCTGTTGGCCCTCGTTGGCTTTTGATGCTGTTTCTTATTAATTTAATTATAAATATTATTTTTTGCTCTGCTGTTTTTCTTATGAACACAAATTCTGGGAAATTAAAAACAATCACAGTCTCTACATTATATTATAATCATTTCCGAGCTGAGAGTGACTATAAAGTTTAGGTTGATTACATTATTATTTTTTGCAAATTAAGTTGTTATGATTATGTTATATTAAATCTTACAAAAATAATAGATTTAAACTGAAACTACTTCTATATTTTCTAGTTCGTTGGCTTTTACTGACCTAGACTCGCTTACTTACAGCTGTGCCATCGATTTCATTGGGTTTCTCCATTTTCCTGCACGTGGTGCCTTCTCAAAAAAAGTGAAACTCTGTCATTTGGTGAAAGGGTCTTAGCTGGAAAGCCCCTTTCATAAGCATCGCATAAATTCTTTGTCAATTGTGGCAAATTTTTAGCCAGCCAGATTGTCAGTCGTCCTTTTGCTTGTGTAGTTTTCCTGCTTTCTCCTTCTCAATCCGTTTCCCTCTAATTGTGGCATATGTGTGTGGAGTCCTGAAGTCCTAGCTGTAACTAGAATTTGATTGTGCGAGCCAGGAGAGTACATTGATTGGATTATCCCTGCCAAGCGACTGCCGGCCATGTGGTTAGTCATAAATGAAATGAACCTGCAGACTCGTAGATGAAATGGCAGAATGGAAGTTGTGACACATTGCGGTAATAGTAAAAGAATCCTTCACAATAAAGGGAAAGTATATTTGTTGCTACGTGTTACAAACATTTTATTAAGCTGTTCATTAAATTATTCAAAGTTAGGTGGTATTTAAGCATCATTTAATATATTTTAAATTAAAATATTATTCTTCAAAAAGAATTCAACGTTAGTTCTGAGCAAAGCTTTAAATTTAAAGTTTATATTTGCAACATCTCCATCAAGGGTGTTTTTTTTATACCTTTTAGATTTTGTATTCTTTCTCCTGGAGCTTCCTACTCAATGTTTCTCCTTTGGAGCTTCTTCCTTCGTTTTTTGTCCAGCTTTCTTGGTTGGCCTGTTTGCTGGCTTGTGGCTTAGGAATGGCTTACAAGCTGCTTCCTTGTTTTTTGCTGGCTCTCCTCGTGACCCTGCAACCGATTATCTTGCAAGTTTCTATTCTCTCCATCAGCTCCTGCTCCTTCCTTATTTTTGCATTTAATCCTTCCAGCTCACAGTGTCCTTATTCATGATTTCCAGCTGTTTGTAATGGCATTCTTAAGCTCAATCAAACAGGAAGTGAATACGCATTGAATTAACAGTGCAATATTCGTATTTTTGTGAACGCCTGTCGGAAAATCCAGTTGAGTTTTATAATTAAAATTCCTGGAGTCCGGAATAATCCCCTTTTGCGCATAGATGCAGTCCGTGTAGAATTTAAATGGCGTTTTTGCAGAGTGAGTGTGTGTGCTGAAACTGCAACTTTAGACATAAAAGCCAGACCCCTTGAAATTCTTTTTTCCCTGTCCACCCCTTCGGGCTTTATTGTTGCTGCTCGGCTAAAACCGTGCAGACATTTGGACGCAACTACTTGAAGTTTTATGCCCCGTTTCTGCCCTCTTTTTTCCATTCTTTCCTTTGCCACATGGGAAGACTTTATGGCTCATACGTGTGGGCTCCTCTCGGAGCATATTGAAAACCCAGCATTGTTATGACTTTGAAACAAACTGAGGGCGAAAGCATCCTTTCTCCTTAGCCCTCAACTTAATGGCAGGTGCAAGCAAAAAAAATGGGCGGCTGGAAAAGAAAGCGAGAAAAAAGAAAACTGTTATCGGTATGCGTGCTCAAAAGCGCACTTGATTGCTCAAATCCTTTGTGTATCCCCTTTTAAGCCTTTTGTTTTCCATTATGCGCCGGAAGTGTTGTAAACACTTCAGCGCAGGACACGGGACAGCAGCCAAAGCCACAATAACAGTAACCCGAGAAAGACCAAAAGGGCAAGGAAATTCCAAGTCCAAGACATCGTCTCAAGCGGCGACGGGACTTCCTTTGGATTCCTTTCACTACACAACAAAATACTTTCTACAACTTTGTAATAATTTATTCTAAATAATATTTTCTAAGATATAAGGGTAAGGGAAAAATAAGGTAAAATTTATATTTAATGACAGAAACTACAACTCTACAATTTTTATTTGTTACAAAGTTGAAAAATTTAAAAATTCTAAGAACGATTAGGGAGTTGTTTCCTGTGTGTATGTAAATGCTCCGACATTTTTAATATAAACCAAGCTGGGATAGGACACACGGAAATAAAGCATAATAATGCGGCACGACAATCAGAAGGAAGAGGGGAGGTGGAAAAGGGGCGGGCAGATCGGGAAAAGACGACGCGTGCCAAACGGGAAAACACTCATAACGCTTCGCTCCCTATTTTCCAGCTCCCTCTTCTTGGGAGAATCAGCCCTCGTGGGTTTTCTCTTGTCAATATGCTTCCCGCTCGACTTGTGCTATAATTGTGACTTCCCTCCCCGGAACTATGTGTGTCAGCGAGGGTTAAGGAATGAAGATTATGCCAGCCGGGACACTTTCAGTTACTTAGCTGGGGAGCTTCTGCTGCTCGGGGACCGAAAGACTAAAGGGCTGAAGGACTGGGTCTGAGAGGCTTCCGTCCTTTTTTTTCCTGGCTCCGTTGTTTTCAGCAACTTACAAGTGGCCAACGAAAAGTATCCCAACTGAAGCTAAAATAATTAGCTGGGGAAGTTAAGCTGGAACTGCGGAAAAATGAGAAGGCCACAGGGGAAAGCTCAAAGAGATAAAAGAGGAAAGTGGGCTGGGGGAAAAGGGAATAAATAAAAAACGAAAGCAGGCTAAGGGATGGGCTAAATGCTCGGATATATTATTACAATTGATATGGAATTGGACTTAAAGGTCGTTGGGGGAAAAGTAATGTAGAGTACATAGTAAATTTTAGGAATACATTTAAAATTGTTCAAGAATCGAATATCTTTAAAGAAAATCCTCCATATATTTGCTTCGTCATTCGTGCACTTCCTGATGCCGAAAGACAACCCATCAGTTCGCACCACTCATCTAGGTCAGCCGGCGGTCATTTCCTCCGACTCACCGCCAGCTCATTTTCCGGTTGACAGGACCGCTTTGATTCCAGCACATCACCTGACAATTTGTTGACTCAACTAATCTCCTTCTCCGCTCCATTTCCGCCCCTTTCAGATGCCCGGAATGGGGAGACGTCACAAACACTACCATCATCGGCTGTGCGGTTCATCTTCATCAGTTCTGCAGCGGCTGGTGGAGCTGCAGCTCCTTCTGCCGGCGGTGCTTGTCCTGCTGCTGGCCACCACCCTCGGGCTCGCCTGCCGCGTCTCCGAGTTCTCCTGCAAGGGCAGCGGGAACAGCGGCACCATTTGCGTTCCACTGGACAAATACTGCGACGGACGCAGCGATTGCGCCGATGGCAGCGATGAGCCCAAACATTGCTCCGGTGAGTAAATCCTGCCAGCTGCTGTTGTCGTGTTCCCCCTTCCTTTGCGCAAATACAGTACAGTAAACTATCAAAGGAGACCCAATTGAGAAAATTAGGATGGTGTAATATCCATTAAAAATTTAATATTTTCCGAGAACTACTTTAAGAAAAAGGAAAATAAAATTAAAACAACTAAATACATTTTCTTTGAATTATTTTTGTAATAACAATTTGTAATGTCTTGGTATATTTTAGATTATTAAATAAATAAATAAATTGATTATTATTAATACTTTAATTCGGTTTGCTGTCTTTAAATATTGTGTAACTTCTGCTCACATTGTATTTTTTTATTTATTTTCCGACGACAGTCTGCAATCGGACATATTATGGCGATATTGGACGGACCTACGCCATAAAAGTGCCAACGCCACAGTGGAATAAATTGCCGTTCCTCTGCCACTTGACATTCACAGCATCCGGTCATGATCAAGGCGACATTGTCCAGGTGCGTATGTGGGTATGGAATACAGGAGGCAACGAGTGGGGTTGCTGGTTGCCAGTTCTGGGAAATTGTATGAATGTACCACAAGTACTAAGTGAGTTATTTGTATCCTTTCTATGTAAGAAGTTTTTAATTTTTGAAATAACTTTTTGGTCGCCTTTTACGGTATTTCAAAAATTATAAATATAATTTTAACTATCTTAATGAATAATATAATTATCAATGAGATACTTAAGTTTGAAAATCACTAGAAAGTATTATAAATTTTAATTTAAATGAAAAACTTAACAGGGTTATTTTCCTATAAATGTGTTCCTTTTGGATAATAAAAACCGTCAATAAATGTCACATTGATACCAACAGAACCTTTAGTAACCATCTCAAAGGCTGAGTCCTGCCCTATCCTGTAAACTGATTAATGTATTTATGCTATTAAATTAATAAAAACTGTTCAGATATTTGAACCCTATTAAGAGTGAACAATCTATATTTATTTCAATATTACATATAATTTTATATTCCATTCCATAAGAAATAGAAAACACCATCAGAACTTGAAATAGCGTTCCAAGTTTGTAGCAACATTTAAGTCTTTATTAATATGTATAAAACTGACCACAATCCTTATTGAAATCGAACCGATATAAATTTTCTGTGCAGGAACATATACATTTTCCTGGTGTATACATTTTCTTTTTTCCTGCCACTGTGCACTGTTGGTGCTGAGTGCGTGGAGTGTTTGCCCTGCTTGTGTTGTTGTCCGCTCCTCGTTGTCCACTCGTCCTTCTGTCGTCCGTCTGTTGGCTTTAGTGCGCCGTAGGCCAAAGATTAGCCGTGCGTCAGCGACATAAAAGTGCAATGCACACACACACTCGTGCACTGGAGTGGCCGGAGCGGAGGGGAGGCGCTGCCGGAAGAGGGCACTCTAACGAGAACCGAGAGCCACACACACACTCGGCCGCGGTAGGAGCCATTGTCAGGAGACAGCGACACGCACAAATGCATCGCCGTGAAACATTCCGAGACACATCCGCCCAGGTCTCCCTTCTCCAACAATAGCCAGCCCCCGATTCCTATATATGTATGATATGTACATATCGCATGAGGAGCTGTCTGTGCCGGCCATTCGCACAGGGTAGTGTATGGGCTCTGTCTGGGACTGAGCCGGACTGATTTGCTACCAATGGCTTGAAGAAAAAAACATTCGAAAATAAAATCATATAAAATATTTGTTAAAAAAGATTTAAAACCAAAAATGAAGTAAATGTATATTAGTTTCTAAATATATCAGATTGCTTTTTTATGTAATGAACAGCGTTACTATATATCTCTTAAGGAAAATATTGAATTTTTTATTATTATTAAATTTCTTTAATGTAATGACCATTATAAATCTTACTGGTAATGTTTTAAAAGCACCAAAGAGCATTTAGAAATAGCCTATAATATTAGGCCTAGTTAGATGGAATATCTTCATTACTCGCCTCGTCGGCATATCTCGTAAATTTTTGGGATTCAGGCATTTGGTGCGTGCTTAATTAGGACTCCCAGCGATTGCTACTGAATCCTGGCCTTCCCGGCCTTCCTGGCCACGCGTATTATTTAAGCGGAAAACTGCTCTTTAAAAAGCCCTCAAGGGCTTTGCAGGGAACGGATGGACAGAGGAGCTGTCGGGGAAAATAAGCAAACAAATCGAGCAGCAAGGCGGAGTGGCAGAGCCACCCACGTTGACAATGAAATTAGACCCGCTTCAAAACATTTTTGGCGAGCTGTCAGAGAAACGTCAATTTCAATTTCGAAAATAATTGATTTCCCTTGCAATTTGCGTAAACATCGCAATGAGCAGTTGAGTCTCAGGAAGTGCTAGTCAGCAATCTCTGTTCACCCAAGCCCCTGCTACCCCCTTTTGCTCCTTGGATTCCCCCTTCAATCCGCCGGGGTGTCTCGCATATTTTTCTGAACAAGTATTTGGAATGATATATGCAAAATGTTCCTCCGTGGGCTTTGCACCTTGCACAAATCTGTCAGGCATAAGTTATAACTTTTTATTTTGTGTTTCCGCATTTGTAGACCGCATTTTTGGCTAAAACGTGGTTACACAAGGAAAAATAAAATATATTATTGATTTTTGCTGAGGAGTTATGAATTTATTAACACTGTTAAAGAACATTTCCGGACAAGGTTTAATTTAAAAAGAAAAAATAATAATAATTATATTAACTACAATATTTTGTTTTTAATTTCGTAAATAAAAAAGACATATCAAAATAGCATATATCATATCATATATTCTAAAGTTTTGTAATAAACAATATAAGAGACCCATCTTTAAATTTAAATTTAACAGTTTACATTTATAATAAATACTAAAGCTTATGGACTTAATTTTAAATGCATTTAGTTAAATATCTAAAATACAAATACACATTTTGTATATAATATTATAATATATTTTTAGCTGTGTACCATTTTCCCTTTAAGTCTTCATAGTACCATATAAATCATGCGGTTGGCTTTCCATGGCCTCCACCCGTTTTCCCCGCCCTCCTTTCACTTTTTTATACATATATATTTTTTGCTGCTCACTCTGGTGCGTCTGTGTGGGAAATTGCTTGAAATAATAATGTTAGACACTGGGGAGGACGAGGCGATGCGATGTTGGCGAATAGGTGGGTAGGTGCTGCTGTCTGTTTGTACATATTGATTGATGATTGTCAGCCGGAGTCCCAGACCTTCGGAAGGGAGAAGTTTAAATTGCCTGGGACTCCGCGTCGTTTACCCAAGGGCTAATTTTTAATGGAAATACCTTAACCCAAACTCCGCAATATGTTTACTTTAATGTAGGTGCCGTTAGCGCCAGCTATTTTCGTAATTTAAGCATGTTTTTCATGCCCTCTAATGGACGGGAAAATATATACAACAAATCAACCAAAAAGAACATTTTTTGCCTTGTAAAAACAGACAGTACTTTGCATAAATCACGTTTTTTCCTTGTCATAATTAAGCAGAGTTTACCAAGCACAATTTTAATTTTTTTTTGTAACCCTTTGTTTATTTGTCCGTCGAAGTTTATGTTTACCAGCTATGCCTTTTTTTTCTTGATTTCAACAAATTTAATTTTGTATATATTATCTTTTTATGTTTAAAACAACTAAAATAAAATTAATATGATTCCTGCTTTGTTGGGTATTTCTGATGGAGTTTTATTTAAAGTGTGACCACTTTGGTGGTGGCGTTCTTAATGGTTTTATGATGTAAAAACTCTTAAATGAAGGTCTAATTTACTGTCACAAACATGTCTAGCAGGTGCTCTTTGCAGTAGATGAAAAGTTTTGTTAAGGATTCGCACTTTGTCACAAGAGAAAAAGGGGAAAAGAACTTCTGCAAAGGCGTTCAGTGCACATAAACTATGCTTCTTTGTTTTCCCCGGAGAGTTTCCAGGTTTCCAGGTCTGAATAAAAATTTGCAAATTCAAAAGTTTTGGCAGCAATTTTTCGCTCCAGTCCAGTCTTCGTTTCTAATGAAGCCACAAAAGCCATGTGCGATGTGGGGCCGAGCCTTTGCTTATTCCTCCAGTTTTTCGTCGCTGTCACTTTTGCCTTTGTTTAATATTTCAAATTGGATGCGAAAATCTCTTCGGGTGCGTGGGTGTTGGTAAAATTCGGCTAAATGAAAAACAAGTGGCTGCCAAGTGAAACCCGAAGCTGAACCCTTTTATTGGACTTTTCTTTCCAATTTTCAACACACACACACACATACCCATTTATTTGCATATTTTATTAAGAAAAATACATGCGTACACGGGAGTACATAATGTACATATTGCATACCAGATTAGACACTTGACTTTCTGCCTCACAACTTCCTCACTTTGACCTTGAGTTGACTCTCCGTCGAGGCACTGTGAGTGTGGTATTTCCTTCTTTATGGCCAATCAAATATGCAAACAGTGGGCGGGCACAGTGAGGCATGGCAAGGTCCTTTACATTTTTCGCAAATGGAATTTCATTTGCATAACTTTAGGCAAATATAAAATATAGTTTTAATACCCTGGAATAGCGGGCTAAACTGGGCTTTAAAGGATTTTGGGAATGCTCAGAAATGATTTACTTGCGGCAGAAAAAAATAAAAATGTTAAGTCTTTCCAAATTCTAAATATTTGATACTGTTTCAAGTGAATAAATTATGTCTTAAGGAGAACGGAGGCCAACTTAATTATGTTGGGTTTAATATTGGATTTTTTTCTTAAACAAACTTTAAGAACTTAGTTACTTATAAAATATTGCAGAGGCAGAATTGCATCTTTCCTTCAATATCAATTAGCAAAATTAAGAATATATAATATATTCCTACTTTACAAGGACATACATAATTTTACATCTTTCAATTATAAGCAACTTCATTTTTTTTTTTGGTTTTTCAACCAAATGATAAAATAGAAACATTCTTATATTTTACTGCCAAGAATAATGTTTTAAGATTTATCAATATATAACACATTTTAAATATATATCCCCTTTAATTCTTTCAGATAATCTTCGATGGCTTTACAGTGGGCAGGTTCGATGAGGGCATGGTCGATACGGACGTGGATGGCTACGAAACGAACCTCAGCCCCACGGGCGAGCTGCCCGGCTGTCCCGAGGGCTTCATGCAGGTGAGAGCGCTGGAATTCCATTTATTAAAATTCATGTTACGTGATAATAAAAATAGTTTGAGGGAAATTGTGTCCGGGAGCTGGCACTCCATTTGCCTGCGTAGGGGGTTGTAATTTTATGGCCCAGTAGATGGGGGAAAAGTGGGCGGCCTGGTTGGGTGCTGGGTGCTGGGTAGTAAATCCCGGCCAGGACTTTGGCTTGTCATCATTGGTAGCTTTCGTCCTCGTCGTCGTCGTCGTAGTCGTCGTCGTTCGATTCAATCAATGTCCGAGTAATTCTGTAATTTTCTGTTTGGTTCTCTGTTGACAAATACCACATTAGCCCGGCAAATTGAATTGAATGGTGCGCCTGTGTGCGTGTCTCTGCCAATATCTGTATCTGTATCTGTGTGTCCCGTCGATCCTGGGTCTGAGTGCTGTTAGTGTTGTTGGGTCATATCCATTTGCTTGTCTCTGGCCCAAAAAGGAAAACTATTTAACATGTCCTGTGAGCTGTGTGGTATATATTTTTATCGCAAATTTTGCGGACACATTTAGTGAGGAATGGCGATGCTGTGCTCAACCCAAAATCCTGGCCAAATAAAATGTACGAAAAAGCTCACTAAATCCCTGTAATTGACTTGTGCAATATGTTCGAAAGGCTCCTTCCGTTTCGCTTCTGTATCTGTAGTTGTATCTGTATCTTTTTCTGTTTCAGTTTTTGTTTCACTTTGCGAATCTGCATCTGTATCTTTATCTCGGTTTCGGGTTGACTGGCTCGGCTTGAATCGCTTTTGATAAACTTCAGTCCGTTTGTTCGTTTCCCAGGATATCTTAAGCTGTTTTAATTTGGGGCTTAAACCAAATGTTCGCACTGGAGTGCTGAAATGCAAATGGCGAAAATATATGTAGTTTCACTTAATCTTGTGCTCTAAGTTAATTCCTGCCAATAAAGTTGGCCAGAATATATTATGCACACGTTGCCTGCTTTATTGAAATGAAAATGAGTCGGATTTGTTGGGGTAAATGTTAATTTGATTGAAATGATATCCCAAAATGTGAGCAAAAGAGAATTAAATTGAATTAAAAAAAAAGAGAATTAAATACCAAATAAGTTATTTCCTGAAAAGGTTTCATGGGTTAAAAGTGGTATGGTACATATTTAATTATAATAAAGGATGTATAAAACAAAAATCGAATGTATTATTGCCTTATTATTTTATTACAAACCCTTTTTAACCCCTATGTATGTTATAATGTAACCCTCCAAACCCCTTTTAAACAGAATTTGCAAACGCTGTCGCATAATCTCTGCTCTATTCCGGGGACTACAGATTCTTATTGGATCCATTTTCCTCTGCTAACTAGAGAGGCTTTTTTTGGCCCGACTGCAGGTCCGTTGGAAAACCATAAACCTCTATTAGTTTAGCTCCGTAGGCTCGGAAAACCCCCATTGCTTTGCCCCACGGGCCGTCCATGTATCTCCCGGTCTCTCTTTGTGCAACAATAAATTTTAACAAGCGTGGGGCGTGTGCCGACATTTTGCGGTGCTCGTCCCGAAAAACTGGGAAAAACGGGAGCTGCAATACGGGATATGGAATAGCCATCTAGTGCAGTCGCCTGCACTCCTGGGCTGTCCTGTTGAGGTTTCATTTGGCGCTTGACATGTGTACGGCGTTGAGGGATTTCCGCAAAAGGACAGGGGGCGGCCATGGGGCAAGCCTCTAGTTTTTATTGGCGCCACAGTTTCCGAGAGCAACCGTATCCATCCCATGCAAAGGGTATTTATGGATTATATCATATCCGAATTTATATTCTGGGTAATAAATGATAAAATGGAATATATATTTAATTTTTAAAAATTTATTTTGAATCAATTTAGTGGATTTAAGTATAAGCAAATGTTTTTTTAGACGTCTAATAATATTTGCAAGTATAAAGTTTTATCTGGTAAATATTTCCGATAGCCGCACATAATTGTATTATTATTTTGTACCAATTTAAATACTCAAATTTATAAAAATATTATATATTATCATATTATATTATATATTGTCATATTATGTTATATATTATCATATTAAAATTAAGTTCGGATAGCCAACATTAAACAAAAAACTGATTTTAAACCAGTCATAAAATGTTTTGCAGAAACCTCATGATTTTGTTTACCTTTTGATTTTTGATTTTATAAATTTGTAAACAAATACAGTCTGAATATTTAGCTTCATAGAGTATTACAGAATTTAATTTGACAACAAAGCTCTTTCATTTCGTTTTATTTTCGGTTTTCTTCTTGTACATTTTGTTTTTAAAACGAATTTAAATATTTAAAATTTTTTAACGCTGCCCGCGCACTGTTGTTCACTGTTATCATTGCAGTTGTGTATAGACTCGTAACTAACCGCAGGTTTGTGTTGTGTTTTCCCTCTTCAAAAACTCCATTTCCATCGAAAGCTGGCATTTTTTTCGCCACTGAAGGCAATTTTAACTGCTGACGCGGTTTTGTAAACTCCCTTCCCTCGGTCCCTCGATCTGTATAAATAATGCGTGTCATGGCCTGGCCACATAAATTCTTGACCGAAACGGAAAATTTATATCCGCTGCCTTCCCACATATACGTTTATATATGATTTACCCGGCACCAGGCCGGGGTCAGGTCCAACGCCCTTGTCGGGCCCGAAGTTTCAGTTTAATCATTTATTCAATTTAGTTGGACATTCTGTCTCATGCATTTTGTAAGAGGCCAAAAAGGGGAGCCAACTGGGCTGTCCTTATCTTGACCTTTTCGGAATTATTTTTAATAATTCAGCAAACAATCTTTGGCTGTCGGAGGGAGCGGAGCGAAGGTCCTTAATGTAGGTACAAATCCTCTAACTAGCATAAGTTTAGCTTCTAGTTCAAATTTATTCAAATATATTCGAATACAGATGGTACACACACAGCCAAGCTGATAGCTCAACTGAAATCAATTTCAAAATAATTCTTTTTTTTATAAATTAATTAAATTTGGTTAATTTAAGAGGTATTACTACTGTCCTTCATGCCTTTGTCTGTGTTCCTTGCCGCTTAAAACTCCGGCCGGACCTCCTGCTGAACCTCTTAGATATTTGCTAATATTGCTTATCATAAATAATAAAGTTTATGCATAAACGTATTAACCTAAATCAACAGCAACAACTAAAAGGAGCAGTAGGATGGTGCGGAAGCCTGTTATCCTTCAGTGTCCTTGCGAGAGCAGCTTGGGCAAATGATTCAATATTTGACAATCATAACAGCCCCAACCCCTCGACTTCCGAGCTTCCCAGCAAAGGACAACGACGGCAAAGGAGTTAAAGCAGCTTGGACCTGCTTCGGTTTGTCAATAGTTTTTATTGGCCCAAATATAATACGTATACATTGTCTAACAACTTTGGCTTGGTTAAGCTCATAACTCAACATTGACCACACGAAAGTTAGTCGAAATTTACGAGTTTTGCCGAGCAAAAGTCTCCCAAGTTTCAAACATTTCCTATGCTTATTTATTCGCTCGCCCCCCGTGGCTATGCGTTGCAAATTAAAAGCCGTCACGCTTAAATAATGTATGTGTAATATGCCGAATGCTTTAAATTACTATAAATCAAACAGGCAGCGGCGACAGTGGGACGGAGCGGGTATTATGCGCTTAAATTGTTTCACAATTAAGTTGAAGCCTGTACGACGGCTGAGGAGCGGCATCCTGACAAGCGTTGCCCTTTGTTTATTGTTGGCAGATTATGAGGCGAGAAGGATTCAGCGGATGCCAGGACATCAGCAAATCAGATAAAACTTTTATCGCACTCAGTGTGTGTGTACTGCGTATGAGCGATATTCCTGAGCTGCAAACAATGCCGTGCAGATATGATATTTGTGGGCGGGTCCGGAATTTATCCAAGCGAACCATTAAATATTTCACAGTTAAACCGTTCTGGGTTAGTTAATAGTCTACTTAACTTAAATTATTTATACTGGCAAGCTAATAAAAAATAAATTCAATATTAAATACGAAAAAAACGATCCAAACACATTAGAGATTGTTACCTTGGAACTTGGACTTATTGCCTTGATCATAATTACACTTTATACTTTTGTTATGTATTATTTTAGATCTATTTAAATCTTATTGTAATAATTTATTTTGTAACACAGCATTTGGAAAAATTTTGATCAACTCACTTTAATAATTTCCTATTATTCCCATTATCAAAGTCTTTGGGTAACTTACCTCGTTCCTCTCCCAGTTAAATGTCCTCTTTAGTTCGGCCATCATGTGACTATTCCTACTGATATGTGAGCAAATGTTTGGCCAAAAAGTCGGCCACTATTAGCCTTGGCCTAATCAAATAAATTTACTGTATAATTTAACCAGAGGGCGAGATGCGGACCAAAAAATATCTTGCTACAATAATAATTCAATCAATTTAAAACCAACACAAAACGAGGCAGAAAAAGCAAGAGCAGATAGGGCAACGATTGGGGAAGCGGGCTAAAAGGAGAGAAAAAGGCACACACACAAGGACGAATATCCAATAATTCGTTATGAAGTCGATGCTAATAACGCTCCAGTGCACACAATGGACATGATGACGATGATGAAGAGGAACGACCAATGTGGTAAGATGGTGGGCAAGCCGTGAAGAGGGCAGCAGGCAGATGCACTCGGAAAATTTTCAATAAAATTAAATTAAAAAATAAGTTCAGCAAACTCAAGATTAAACAATAAATATTTACCATAATATTTATTTAAAAAACTGAAGGTTTTAGGATCATAAAAGTTTCTTAAAATAGTTCAACAATACAATAAGTAAAATAAATTCTAATTGTGTCACTTTTCTCCAAGTGTAAGAAGAAGAGGCCTGTGTCCAGGACTCGAGCAGAGCCTGCAATGAATTTACACAAAATCGAAATCAGAAAATTACCATTATGCCGTTCAGTCAAGTCTGCCTGTGGCCATCGGCTCCTGCTTCTCCTGCTCCTGGTCTCCCTATTCTCCCAATCCACCAGCGATCCCCATTCATCCTGGCTGTGAGCTGGAGCAGGATGGCCTATGGACTTGCCCTGGTCATTCAATATGACAGCAGCAATGGACCGACTCGACTCCAGTGCAACTGCAACTCTAACCAGTTACAAATATTGGCCAGACCTCGATTGGCGACTTTGCAATTACAGCAAAAATTGTTGTTTGGGTTTGGGGCAGCCGCAGGACATGTCCGGGCAAAAAGGACCCACAGAAGCCCTAAGGCTTCACAGGCCTGCCTCCTCGTCGGTCGTCGGTTCAGTTCAAATAACCCATTAACTAAAAACTTAATCAATTGGAACCTCAGTGTAAATGAGCTGCCGTCGCCGCTGCCGCTACCGCTACCATTTTCCAATCCCCACATTTATCGACTGTTGGCCACTGACCCAGGCCGCAGGCAGGGAAAAAAAATATTGGAAACAGGACCTGCCAGTGTCCTCCGCCTGCTATGTAGTATAGGCAATATTAATGCTGCCTATGCGACCAGGCTCAATAAATGTCAGTGGTCCTGGGGCGAAAAGAGGGCCAAGTATGGGTAAGGGATTTGTATTTAATGGGTTATGCTGGACATATAGAGTGCACGAAAATGTGGGGAAATATAAATATTATATTTGATTTACCTTTGATTTTATATATATTTAAGTTTTTTGTGCTAAAATACTTAGATATTTGCTTAAACTAAATAAATAAAATTCACGAAGAAAGGTAATACAATTTTTTAAAACTGAAATACATACAACATAATTTGATATATATATTTAGTGTACTTTGATTATTAAATTTGATAAAGGGATATATTTTTTTTAGTTCAAAGAATGTATTAAAATATTATAATATATATAAGGTTGAATTTTAAGCTAATTTATTTTTGTAAGTCTACAACAGATTAGCTTTTAGTTTACAATTATTAAATTGTATAATTAAAATGTTAAGTGACCAACAGGGTTGGGGCTATTAAGTCAAGAATTGAATTATTTTCCTATTGTTAAATATACCTATAATACTATATCATTGATAAGCCTTGGGATTCGGTTGTCAAATATTCTTCTCTCTACTTAAATTCTCGATTCCTTCAGGCTACTCTCCCCTGTCCCTGTTAATAATTTAACCACTATGCGATTGGCTAGCTCTGGGGCCCCTTTTTGGTCAAAATGTAAATACATTTATGGGCCAGGCACTTGCAGTGGCAATTCGGTTGGCTTGCTCGGTGCTGTCGCGGTGTTGTTTCAGCTGCTGCTCGCACACCTTCGACGATGGCCACCAGTTTTCCGCATGCATAAAATACCTGCCCAAATGCACGCTGCAGTTGTTTTTGTCCTGGGTGCCAAGTGCCACGTTGCGGAGGCAGGGAAAGGAAAACAATCAAATATTGAGCGGAAAGAGTGGTCGTTAAAATACAAAAAAATTACACTGCCCAACACGCACTCATAATCCATTAGCCCAACGCCAGATGGCCACCCGTAACGCGCGTTTATTAATTTTGTATGCGTTTTTCACTTACCCACTTCCAATAAAATCAATAAGAGTGCACGAACTCTATAACTTAACCCAATTTTTAATGTGCCAGTGTGTGTATGGCTTTAAATGTTGCGTCACAGCCCTTTACAGGGCCGTGGAAAATTGCTTTTAGCCCTTCTGTTTGGTTGTCTGTGGGCGGGTGACCAGCGAAATAAACTTGATTTTTAATTAATTAAATTTTTATTTATTTACTTGGCAGCTCAGCGAATTGGGACGCCCATTCACCGGCGGCTCCTGGTGCGGCAAGGCCACGGGACCGCAATTGTACTTTAGCGAAACATCCACGGTGACAGCGTCGGTGAAGGTAAGTGTGAGCAAGTCAGGAGATAAGGGACAAGGACACACAACAGCTTGAAACTTAAATATTTAAAATTATCAGAGTTTTAATAAAATTTCAACAGTGACCAAACACAAAGTTGAATTTTAATGACGTTACCTGCTATGTTCACTATCCTCAAATGTAAAGTTTCCCACTCACAGGGCAAATACTAAAATAATTAGTTTGAATTTCCCAATATATGTAGCTCCCCCTGTAATGACTCTTTGTCTGAAATCTCCCAGATATTGTTCAGAGTTTTATTTTAATTTCACCCATTTTACATATTTTACCTCTTTGGCTTAAGTACACAGCAAAATAAAGAGCTTGCAATGTGCCATTGTAGCCATATCGGCAGATGCTCCACATTTCCATTAACATGCCTGGGAAGATCTGCTGCCCATTCAATTATTTCTTCAGAGCAGAAAATCTCCTGCTCATCCAAAAGTTTGCATGTCCTCCTTTTCGTTTTCATTTAATATTGAAGAACTCTTCCTGCGCGACACACGGCGTATGCGTAATGTTTACTTGAGGCAGTAAGGCGATGAAGCAATGCCATTGCCACTTTTTGATTAATTTTTAAATAAACGCGTTGCCATAAAAATGGGCAAATGGACAAGGAGTCGTAAAGGACACATGTCCGTGGGAAGCTGCAGGGCGAGATTCTGGTTTCAGTTTCTGCTGTCGAGTTGCCGCGCATAAATTATGAAAATTAATAAAAATTCATTCGGCGTGTGTCAGAGGGCACTCCTTCGGACACTTCTTGCCGTCCAAAGTGTTGATGAGCAGTTGACATGGCAATGGAGGAAAATCAAAGGAAAATTCGCAGATTGCACAATTAAAGGGAAGTTGTGAGTGTAGGTGGGACATTTTAAATGGGAAATTCAAAACAATTAAATGTATATCTTTCACTTAAGCTTGTTAAACTAATAGATTATATTACCTTCAACTTTCATCAAAGAGATCGGTATCAAAACATTATTAATTTTATTATTTTGTATATATTTATTTATACCATAAAGAGCTTCACAAATGAAGTATAACCTTCACTAATATGCTTTGAAAGACAGGGAAGTATAGAACTCATTAAGCATTAATTCCAATTGCTTATCCTTACAAGGAGCAGAGTAACTTCAGTCACGTCTGCGTTGGAAAATTTTCACAATGATTGCACTTTTTGGCTTTTAACATTTGAAATTGCATTTTCTTGCAGGTATTTCATCCGCCACGCAATATCCGAGACGAGAAGCCCTTTGAGTTCAGCATAAGATATAAATTTATAAGCCAGTCGGATGCAGTTGTGAGGTAAGTTTCTGCCCGGAAATTCCCAGCAAACTGACAAATATCTGTGCAGCTTGAAAAGTATTCAATTGATATTGGTTCGATGCATTCTCCCCGGTCCTTACCCGAACCGATTCTCCCTCCTTGCCCAAGGTAATGTCATCAGTCTGTTTCAGCTTTTCCCGCCCCGGCTTTCATCTTTCTGTAGATGTTTCTATTCGAAGATACTTGCTTAAAACTTAAATCGTTCTACCTGAAAGAACAATGCCACTTGGTTGCCTTGGGGATGGCTTTTCGGGAAAATTGAGAAGGAGGAGATTGGGGGCTGCCTACATAAAACATGAGCTTCGTGAACCGACTGTCTAGTTGTTCAATAGAATTGCAAAAGTATCCTCACCTCGTGTATTTGCCGTGCAATCCATTTGTGCGCTGTGCTTAGGCATGTGTCAAATTTGTTTCTGTATTCTAGGTCCTTTTCACTTACTTTTCCATGTGTCGCGCTTTTTGTTTGCGCGCGGAAAATTAGAGAGCGAGCAAAATAGAAATGGAAATGTATTCGGTTCAATAGGTTTCGCACAATTTTCAAACAAAAACCAGGATGAGTTTGGACTAATTTTCATAGAAAACTCGAAATAAAAACACACATTTGTTTTTAAATTGTATAAATCTTTAATGTTGTCTTTAAAGCTTTAAGATAATAGATTGTTATATAATAAAATACCTAAGAGGGGTTCCTTGGATAAATATAAATTATTATTTGAATTTAAATTCATTAAAACATTATCCAAAGCTACAAAATGTATTTATTTATAAGTTAGTCCCCTGGTTTTTGTTCGAGTGCGAGCATCGTGTGCACACCATTAGCAAACTAAACAATGATGGGAGTCCTGGTTTGACCATCTATACAAAAGCTGGGTACTCGAGTGGGGGATGCGTGTGAAATACCCGTAGCACATTTTATGCAAATTTCTAGTCTTTGTGCTTTTGTTCATGCCTTAAATACCATTCAAGGGATACACCCACGGACCAAATGCTAGCATGAACTCACACGACACTTAGCGAACTCGGAAACTGACCCCTCGGCCTCATTTCCACCTTTTCCAGGTACGGACTGCCCGATAAGCCGCTCGAATTGGGCCGTGTGACACCTGGCACCTATTGTACCAGGCAATTCGATGAATGCTATCGTAACAAGTGTCGCCTGCAAAGTCCGAATTATCCCGGAATGTATCCGAGGAACGTAACCTGCTACTGGACCATTCGGCAGAAGGAGGTCCCGACCAGCAAGCACGCCATGATTGCCGTCAGCCAGGAGAATCAGCACAAGGCCTTGGTGAAGCGGTAAGTGCGGTGACTGGATTGCACGGGGACTCTGCGAGTGTTCAAGAATGCCCAGCAGAATGTCGAATGACTACCGAAAATTCTATGCCACCTGCATTGGAGAGCATTAAATAAGCATTACCATGCCGTCGTCCTCCCTTGAAACCCCATCCCTCAGACATGCGATACGATACACAACATATCCCGGCTAGCCGGGCGAAGTGCATCTGTGTCTGCATCTGCATTTGTATGACAAATTTCAATTTAGTAAATTGCTAAGCGAAGTTCCAGTTTGCAGTTTGTTAACTGACGGAACAAATGAAACTGTTTCGTGTCCGAGGATGTTGAGCATTCGTCGCCCAAAAAGTTTTGTATATTTCAATTAAATGCAGCAAACAGCCATCCGATGCCATTTGTATGCAAATCCGTATTAAAGGCCACAACCTGCAGTTTCTAATTGTATTAATGGAATTAGGTAAATCTGTTTCTCATAAAAGCTTTCATTCACCAATTTTTTAAAATATAAACTCGTTTGAATAAGATTTGATACATGTAAAAGTTTTAAACAAGTTTAAGCTGTCAATCAATAAAGTCCGTAAATAATAATTTAATATGAGTTTAAGCAAAACCATTTAATATTGCCCTGAAAGAGATAATGTTGTCTTAATGAAAAATAAATATAGCAACCTATTTCCTACTGTATAAAATGCAACAGTTTAAAGGATCTATATATTTAACAATATATTTATGCATTTAAATAAAAATTATTCTTAATTTTGTTTAAACAGCTCCATTGCCAGCTTCAACAAAACCTCGCGGTCCATCCGAGCCTGGTCGGACTGTACAGGTGAAAGGGATCACCTAATTTTCTATGACGGCAGTTCCACCAACGATCCTGTTTTGGCCAAATACTGCGGCGGAGATTGGCTGCCACGCGTGGTTTCACGGTGAGTCCAAAAAATTTTCAAATTCCCTAGGATAACACGATTTTATGGTTCTTTAATATAAATAATGGATACGGGAAAGGGGCAGAGGGGCAGAGAAACAGCTAGACAGGCGGAGGACATTTATTTAGCGCCATTTCTTTCCCTTTATGAAAAAGTTAAATATGAGCCCGGCAAGGCTCATAATACATTTACAAGAAAAGATAGACAGACATTTTTAATGAGCATGGGTGTGTGGCAGTGTGCCACAGTACATTAGTGTGAGTGGCGCCCATAGTGATGCAAAAAAGTGAATTTAAAATGAAAACACATTAACATTGCGAATATTTTATTATATAAGATTTTGGATATAAATTAAATATGGTATTTTAAAGCCTTCGTTTTCTGAATAATTTTGACTTCGAATCACCCAAGTTGGAAACCATTGTGGCAAACTTCACTAAGAATTTGGGACGAGAGCAAGATGGAAATAAAGCATCCTTTCTGACAAACAAAAAATAAACTTCTATGGTTTGAATAAAATATAATAAAAAATATATACAAAATGTGCTATAATAAATTTAAACACAAAACAGTATTTTCTGAATTTCAGAAACCAAAACAAATATTAATAAATAAACTATAAATTTCCAATTATATGTTTTAAAACCCTCTCTTTTTCAATTTACAAAATGCATTTGTCATTTTTGTATAGCGATTTTTTCAATCCAAATTATGTGATAGAAGAGGCTCTTTTTCCCCATCACTGGCTGGTTTCTCATGCGACTACGACTTTATGTGTGTGAGGAAGGACCGCAGCCTAGTGCACTGCACTGCAGTTTTGGCCCGGGGCGCATGTGTTCCAATTCAGTTACACATAGATACAAAGCCGCACAGAGATACACACATGGATACATGGCCTGGCCGCGTGTTGGTGCGCCTTACAATTGTGCGCAATGCTTAAGCAAAACCGGAAATTGGGTTGCTCGGCAGACAGAAGCCGAAGGACGGACGCTGAAAAGTGAAAAAGAGATACGAAACTCGAGATAGAGATACATTCACACATGAGAACGCATTATGGTGCAGGAAGCATCCTGGCGCACACATAGAAACAAATAGATTTATGCTGCCGTTTGAAACTTTGCTTGTGCCATCTATTGAAAACATTTTGATGCATGTGATTTATGCAATGGCAAAATTTTGCTCATTAGTTGCCAAGTTGCCAGCACTTAGATCATCAGCCATAAATTCTTAAAGACTCCCCAGCCTTTCAAAAGCAATTTCAAGTTTTCCAACTTCAGCGGTCGGCCACACACACATGGATACCTGCTGTGGCTTACAGTTTGGGTTTAAGCAATTAAAATGCAACTACTAATCGTGGTAGTTTCAGCTTAGTTTTTCCAACTAGTTCTCTCATTAGTACGATCCCTCAAAACTTGTGCTAACTTTATGGTCTGGCGAATTATTTAGGATTTTATTTAACTAGCAGAAGTCTGAAGAAATATAAAAAATGTAAAGAATAGTGCAAGCTGCGTAACAATTTTTTAAATTTAATTAAAATTGCTTAAATTTTAGACAAAATGCATGGTTTCTCTTTTCCAAATCTAAATCTTTAAAAATGTATACCTTGAAATTTATTTAATTTTCAAGGCAACTTTACATTTTGTGACGCTCACTAGGTTACCTTGAATAACTTAGAAGCCATAAAACAAATAGCACATTTATCACTTGAAATCCGGAACCACCAGTTCATTTGGCTTAGATTGTCATAAATTCTTGTGGGTCTGCTCTCGAAGCACTTAAAAACACTTCCAGGACATCCCCGAAATGCTCGAATGCAGCTCTCAGCCACGCCCACGCCTTTACGTGGGATTCAAGTGGCCCAGTCGCCCCCCAGTTCATCCCTTCACATCCTTAGACACCTTGGCTCCCCTTGCCGACGCCTTTGGCCATTTATCTAGCACTCAAGAATTTGTTTTTGTTGTCTTTTGGTCTTCGGTCAGGGCCAAAAGTTTGCACCCCCGCAGGGTCTCCTTCGGCCACTCGGTGACCTCTTGAGACAGGCACATAAGCTTTGATTTTTTCCAGCGATTCTTTTTTTCTGCCAACTATGCAGCTGTAAAAATATCTACGAAGCGAAATCAGTTGCCATATAATTCCAGCCGAAATTTAAAGTTTTTATTCGGATACTTGCTAAAATATTATATCTTCTTAAATTACTATTAGGTAAAAGTCTTAAAAAATGTATTCCCTTTCAGATAAAAGGGTTTCAAAAATATAGTATTACAAGCAGAAAATGCTCTTAAACATTTTCAAAACTTCCAGTAAATATCAAGTAAGACTGTTTCCTGAGTCATTTATTTAGTAGCTTCTAGCAAATTATATAAACGGCGCAATGACGATGATCGCTCAGCCTTGTGGCCCTTAATCTCTTAATGAGTTGCACTCTCGCATTTATTGACATCCTTTCCGTATCCTTGGGAAAATCTTATAAGCGTGTACAGGTGCCAGTGAGGAGACGTAGAGGGGGCACATCAAATATGCATAGAGCGTAATATGCACATGAAGGAGAAAACGAACGAAGCAAAAGACGCTCAGAGAACTTGATGGAAAAGTGGGCGCCCAAGAAAAACGGCATTAAGAAGCCAGGACCGTAGCTCGTGCAACGTTTCCCTCAATCCCCCACCCAACCCTCTGCTGATATGTTTTCTTTTTTTCCATGCACTGAAACACATAAAGCATTCTTTATGTCTTTAAAAAATAGGGGAAAAGAGGTTCAGTGCTACGCATATATAATTAATTTATAGCATTCAAATTTATTTGTTTTTTTTAAGCCTATAGACCAGTGACAGTTATAATAAAAATGCTATTAAAAATAGTAATCTTAGCATAAAAAGTATAATAATTTGTTTTCTGTACACTATGTCAACGTCGTACGCGACATGAGCATACGAATTATAAATGCACACATACACGTGACGGGGGAAAGCCTCTTCCCCTTCCCTCTGTCGACAAACATCTCTCGCTTTACTTCTCACCTCAGACATGGTTCCCTGACTTTCGGGAAAATCGCATATGCACACAGGGGCGATGGGAAACGAGGAAACGAGCAAGACAGAGGGAGAAGGTGAGGAAAAAGCTACACGAAAATTATTAATTTCCCAGCGCAACTTAAAATTGCAACAAGCTAAAGGTGCCGTGAGACGTTCGTATTTTATTGGTTTCTTTTTCTTTCGCTCCGCAGCTTTTTTTTGGAGGGGGATGGAAAAGCTGGAAAAGTTGCGTTTTCCCCCAACTGCAGCAGGGGCAACAGCAGCTGTTGCTTTTCCTCTAAGTAAATGTTAATTTTTGTTAGCCAAGAAAAGAAAAACTCAAAGCGATAACTTTTTAAATTGCATATTAATTTTTTATGGCAAGACTCAACGCCCTCACCGGCCAAGTCCCTTCTCCGCTTTCCGCTCCACCTGTTTTTTGCGGTTGCACTTTGCGGATTAGGTTGCCTGAAAATCGGGGCCCTCAAGGGGGAGATGTTTACTTTCGGTTAATACTAATTTTTGGAAGGGGATTTTGTCTGGCAAAGGCTTTGCTTTAAGAACTTAATGCCTCAGAGTTGAATGCAAATTCATGAGCTATGCACTTAAAATATTAAATATGCATTTATCTATATTTATATACACATAATGTAGATAATAAATCAATAATTTGATAAAAATCTAAATAGAATGAGACTAGAGCGAGGCGATGCAATGATATATAGTTTTTATCTTAATGGTTATTTTAAAAGATTAAAGATTAAGCTTTAATGTCAGGGTTGTGATTCAAACTTAAAGTTTTAAAACTTAAAATCTTTTGAATCAATAATTTGGTTTTTAAATTCAAATTGTATTTCCCCTAAAACTAATTAAAATTTAGCTTGAAACTGGCAAGCAGCAATCGTATTCCCCACCAGTCAACTAGTTTTTTCCTTCTAAATCGAAAACCCTCCTGATGTGGCATCCAAAATTGCGTATAATTCACTTAGGCTCCGGTCCTTTAATCACTTGAAATTCTCGTGCACTCCGGAGTTCACCGCCAAACACCGGGCATGCAGAAGCAGCAGAAGCCCCCGGGGAAACCGCAAGTCCATAGAGTTTTGGGGCGGCGGAGGTTCTGGGAGGATACAGCGCTGCCATTTGCGGTCAGGACACTCTGACGCTTCGGAGAAGTTTACGTGTATTGATAACCGACAAAGGAGCGGCGTTTTTGGGGTAGGGACGGTGGAGATGAGCAAAAGACCAGAGAAAGGAGGGCCCTTGGCTATGGATTCGTGTTGATTTTACGACACCCACAAGTGTGCCGCAAGCCATAAAATAACCAAATGCCACGCAAGTACGCACATTCAGAAACTGGGACTCACTGGGGAAAAACGTTTGTCAAGTTTAAATTGGTTTTAGATCTATAGAAAATTATTTACTTCATAAATATGCGTTACATAATACCTTAAATAAAATTAGAAATAATAGTGCTCGTCTTCAAATAGCAAAGGAAGCTCAACAGATTTTAAAGGCAAATTATATTCAAACAAAAAGAATATTAAAGACATTTATAAATTTGCAGATTAATTTTTTTAAAGTGCACTCACACACAGAAAACAGGCGAAAAGGGCATTCCCGAGTAACCAGGACATCCCCCTGGCGAATTCCTCTGTCCCGCAGTGGGAACTGGGACCCGACATTTGTGTCGCTTTATTAAAAATTAATTTACTTTTCATTTGCAGTTTATTGCACTTGGCACTGACACAATCATTGCAGCTGCTTCACAAGCTCCCCCAGCCCAACCCAGCCCCCTCTAAGCCACCGAGCCCGTCTAAGGACACGTTTCGCTTAAATAATAAGGAGCTTTGCCACTCACACTTGGCCACACTTACACGTATTAAAAAGCCATTTCGTTGGCCATGTTTGATGGCTTTTGACATCGTCTGTGTGTGCGTTTCTTTTTAAGTGTTCCAAGTCCTGGCTTAGGTGGCTGTGTGCGTACATGCGAGGGAGCTCAGTTTCTGTTTTATTTTATGTCAAGCCATATTACGCATACGCCGCGTGGGCCACCTCTTGCCCGGGCAATAAAAATTCAATTTGATGTTTAAATTGAAAACTTTGAACGTAATTTATATGGTCATGAATGCGACATGCTAACCGAATGGAAAATAAAGAACGGATACCTGGAAATTGAGTTTGATATTATCAGGCGAAAGTTGACGTTCATTAGATCGTACTATATACTCAACTCCAGGCCATTTGCATTTGAAATTATCTGTTTGGTCAGATTTCCTGAAATATAAGCTAATCCCTATCTAATCCAGCATCAATATTGAATAGAAAATGAAATTGAGAGATTGATTCATCGAAGGCTGCCAGATAATAAATTTAATGCAGAATATTTCGATTGTTATTTTAGAGTCTGGATAATTTTTATTAAACCTAAATTCAAGTTGAAATGAAAATTGTCCTCTTGGCTGTTAGTATCCAAATCTTTATGAGCACTCGATGTCAGTTCCATGGTCGCTGATTCACCTCTTGCACCCACACCCACCCCGCCTCCCTGCAGCTTGGATACGCCCACTATAAAATCTGGCGACGCGCCGTCTACAAATACAGACAGAGAAACAGGGAACGGGAGAGCAATGCTTTTGGTGCAACACCCACAGGCGACTGACATTTCATAATTTTTGGCCAGAAAAATCAAAAGACAAACGGCAAAATTTTTGGCCCGACTCGACTCAGTTACTTTGTTATGCCAAAAAATTTGCCTAAAACTTTTCGTACACCTCCCCAGCGGCTCCCACCCAGCCCAGGCGGCAGTCCTTCCAACGAGACAATGGCGAAAAAAGTTAATTTGGCAGCAAAAATGCAAACAACCAGACGGAGCGGACACTTTAAATAGCCCAAAACAAAGCGGGCGAGCACTGCGTCATACTTTTGGGCGTTGCTCGTCGGCATTTTGGCAAAACGCCCACCAACGCCGCTTGTTTGTGCTATTTCGTGGGCATTTTCGGATTGTTTCGGGCTGTTTTGGGTTTGTTGCCTCTTTCGTGGGCAAAAAGTTTACGACTTTTCTTGTTTGCCGAATTGTGCAAATTAAATTTATGTGAGCTGAAGTTTTTTCACGCCTCTAATTGGAGTGCCAGTGGCCTGGTTATGGACAAACATCACGACCATCGTCAGCCGACCATACAACGGGGCGTATGCGCGATATTGGGCAAAACTTCTGAGATTTCTTTGAGAGAAAACTTCTCAAGCGCGTGGGGGCGAAAGCCACTTATTGGCAAGTTTTATAGAATTTAAAACAAATAAGTAAGCCAATATTGTGTTGAATTTAATCATTTTATAAGGCAAACATTGCGGAAAATCTCTAAAGGACTCTTTCCTTTTTGGTGAGCAGCTTTTAAGGAAAAGTCTTGCAAAATATGCAACTCTTTTTATTATTTATTGTGATTATATATTTATCCTTAAATTTGCTTCTATAAAAATTAAAATTTAAGTCTAAATTAATTATATTCAATTGAATTCTTCCTTTTCAGTGGCCCTGAAATGTTGGTGGCTTTCCACTCCAGCCCGTTTTCCGCGCCCTTGCAGCAGGGCATTCCGAATCGCGGCTTTGAGCTGGATGTGGACATACTTTTTACCGACTCTGATTCATTTGATTTTGCTCAAGGTACCAAGAACGTCTGCGAATTCCATGTTAATGCCTCGAATCCAGGTAAGAAAAACATTTTATACATTTTTTATTATATTTATAACAATTGAAATGAGTACCAAATACATTTCTAAAGGTGTGGCTTTTAGGAAATATGTCTTTAATTTAAAACAATAAATAATCCTGTCTGCTTCTTATAGTTTTAAAGATTTTTGGTTTGATTTTTCTAAATTAAACAAAGAACAGGTATATTTCAGGAAAGGAAACTGAGTCATTCCTATTTCTAGCTCCCATTATAAGTAATTCTTAGTTGGGTATTTATTTGGATGCTTAATTGCCAGAAAAACAAAAAAAAAACAAATGCTAAAAGGCTCCCTTTATCATTGAGTGTAATCTGAGTAGTTTGGCAAAGGAGGAGTTGCTGAGGTGTTTGTAATTTTATGGGAGTGAACGGAACTATATAGCCTCGATTAGCCTTTGGCCTAATCTAAGCAGACTAAATGAGATTTTAATTAAATTCAAGGCCAGACGATGAAACCCCCACGGAAACCGAAGGCCTAAGCCGGCCAAATGGCTTTTTAGGCTTGAGTTGATGTGGCCGCCAAAAAGAAAGTATGAGTAATTGCTTGGGCAGCAGATAATGTTTGAAACAAGTAAAAGAAAGTCGGGAAAGTTGAGGGGTGCCCATTGGGAATGGCATAAAATGATAGCCGGAATGAGGAATGTATTGGATTTGGTCTTAACTTCATTTTAATTATATAAATATTTAAGGAACAATTGAGTTTATTAGATTATGGTTAGCATTGCTTTTATATTATTAAATTAGTAATAAAAAATAAGTAAAAAAATTGCTTTTAAAGTAAATATTGTAAGAAATTGATCATATATAATTATCCCTTTTTTTTACAATATATATTTGCGTTACCTTAGACTTTGATTGAGTGAAAAATATTTTCCACAACAACTTGCAGGCCCTTGGTCTGTCATTAATTACTATATTCCTCGTTGGGTAAATATTCTTATTGGAGATGTGCTCTATTCTGGGCTTGTTTTTTCCATGCCCCTTAACCCCTTTCCTCCTCACCTGAGCTTTTCCGCCCGGCTTCTGCTCCTAAGCTTTCCTCTTGGCTTGGTTTCTCCTGAAATTTCATGCTCCTCGGCCGGCAGTCAGCTGCATTTAATTGAAAAATTATTAAATGAAATTTCAGACTGCCCTTCTGTCCCTCTGGAGCCCGCAGAATCCTGAAGCCCCGGAACTCTGGCACTGCGGAGCCGCTCCATCAATTTAGTGCAGCGGCCGCAGCGGTGGCCAAAAGTAGGCAGCGCCATGGCAGCCGCTAATGTTCATTAATTTGCACTTAATAACTTTTGAGTAGATTTTATTTTGCTACGCTTCTTTATCTTGCAAAAAAAAAATAAGAGAAAAAAGCGGAAAATTGAGAGAATTCCCATTTAAAATTAGTTTTTTGCTTGAGCTGGCAATTTCGGCGCATAAAAGTATAGAGAAAATCAACTCATTCCCTGTTTATTTTTCCTATTCCTTACACAACGGCTTTTCTATGCCTTGTTGTTGTGCTCATTAACTTCCCAGCTTAAACATATATATATATATATATATATATATACATATATATAAATTTAGCTGTTGTTGTTTCTATTTGTGCTTAATTTTTGACCGTTTAACTTTTGTGAAATGCCTTTCCTCCTCACTCGTCTGTCCTGTCCTTCTCACTTTGGTTTGGCTTAATGCGTTGGCTGGGAAATTGAACAGATGTGTCTGCTATCATTAGCCGAAATTGTTGGGAAGAAAGGGCCATTTTGTGGCTATATCTATCATAGTTATAATCCATTCCAAGTACAAGGCGCCTGGGCTTTAACGAGAGAATTTTAATAGTAAAAATTTAAACTTAAAGCCTGAAAGATAAATATTATCAATCACAGTGGTTAATATTTCTCTTTAATTTATCAACTAAAAATCAATCATTAGTTGGCTTCTAGCGTCGATAAATACTAATCGCAAATAACAAAATACATTCCGATAATGCAAACTGTGGCAGAAATATCAAAAATGCCACAAATTCCTTCAATTCGTGCAAAAATATTGCGGAGCGTTTAATTAGAGGACCCCGTCCGGCGGATGAAACATTTATTTATAATGGCCAAGTAGCCACACAAGGCGGGGCCAGAAGGAGTTGGCTAACATTTCGGGCAAACAAAGCGCTATAATTGTTTTGTTATCGACGCACACAAACACGCACCCCGGGAGCCACCCCGAGTGGCAACCTTCCTGTGGGAGGGGCAGCAGCATTGCGCGCTACAAATAAATTATTAGGGGGGTGCAGCATGATTTTAATTAAAGTTTTAACGAAAACCAAATATTTATCGTTTCATTTTGCTTTCATTTGTTCGATGTGTGTGTGGGTGTGTGTGGTTTTGAATCCAGCACCGCGCCCGCTCCTTTTTGCCATCATTAAGCATGTGGATGCTAAATTCAATATGCAGTTGTGTTTGAATATTTGAAATTATCAACAGGGGAACAAGGACAATTTATTATGTGCGGCAAAAGTCATGGCAATGTTATACATAATCATCATCAGCGGGCACAGTCCTTCTGCAATAATCAATGCAGAGAGTGCCCCGGACCACGGGGCGTATGATTAATAAACTGCAGATGCAAATGCTTTGTGTGCCGAAGCTCGCTCTCTTCGCTGATTGCGCAACAAAATCTGTTGCATATTTAATTCGGTTTGATTTGGCCATAACTTTTCCAATTAAGTTTAATTAAATGTGCAACTTTTCGCCCAGTTGAAGCAAAGAAAAGCCCTCTGGGTTTGTGCGGTGTGTGTGTCGATTTTAATTAAAATTTGTTTGCTTGTTTTACCCGCTGACAGCCCCTGTAAACTCGGCGTTTAAAGTATGTTTCATCAATCGCAATCTCTCTCGCTCTCTCTTTTCTGTCATTACCAAAACGGTCTTTCCGGGAACTGATTGTCATAGCTGCCAATTGAACCAATTATATCCTAAAAGGATTTCTCCGTCAGCCAGGCGTTATCTGACCCAATCAATATCCGATTCCGTCTGGATTCCCTAATTAGTGCTAATCAACTTCAACCCAACATTTCACATGCAATAACCATCCACAAATGCGGAAAAACTTCATCGTGCGAATATTTGACATGTCCATTGGCATGGCAACTTGTTCCCTCACATCCACAGAATGATAATTCCGCCAATCTGAGTCGGGTAATAAATTACCCCGTATGAATCGCTGTAAGATTCGCCTCAGATCATTTATGCCAACTAAGCAGGCACAAGCGGAATACACAAACGCCGATGGAAACCTGGGGGGGAAAGGAATGAGAGCGGAAAATGCGAATCGCAGATGCTGGAAATTTATGGCCTTGCAAACAGAGAAACATTTCCGGTTTATTATTTGGCCTGTGGCCTACGATTTTAGCTTAAAATATTTGAAAAATTTCCTCTGGTTTTAAAGTTTTTATTTATTTTTATTAATCTTTGATATCTATGATTTCTTTCTAGGAAATATTATTATTATTTAGTGTTCTGCTTCTAGACTACCCAACGTAACAGTCTCGCATCTTCAACTGCCAATTCAGCTGAAGTTGTTTTGACGTTCTACTTTTCATTGATTTACGGATTAAATGCTGATGACACAGATGGGGGAAAACCACCAGTATGCCTCCGTGAATCAGAAGTTTCTTGCGGAGCCCCAGCCAAGTAGCTCAAACCGTTTTTACAACGCCGTTCTCAGCTGTTGTTACACCTAAAGTTTCGCAAAGTTTTTCTGCAAACTTTAAACAAAACCTTTCAATTTTGTTGCCTTTCTTCTCTCTCTCTCTCTCTCTCTCTTTTCTTTCGGCACGTTTGTGGAAATTTTCCTTTTTAATTTCATAAAGTCAACAGACGAAAACAAAGAAAGGGAAAGCAAACAATGAAGCGTGGAGAGCGGGCAAAGACAATGGAATTTATATTTAATATGTTGGCGGGTGGAGTTTCGTCTCGGTGAAATATGTAAACTTATAGGTATCCTGAGATATTATGCGAGAAGGAAATGTTGAGCACATTTTAAAAATTAAAGAAAACGAGTTTCCCCCAACGGGTTTTATAAAAAAAAAGTGTTTTAAAGGTTAAAACAGTTAAAGTCATAATTATTTTACTTTGTTTCTAGATGTTCAGCTAAATCCTTCTTAATTGTACTTAAATATTTCTATATATATTTAAATCTTTGATAATTCCTGAATTTATTTTCTCAGTGAAAGGCACATAAAAATTGAGATCGGTTGTTTCGCAGAATGTGAAACAATTATGGTTTAATGTGGTTTTGCGATACATCTGCAAGCCAAGCATATTAAAGCGGTCGATATGGCTTTATTTCTCCGATTTTCGTTGCTGGTCTATAGGGTGTAAGGGTGGATAAATATCCCACCAGAGGGAACTGCTATATTATAGAAGCCGGCGAATATTTGCTGTTTAGTTTGCTTATTGAGTTGCAATTTTGTTTGCAATCAGCGGATGGGCAAGAGGAAGCAATAGGAAACAACAACTGCAAGGGCGAAGGGATGCCGGCGGATGGGTGACGGGACGGGGGAGGAAATGATTGGCAAACAACAAATTAGCATATTTGCACATAACGACACACATTTTATTTGCACTCCAGTGTGGGTGAGCATTGGAATATGTGCGCCCTTATGTAATATCAATATTTAAACGTGAATTTGTCAATGGAAGGCAAAATTCTAGCCACTTTCTATTAACTGTGTGCCATTTTTTGTGGGATTTGATTGTTAGACAAATATTGAAAATATTGCAGCTTGTTTATTCACAAATTCATGAGCAGCGATGAGCAGCGATTTGTTTTAAAGAGCGCAAATCAATTTTATGTGACACAATTCGGGCTTATCTGAAACCTTCAGCATTAATTGGCTGAAAGCTTTGGCAACTTAATTTTCCATGGAAATTAATTATTAGGGCAAACACACAAAATACGGCATTTTCCATTTGGGGACATGGGGCATGCCGCTGCATATATTTATTAAGCCACTCTCAGCCGCCAGCTGAAAATTTTGTAAATTTCGGTCCGGGCGCCGCACAAAAACATAATTAACTTGCTCGATGTGGTACGTATTCGTATGACCAGCAAATGTGTCGGCAAAACTGGCACTGGGGACAAAAGAATTTATGTTTTTGTTTTTTTCTCATTTACTATTTATTACGTTTAATTTACTTTGTTGGCCGGACCAATCATATTTCTCTATTTGTCTCGGGTCGTGGCACTAATTTCGGTTATCGGTCAATTTGGAAAATATTAAACGTGGTTCAGTTGTTTTATGTTGATAAGTATACACTCTGTGTTAAATTCGGATAATCTTATTAAAAATGGATTATTTTGATTAGGTTTCCAAATTATATATTTAAATTTCAATTAGATATTTGTTTGTAATGGCTACCGTTTTAAAATTAAATAAATTAAAACATTACTTCAATATTTTCAAAGCATTAAGCATCTGTAACCAATTTCTTCTGATGTTCTATAAATTCTATTTGTTGACTATAACCTGGAAACCAATATTTGATAAACTTAATGCAATAACAAATAAACAGAAATCAAAACGTTAAAAAATATTCATCTTTATACTTAGCTCTTGTTATAATTAAATTATAATTTTTGTAGTTCCAAGAAAAAGGTTTTTATTTTCTATACCGGTCTATTTTTTTTACATAAAAATGGGTATTTGGGCATTAAGACTTTATGTGGCTTAATTAAATTTAAAACCTTTTTTGTTAGGTATATAAAAATCCTTTGAAATCTAAACGAAATCCACACAACGAATATTAGGATGTGTATAATTTTGTTTAGCTTTATTTTATTGTATATCAATGTATATTCTTTTAAAGTAAATTAATAGCAAACATAATAAGTAAAGCAGACGAAAGTAGTATAGAAATAGTCGACAGAACCCGACGTATTTACAAATTTAATGTTGAACGACCATTAGGCTTATGGCGATTTACCGGCAATTCAACGAAAACCAATCCAGGGCCATCAAATATGCGTGACAATCCATTAAGTGATATATGCGAATATAGACGGCATGCTGCAGAATCCAGTTGCATTTTAAATCGCACAGAATGGAAATAGTCGCAGATTCGGGCTCGGTTTCTGGCCCGGCTAATTGTTTGAATGTGTTAAATGTAATGCAGCATAAAACGAAAATAAACAGGTAGAGCTGGGAAACTCGCCATGGGAAGATACAACACACACATACGCATAACAGCCTGCAGGGAAAATTCTATTTAATTTGCGCCCGGGTTTGGCCCGAAAATGGAAAAACAACAAAAGCAGCGGCAATAAACAATCAGCGACGAAAAGGGCTTGAATGGAAATGGAAATGCTACTCAATCAGCAATAGTTAGGTGTTCCCTCTTTTGGCCCTCGCCCTGCCCATCCGAGCAATCAATAAGAGTAACACCCCATAATTTAATGACCCACCAAATGTGTTGCGACTACATTTTGCGGCTTTTGGCCGAGAGGAAAAAATACAAAAGCCACCGAGTAACCGTTACCACCATTTCGCCACCGCCGGCGGCCCAAATGCACTCTAATAATAAATCGCAAAATAACAATTTTATTGCCAGCGCTTGCGGTTTCACCTATACCTGGTCCTGGCCCAGGTATACGAAGGACCTTTCCTGCACACAAACACACCTGTCTGCCCAGTGTTGCCACTCGATAGTCACACTTTACGGCCAGCTGATAAGCATATTATTATTATTGCCGCTATTACGCACCCACACAGCACTGGGCTTGAATTATTCCGAGTGTGTGTATGGGGATATATATAGCCATACAGCCCATAGGTATGGCCGAAGGAACTCTTATTGTTGTATGGCCCACGCAGTCAGCGCAAATGTGTCGAAGCGAAATTTATTACTGCGAACTTGGGCAACTGTAGCCAGCGGAAATTGGTGGTGTGCTCGTGAGATAGTTTTCCACGATTTTTCTTCACAACATATTCGTTTTTATATTCCATATTTAATATTTAGGAATTTCTATTTAAGAGATATAAAAATAGTTAATAGAAAGAAAGTAACTGGCTCACTTTCTTACGTTGTTAAGCTCGAAGGATCTAAAAGTGGTGTGCAGTTTGATGACACCACCCCCAGCCAGCTATTACATTACCAATGCTAATATATATATATATTAATAATATATGTATGTATATATATTATCTTTCATTAATACAGATATTATCGGAGTCTACTTACACTCATTTGACCCGATTTCGTTCCTTGTTTCGGGTTTTATTGGAACAATACAAATGATCCCCTTTTTATTTGAATATTTCACAGGCTTAAAATATACATCCGAAATATGTATCGTTCTGCCTTTTCCTATTCTTCCATATTCCATCTCTAGATGTGAGTGCTCCCGGCCATCTGTTAACTAATTCACATGCCATGGCAGGAATGGCCAATGATTACATTTCATGTGCCATATGCAGGACTCTGCTCGCACTCCCCTCCGAGTCCCTGCGCACACCTCTATCCACACCCAGGCTATACCATACCTATGTATCTGTACATAACATATATGAATCTCTCATGTGCGGAGTTGTCGATTATTTTGAGAATTTTAGTTGATATGTGAAATCACAATTCCCCAGCGTACAAAAAAAATGTTATTGAGATTTCTGTTGACAGTTTCGACTGCAAATTTAATGAGTGTTCACTTCGGTTGAGCCACTCCGCACAGAAGGGCCTGAAAATCCGTACGCTCATGCATTTGAAATATGAGTTAAATTTGATTTGTATATTTCAAACGACAGAAATGGAATGAACAATGGATTTGAGGTTTTTGAAAAAATGTTTTTATTATTCTTCCCCGGCCTCCATCCCAGCCGCCAGCCCCAATATGAAGGCAACACTTTTTTAAACTCCCATTCAGGTTGCACTGCTGGGAAGGAGCAGCTCATGTTTAAAGGCCACTTTACTTTTATATGCCACAACCAGCGAAATGTGACAATAAAAATCTCATAAAACCGTATTACTTAGCTAGCACTCACACACATTCGTGAAACGGCGGAAAAATAATACAACGCGAAGTCGTTACACTTGACGAACTTCAGGGTTCAAAGTGTGTTAATTACAAAAGTAAAAGTTAAGAGAAAAAAATAAATTACTGGCTATAAATCATATATTTTAAGTTGAAATTCCAGAAGAATTTAGAAAAACTAGGTTTTATTTTAGACACCTATTTCCGTGGTAATTACCAAACATTTAAACTCGTAAATTAGTGAAAAATAACAATACTTCTTTTATTAACTAGGTTTCTTAGTCACCAATAATCATTTAATAATAACATATGTATATATATTACTTATTTAATCCAAAGAAATATAATGTATGTGTAAGATTTCCCTTAATTCCAGAATTAACCCCATTTTGTTACGTGTACTAAGGGAGCCGCTTTCCAGCCAACAAAGATCTTTAACTTCTGCGCTCTCCCACCCAAAAAAGAAAAAACGGAGCCCAACGGGCCGACAACTTTTGCCTTGTGGCAGCTGCAGCAACTTTTCCCTTCTGTCTGCCACTCGATGCGGCACGGCACACATCAAAAGTCTCCGGCCTCCCCCCTTTTGCCGGCAAGTTGGAAAAGCTGTCGCAGCGGCTAGAATCGACGCAGGTGTTATCATCGATACCGTTGACGATTGTTTCCTTTATATCGACTGGCACTTCAGCCAGCCGCCCCGTCTTTTCCATTTTCCCCACCGACTTTTCCTCCCGGCTGGCGCATTGCTACGAAACGTGGCGACTTTTGCCAATTGAAACGCCGAGTAGATGTTGCTTTTTGCCATCGCTCCTCCGCTTTTTTGCGGCAGTGTTTTGCTCCCGTTGCCTTTTTTAATTTGTCACTTGAATCAAAAGTTGCCAAAGTTGTCCCGGGCCGAAACTCTGTAGCTCTGGGTTTTGGTTTGCAATGCGCGTTGTTAGCCCGTTTCGTTTCGCCGCTTCTTTGTTGCCTCTTCCCTTTGGCAACTTTAATTAAAGCCGAGTGCCGGAATTGCAACATTAGGCAGCTGAAGGAAGCTTTAACATTGTATTCGTAGCCAGAGTTTCACAAAGTTGAGTTTCTATGTAGAGTTGAAATGCTACAAAATAAGCTAGAACAGAGAACTACTTAGTATAAAATCATACAAATTAAAGAAATTTGAAAGGAGACAATTCCACATTTTAGATATTATTTTCCAAATATTATTAGCTAACTACAGACCATATATGGTATGCCAGATGCCAAAACAAAGCAAGAAGTCACTTCACCAGCCACAGATTGTAAATTAACCTAAATAGCATGTAAGCCGTTTGTCATACAACGTTCTGAGGACATATTAAAACGCTCCGACTCGTCGCTGCAGCGTACATAAATATCTATATTATATATGCGGATATGAATATTATAATCTCCGCCTCGCACTTACCACCCCCCTCATTTTTTCCACTCCTTACAGATGATGTGCTATTCTCGCGTCGCGGCCGCATGGGACGCATTGTGAGTCCGCGTCACACGCTTCCGCCGAATACGACATGCACGTACCACTTTCACGGATATCCTGGTGACCTGATTTGGTTATCGTTCACCAGCTACAATCTGCAGATCCTGCAGCAGGCGATACACGACAACAATACGCTGGGACGGGTAAGTTGGGTTGAGTTCGGCTCGGTGGTGCGGGGCTGACTTCAGTGACTGTGTTTCCACCATAAAATGTTTAACCGAACGACTATTGGGGGTGGTCATGGTGCACTTGGAAAAAAACGAATAGTTTTATGTTACGTAATATTGACAGAAATTTATTACAAATATATAGAAAGAAATATTATTCTTATATCCAAGATATTTGCTTTAAAACTCTGTTCTTTTATAAAACCCTAAAAGATTTTAAACGAAACTTTATCTGACCTCAAAATATTGAAAGGAGGGGCAAGGACTGGTCCTTAGAGCAAACTAAACTACAGAAGATAATCTGTGTATAGGTATAGATCTGTGAATAAATACAAACGAAATAGAAATAAGAAAAATTTGAAAAATTATAAAATGTTTGATTTATTTTTTAAAAGTTTGATTTAATTTTTATAATTTTTCAAATTTTTTCTTATTTCTATTTTTATAAGATTTGGTATAGGACTTGCTTTTCTTTTCGTTCTATGTAGTCGTTCCGCTGCTGTTATAGTTAACCGTTTACATAAATGCATAAAGTGTATGCCAAGGGAAGGATAGAGATGATGGGAGGAGCTGACTGGGTGGTTTTGGGTGGCTTACACAGTTTGCCGCTTGCATTGTCCTTTAAATGCATTGCGTCTACGCCAGCGGCGTCTCCTCCACATTCCATTCATTGTCTTTGGAGCTCTCCTCGCTCTCTCCCCCTATATATCTCCATATTCCTTTCTAGATGTTTTGCTATTAGTGCCAGTCGGTCGACACTTTGTCTCTGCTGGCCAATTAAAAATGCAGCCATAGAAATGCAACATATAAAATATATAATTAAGTGAAAGCTTACGCAACTCCTAACGAGACATTTTTGAGTCTGAAGTCTGCCCGCCGGCACAGTAACTGCGTCAAAATGCGACACTGGCAAGCGACCATAATAATGTCCTGCCCTCTCCTTCGAAACTCAGCTCAGTCTCTGTATAATTTGCACAGCAAAAACAAAACAAAGAACTATGTTTCAATGAAATTTCCCCTATGATTTCAAACTTTTTACAACTGCTATGAATCTGCAAATTAAATGGTATCAAAACTTTAAGTAGTTGGGAAACATAAACTGTACTAAATTAATAACTAGTATCATTTAAATAAAATATTAATCAACCCCAGGTACATAAATACGTAAATAAAGAAAAGTCTAAGGAGCGTCCTTTAAAAGAATCTAAATTTATTGAAAATATACGTTGGGTCTAACAAAAAATCCTCTTCAAGCTTTACAAAAAATATATATTTAATAGTCAATGGAGGTCACCTTTTTTCACAGTGTCCTCATCATAGTGGCGTGTGCATTTTAAATGTTCGTTGTCGCCTGCCTAACGGTCCGTGAATTGTGTCAAGGTAGAATGTTGAGTTGGCCTGGACCAGCGACGATAGCGCGTAATGTCGGGTCAGCGGGTGCTTCAAAGGATGAGGTGCCTCCCCTACTCCATAGCCCCCTTGTGCCCAGATAACTGAATGGTCATTTAGGCTAGGCCAGGCGAAAGTTCATTTGAGGCGGAGGTTGCAGGTTCTGCGACAAGCTCCATGATTTATTTTAAGGAGCGGTGATTTATGCCCAAGATATGGACGGAATACAGCAGGAAGGGAAGTTAATAGAAAGAGAAACATTAGGGGAATTGAGTTTACTTTATTATTCACATCAATATTTTTTTGTTTTAATAAATGTGATGGATTTCGCACTTGAATGTTTAAAGTAACTTAGATTGGGTTAAGGTAAACATTGCTTAAGAATAATTAAAAATTATCTCAAATGCATTATGTTGTGTAATTATTAAAACAACTATTGGAAAGATATAAACTATTTTCTATTTCCTTGTTATTAAATGTTTTAGCTATTCACACAGTAAGTCAATCATTGTAAGTTTGGCAAAGTTTAGCTCTTTTTCGCTAAAAACTGCAGAGATTGCGATATTAAGATATTATCTTCGATATAATAGGCGACGTGTGATTTTGGTTTTCGTCTAACCTGTGACCTATGAGAAGCATGAGTAAATATTGAGTTAGGATATATCTTCGTGCTCCTATCCAAATAAATATAAATAACATTGTTTGTTTAGAACACATTTAAATATTTGGAAACGTTTATATTCTTATTAATTTTCCCCTTATTCCAATGACAGCTAAACGTATTTTACCTACATTTACATCGTTCCTTTAGTTTCTATGCCAAGATATTCCCCCTTTTCAAAGTTTTCCTCAATTTCAAGATTATAGAAAATTCGTCTGCTCTGCAAAAAATGACTTTAAAGTGACAAGTTGCTAAGTTCAAACTCTTGTCGAGTTCCACAGCTGCTGGCCCAAGTGCTTGAAACTTGCCAACAATTCCTGCATTTACGGCATGGCCCAAAGATCATAGAGCACAACTGGGGCTGGATATAATGGGAGGTGATATGGAACGATTCGGGGGACATGTCAACGCTTGGCGTGGTCTCATAAATGTCGTCGCATTACAAGTATTTTCAGCAATTCTCTGCAGCCACACTCCAATCTATCCCTCACCCTGCATTGCTCTTATTTTTTTTATTTTGTCGGCGAGTTTTAACTTTGCTTCTTAATTTAAAAAGTTTGTTTTGCCCCGCTTTCTGTTGTGTGTGTGTATATATGTTTGTTTTTTTATATTTTTTATTCGGTTCTTTTTCATTTTAGAAAATTCGCATTCACTTGTTTGTGAGCTTGTTGTTGGGCCCCCACAATCCCCCCGAAAAATGGCATCGCCCACGTTCCAATGACTTCAGTTCAGCTCCCTCAGTACCTGCTGCTGCTGTTGTTTTTGTCACTTTTCCCTGGCTGTTACAAAATTCATGAACTGTTTTTGCCGTTTCCACTCTCGTCCACCCACCGCCCACCGGAGTCGCCCGTTTTGTGTTTTATTTTACACATATTTTTGTTCTGTCACTTTTTATTGTACTCCCGTTTGTAGTCGCTAAAGAGTGGGAAGTTGGGCGTACAGTGATAAAAATATGACTTGGTTCCTTGTAGCGACTGCACTTGGCTTTTGACAAACAGTCTATGTAAGCTGACATAATGGTCAAGGTTTGATTTCTGTCGAATGTAAACTTTAAATAGGTTAAAATAATACAAAATCTTAGAGTAACTTTATTAATGACAAAATAAAATTTTAAAAATTTCTTTAAAGCCCTTAAAATTGTATCTAAAAGTTAGCAGTGCGATTTTGGAGATACCAAAGTCTGTCTAAATATGATTCTATTTCTATGACATATAATTTTTCACGTCCTTTTTAAGGGCTTCAAAAATCTTTAATGTTTTCTCCAACAGCTTGAATAATAATAAACTAAATAAAAGAAATTCGAATTCGAATTCCAGAACTCCATTGATCAACATTTATTTTCCGTGCAGAAAATGGCTGAGTGGGCGGTGGGCGTACGTGTGTACAGTAGGTGTTACTGCAAAGTTGTTTTGCTTTATTTCGCTCGCTGCCCCTCGCCATATTTTTTTTGTTTCCTTCTCGTTTTTTTTTTTTTGTTTATTTGTGTGCTGCTGGCAGCTTTTCATTTTTAGCAATTTAAAGTGTAGGTGAGGCAACTGCAATTGACACGGACAGAGGGAGCATCCTGCGCGGGGCGTAGCCCCGAAACGGAAGAGACAATTGTGTGGGTGTTGGCTGAGAGTTCAGTCACCATTTATCTGCTCCCGTTTTTATTTATTTATTATTTTTCTTTTTGCCACAATGGGGTTACCAAATTAATTGGCAACAGAATTTTACAAAGACTCGGGGAATGTGTCTGCCAAAAATAAATTAGATGCCTCTGTTTCATACGGAATTCACGTCTAGACGGAGAACGACCTTGAGCGCCTGAAAGGCTGTTGGCAATTTATCTGATTAGGCGACAGGTGAAAAGTTTCCACAACCTGCACAGCCTCGTCCCGGGTCCTGCAAAGATGTCCTGGAGAATGTGTGAATGTAATCAAGGTGCAGCACGTGTGGTATGCCTTTATGTGTGGCCCTTATTGGTGTGGTCTGTGTTGTCTGTGGAATTTATTAAACTGGAAAGCAGCGAAAGTGATGGGGATTGGGGTATTTCAGGAATTTAATATTATTAAGCACAGATGCTCACAAATACTTGTGGATGCCAAGCCATTTGAAGGTCAAATTTGCAAGGCAGAGAAAAGAGTATGGGAATTTATTAAACAAATTAATTAAAATAATTGTTCACATTCAAATATGGTAGTAAATTTATAGGAAGAAAGTATTAAATTAACTTATAACTTGCGAAAGTTAAATTTCCCTCCAAATTAGACAAATTAAAAGGACTTGGAGACCGGGCTTAAATAGCTGTCAGTTAGTTTTCTGGAACGACACTTCGAGCCAGACCCGGGAGTCTGTTACTTCAGTACCTTCTGTCAAGCCACAGCTGTTTGCAACTGTCTTTTTCATTATTAACACAGTCAACAATAATCAGGGCATAGGAATGGCATAGAGCGCGATGCGAGGGGAAAACATAAACATTGTCAGCCAAGGAGGCGTCTCGGAAAAATATTTAATGCCGGCAAACAACAACAAGGAGACTCTTCGAAGAATGTAAAGACTGCAGGGAATGACACGGGGCGGGGGTCGTCGTAGACGGGACAGTGACAAACGACAAATAACTCACACTTGGAACTGTTTGAATATGACATGTGACAAAGGACTGAAGAGGGGGAAACTAACAAAAGAGAAAGCAACAAGCCAAAGGGAAAGCGTGAAAAACTTGAACAAAAAGAGAAGCATGTTCATGGAGTTACAATAAAAACGTACAACAAGTTTTAAGCCAAAAGTGTTACCAAGAAAATCACATAAATAATGCATTAACAATACAGAGAATTTAAATAAATACAATTTAGGTTTGAAGTACATGTGGAATGAAAGGTAAATCTTAACAGGGAGCTATAAGTTTGTTCTTAAAATATATACATTTGAAACTAACTAAACAAAGCATAGAAAATATTAGCATAAGAAAAGTGTCATTTCACCTGTGAAATTTGTGTTTATATATTTATTTACAACTTAATAGAGAAGCAAAGCAACATTTAATGTAGGTCCTCTTACCACCGAATTTCCCTACAATTGAACTGTGTTGTTTTTCCGAGTGCACACATAAAAATAATGTCAACAAGAAAATTCAACAACAACATGTGTTCGCCTTCTCCCTTCTCCATATTATCTCCCCCAGAGCGATCTGCCGCCATGGATAACACGCCTGAGGATGTGGGACAGCTATGGAACCTATGTGCCCATGAAATCGACAAGTTCAACCACCGGCCAGCCGCCACCACCACCGCCCGTAGCCTCCTCGGCGGACGGGGGCAAGCCCACGCTGCTGAATCAGAGCAACTACGGCAGCTACTACTATAGTGCCAGCAATCCGAAGCTGAATCGGAACCTGCGGGTCAATATCGACAACGCCTGGAATCCGGTGGATACATACATCTACGGGCCCACGCAATCGAGTGTCTTTAATCAGGAGAACAAGTACAGTGGCTATCAGGGCGGAGGACCGGGCGGATCATCAGGAGGAGCAGGTGGCTCCGCCAAGCACTTACCGGGAGTCAAGGACAGTCTTAACTTTATCGCCAGCGGCAAGTCCACCAAGGAGGTCTCAGCTGCCGCAGTCGTCAGCTCGGATCGGAATAGTGCTCTGGCTCTGATGAGCACCAAGGGAAAGCGGCGACTTATGCTAGAGATCTACGACTATGAGACCCCAAAACTCTGTGACCATACGGCCATTGGCAGCGGGGTTAGTGGAAGTAGTGCCGTTATGGGGGGCAACAAGCAGAGGCCCTGCAGTCCGTTGGAGAGCTACGTGAGCACCGGAAGGGATTTGGTAAGTTATTTATAAAAATAATTCTAACTCAAAGCAAATTAAGTCGATATTAGAGTTTTTGTATTACCTAAAAAAATCATTTAGAGCTGGAAATAATTTGAAAGTGAAAGTCTATGAAATTGCTAACGAATTTTTAGGCACAAATTTCGGTACAAATTGGACTCTTTTTAATTTGAATATTTAATATTCTGTATCATAGTTTTGGATAAATTTAAAAAGATGTAAGATCCTTAGGGATTTCTGTAAACCCCATGATAATTTGTAATTATTTTATCTTATAATTTTTAATAGAAAAAATAAAACACGCTCCTTTTCATAATAGGAAATTATTAAGGAATTATTATTAGAAAATATTCAAGTATTTACGCTATTTTTATTATTAATCAATATCAAAGCACTTAAAGGACATTTCAACTCCTTAGGAGCAAACTTTTGAAACTTTTCGTATCAAAAAACTTTCTCGCAGTTTTCTTTGTAACTAAAAATCAATGCTTTAATTGGAATTTTCATCAGCGTGGAGCATTTGAAGTTTAAATAATAATAGTCTCTCCTTTTTAATAATTGAAATATATTTATAAAAGGTTTTATAACAAATGCATTAAAGTTCATTAGGTTTTGCTAAGGTTTTTTTATACATATATAAAACCAATATTTTATTTATTGAATACAAAAACTATATTTATAAATCTGGGTCCGTAAATGTTTTCCATCCCCGCCAAAATGTAGGCGACAGCCCTGACCCATCCAGTGCGATGGCAATCAAAACTGTTGCCTACCTTCAGGCTTCGCTTACTATCAGAACGATATGGAAACGAAAATAAGAACTTAACCAAAGGACTTTTCTAATTTGTCAGCTGCCGCTGTGTTTGTTTGTTCGCTTTTGCGCGTTTGGCTTAAAAAAATAAGAATGAAGAAATAAGGCAAAGCGACTTTGTGACTGCACCTTGCCTGCCGGCGAGTAACGAATGCCGAGTGCCCAATTTGGCACGCCCAAGGGCTCTCACAACAAATAAAACGCAGCTGGAGTTGGATCCTGGGAACCGGGGAACCTGGCAGACCGGGCTCCTGGGCACTCGCAAATTTTTGGCAGTGGAGTGCAGAGCGTTTCGTGTTTACTTTAAACTTGACAAAATTAATCAAATTAAACACTCGACTGCATCGCCAGACGTGCACAAATAACGAAGGAGCGAAGCGAATTTCCCAGAGGCGAGCGCCAAATTCAAATTCGCCAAAGCACTGAACACACACCCACACACACACCCATCAGCACACAAGGGTAAATACGGGGGCGGCCCTGAGGGGGGTGGTAGGGCGGACGGCAGTGGGGATGGCTCCGTGGGCGGCATTGGCGGCATGCACGGGCAAACAGACAACCGCAATAAGCTTGCTTAGCCTTTTTGACGTCGCTCGTCGTTGACAAATATGAACTGCAAATATTGTGATGCCAAATTGAAGCCTCCGCGCATTGTGCAATGCCACACTCGAAAATGTCCTTATATTTACATAGTTTGCTGTACAAAAAATTTTCCAAATTATTTAAAGCATATGGCAAATGAAGTTTTTTTTTTTTTGTCAATCTTTCTGCTTTTAATTAAAATTTTTATACAAAATATTTACCTAAAATTTTCGAATGCAAAGGAATAATTTTAAAATGTATGTATTAATTTCAAAAAATAAAAAACAGAAACAAAATTTAACTAAAAATCAACAAAATATAGGGAACGCTTTTCCGATTATTATAATTATGATTAATAACCATTTAAGATCCTATAGAAAGTTGCGTTTTAATACAATTTATTAATGTTTAACTTTAAGATTTAATATTATTTTTCATAGGTTACAACCAAATTTTCCGAATTTTTTACATTTCCTTTGAATTATATTTCACTTAGAAAACTCTCTCAGTGGGGATAATGTCTCATACTATCCTTTCCCTTGCAGAAACTGGAGTTCCACACGCATACGGGCACCGCTTTATTCCCGGCCCAGTTTGCCCTCAACTACGAGTTCGTAGACACGGAACAGGGCGGGGAGACCTGGACGGGAAGGCGTGGCGAGGACCCCGTGCCGCCGCTCTGTTCCAGAGTTTTCCGGAAGCGCAAGGGCAACATCCAAGTGCCGAGAAATGTGTTCCTTTACGGCAGAGGCGGTGCTAAAAATATAACCTGCTTATATCGCTTCGAGGCGGGTCCTTCGGAGAGGGTTAAACTGGTGCTACACAATGTCTCCTTCGGCGAGGGTACGGCCTGCACCACGGACTCGGATTTGCATACAGGCCGGCCTCGCTGCAACCAACTGGATCCGGAGGGCCGAATCACTGAGCTGCGACTGTTCGATGTCCCATTCAGGGATGTAAAAATCCAGTTGGGCTGCTTCTGCGACAACTCCAGTGCTCTGTACAGCAATGCACCGCTGACCTTTGTCTCCCACTCCAGGATAATGGAGCTCTCCTTTACGGTCACGCGGCTAAATATATCCGAGGACTTTGCGGATGTCTTCTTCTCGGCTTCGTACGAGTTTAAGCGGCAGCCGGACTGTAGAAAACAGTTGAAACTGAAGGGCGCCGGAGGAGAGGATGATCTGAAGTATCCTCTCAAGACTCAGGATGCCAGTTGCGAGGGCTTAGCCTGGTACATTGAGGCTCAGTCCGCAGAAAGATCACTGTTTGTGCAAACCTGGGGCGCCTATTTGCCCGTGGACCCCACCTCCGAGGATGCGATGAGGTGTCACACGAAGAACCGACTGATGATATACTCGGGACGACCCCTGCGACCCATGAGGGTTGTGTGTCCGGCACAGAGTGGGCCAAGACCGATGTCCCTGCATATATTCTCCGAGGACTGGACCAATGGACAGCCCTTGTTTATGAACAAGTAAGTTCCTTGCAACTTTAATTACGCTCTTCAAATGTATTTTTAACCCCATAAATATAATAATAAAAGTAACTCTTCAGACAGATTTTAAATTGAAATAAATTGACCTTATAGCTGCCAGTAAGACTAAAAATAAAGTCTCTGAGTTCCTCTACCTTTGCACGACTTGCCCTATCAATTACCCACTCCCGTTGCCAAGGCCCAACATCTATGAAATAGGAAATGGAAAAAAAAACAGCAGAGACTAGAAAACATTCATGCCTTTCCATTATCGAGTGCATGTGTGCCAGGACTACTCGAGCCACTGAACACTACATGGAAAGCCTCTTAGCTTTTTACCCAAAATTAATTGCATTTTAATAGTTGCTAATATTTCAAAAAAAAAAAAAAAAAAAAAAGTTTTCCACTAAATGCACTGCGAAAAGTTATTTCGAGCCGGGAGAGGAAGCTCTCCCCTGAGCTCCATCAAAGAGTTCTGCTTAAAAATGCAATAACAGGAAATGGCTACGACGGCAACAAAATACAGGAAATTGAGCGCAAAGAAATATGCTATATACAAGGAAAAAAAGGAATCGTAAAAGAGACGAAGTCCAGGCAAACAAACATGGCCGTCAGACATGAAAACATGGGCACAGTTGTGGGGGAAATTATAGGGGCTTTAGAAACATCCAAAATGAGCAATATTATACTGATATTTCAACATTTTAGATTGTAATTTAAACTTGTATACATAGGGGATGCAAAAGCAGTTACCAGATTTTACTAGTTTTTAAAAGATGGTGTGACATCCTTAAACATAATAATTCGGTACTTTAAAGAACATTTCAAAGGATTTTAAAAACTCTATTTATTTCTGAAGCCACCCTGGCTTATTTACATATGTTAATTATATTATTTATGTTATGAGAACTCATTTGCATTAGCACGAAATCCGTTTATCCAAATTAATCATTAAAAAAAACCTAAAATCATTTCATTTGAGCCACTAAAGTATACCCATAAATCACAAATAAATCCTTTTAAAATGTATATACTAGTGAAAATAAATCCAAAATTAAATCATAAATAAATGTATAAAAAAACAATAAATAATTTCTAAAGTTAAATTCTATAACTATAACCTCTGTCGTTTTGGACACCAGAAAACATGCAAAACGAACACAGGGCAAAGACAGGTGAACATGTGTGGGGGGGATAAGGGGCTGAATACAGGCAAGGGAACTTGGCCGTATGTGCTCTCTGGCAATTTATGTTCAAGGTGCGTGCCACCAAAATGAACCGTTGAACCTGGAACGCCGGACTCCTTTCTTGGGGAAAACTCCGGTCAGTTTACCAACCTTGTGTCCGTTTTCCTGGTCCTGCATTTAACGTGTCGCCATTAAATTTTATGGTCAACTTTTTCCCCTTTTTGCCCATGTTTGCATTTTGCTCAATTTTGTCGCCGCAGAACATAAAAAAGAAAGGGAGGATAGGACGTATGGCAAGCGACAGAGAAAAAGGACGAGAACGAGAACGAGAATATTGCATTGTGGAGGACGACATGTGAAAACATATTTTTATGGGACCCCAAAGGGTAATTGGACATTGCACTGGATATCCGTGCAGCCTAATGAGTGTGTTGAGCCTTTTTAGATAATTAATTGCGAGCTTTTCAACTCAGTTATGAATTAAAATGACCGCACAGCAAAGCTATAGAAAGTGCAGAAAAAAATGTGTGAGTGAACGGGGACATATTAGTAATGGGGTGAAATTTATAATGATAGAATCATAAGACTATATGTATAATAATTATTTAGGAATCTTTTAAAATAGACAAGAAAAGCTATTATATAAAAATATATACATATATTTTCCACATTTTACTTTAATTTCCATTCAATAAATTCAATTGCCTTAAGAATCCTATTACCAAAACTGTGATGACTAACTCTCTTAAGTCGCGACTTAAGCCAACTCTCAAAAAGGTATTTTGTCTATAGAAAGCGTAATTAGTTGCAGTTGAGCAAGTACTAGGCTGGGGGGATACCAGAATAGCGTAGAGGATAAAGCTAGATACCATCCTCAAACCCACCCATTCCATTGCGGAAAAGTTGCAACAAAAGTTATGTAGAGCATGACAGACGCGGTGAAATTAAAGGGGTAAGGGAAAAGACAAAGCCGACTACTAAGGCTCTTCATGCACTGAAAAAAAATTTACATAGAGCACTGTAACTGCTATTTAAAATGGTAAAAAATTATGTTAAAATCACACGAAAATAAAACTTATAAAATAAGTTAAACCTTTTTAGCAGTACTCTAACCATCTCCCTCTCTCTTCCATATCCTTTCAGACCCATCAGCCTAGTGCTGGAGCCCATCCTCAAGGAGCCCGGCGACATAGCCTTCACGTGGCTGGAGATCCACCGCACCAAGAACGCCCTGCTGCAGCAGCTGGACCTGCATGTGAACGCAAGCGTTACCACGGGCTTGGGCGGCGGCAGCCAGACCTCCTCCCAGTCCTCCTCCTCCGGCTCCAATACGGGAATTGGCGGACTAGGTGGTACCAGTAGTGGGGCAGGATCTCCCAATTCCGGGGGAGCAGGAGGCTCGGCAGGCGGGGCGACAGCCAACGAGACGCTGAACGAGTTCGGGTTCTTTCCTAAGGAGTCGGACTGCGAATACAAATGTCCTGAAATTGATGCATGCATTGCGGCCAGTCTGTGGTGTGATGGTGAGTACAGATTGCAATTTTGGGGCCAAGTGGCATTTTTCATAGCATAGCAGAAGGATTTTTTAAATAGAATAGAAAGAATTCTTTCTTCTTAGCTCATCTCTAATTCTTTTTGCAATTTTTTGCTCAAACTGATATGTCCTGGAACTTTTATATTCAAACCAAAACTAGGAAATAAATACTGCTTTAAATTAAATATCAAAAAAAGATCTCATAAACCCTTAACCAAAAGATATATTAGGTATCCATTAAAGTCCTTGTAAACCAGTATTTTTGCATTATTTGTACGTGATTTGGCGGTCGGCCTTCGTTTTTGGTCCTGCAGAGAGCGGGCGGCCGGCAGTAGGCAACCGAAATTTCACTTGTGGCTGGCTTGTCTGTTAATTTCAATGCAAGCTGTCCACGTTTTTGTAATCAGGCAAAGTTTCCTGACAACTGCACACAGCCTGCAATAGTCCTGCTGGTTGTTAGTTGCCTTCGCCGTCGCCGTCGCTGTCGTTGTCGTAGTCGGTGGTTGTTGGCTGCTGGCGGTTGCTGGCCGCCTCGTGGGATGGCCGCTTGTTGGACAAACCCGCAGCACAAAACCCCAAAATGTCTTGTGCAAAAAGTTTGTCCCAGTCCAGCACAGCCCAAACCAAATGGCCGCAACAGCTGTGCCAAACTTATTTGCGATGCACTTGAGAGATGAAGAGCGGGACATAAAAAAGGGATCATTATAATCAACGTTATAGTAGGGAATACCCTCTTAGTGACAATAGTTTTAAAAATTTATATTGAATTTATTTAAGTAATTAGATTATCTAGCAAAAAAATTTGTTTCAATAGTGGTAAAAAATGTTTATTACTTTTGGCAACTTGAAACTATTTCGAGACAGTTTTAATGTCATGAGGAATTTTTTTATTAAGCGACTTAGGATAGAGAAATCCATATTTAGAAGTACTTAACCGATAGCCCCATTTACAATCTTTAAGCTCTTCTCTGTTGGCTGGTTAAAAAAAATACAAAGGCTGCTGGCCTGGACTCTGCCTTTTTAGCTTCAATTATTTATGGGCAGCCAGGCGCGTCTGCATCTGGAGCTGGTTAACCGCAAAAGCCAGGGCATTAAACAAGCTTTCGGACCCCACGGGCCACTCAAGTGACACTGCATTCAATTTGTAACCTTAGAGTAGGCCACCCAGAAGCTCTGCAGCCTCCCCGAGACCCCAATCTACTTTCAATTTTTCAATCAGCGCTCTGCTCTGCCTCTATCTCGATAGCTAAATCTATTTGTGCAGAGGAAAAAATGGAATGAAATAAGAAGGATAAGATTAGGATTTACTTCATCAAACAATTTAGTTCTAATAAATTTAAATTGAATCTTAGTAGGGTTTAAAGCATTTAACAATTTTGGCCATGTTTCCCCAATTAATTATATTCCAGAATATTTTTTCTTTACAAATTTATACTTTTTCTCACTGCATCCTTGTGCTCCATGCTTACAGGTCATCACAACTGCCCCAGCGGGTTCGATGAATCGGAGGAGGAGTGCGGCACCGCTCGCAAGCTGCTGGAACTGCCGGGCGGCGTGTTCGCCGCTCTGGGCTGCATTGCGGCCGCCCTAACAGCCTGCCTGATATTCTGCATGTTCGGCCTGATGAGGAAGCGGAAAAAGTCGGTGGTACAGAAGGGCGGCGGAGTTGGTGGCGTTGGAGGGGTCGGCGGCATGGGCGTGGGCATCGGCTTCATGAACGGGGCGAGCAATGGCAATGTGTCCGCCGCCAGCATCGGTACACTGAAGAAGGACTTCAAGAAGGAGGCACTGTACATCGATCCGGCCTCCTGACACGGGCTCCAGCCGGTCGAATATATCCACGTGGACCGCGAGACCACCGTGTGATATGTTGCCGCCGGCTGTGGCATCACCTATGATCATGTGGAGCTTTGCATGGAGCAGGCCTGACCGTTCAAAATCTGGCCTGGGGATTTTAAAGACACAGGCTTAACGCCTGAAGGTATGAGGACACTAAAAGAACCTACATTTTAAGTCGATAACTTTTTCTAAACGCTTCTGGGAATCAAACAAATTGGGAATTAAAGCGAAAGGGTGTGTGCTTACTTTAGGCATTCGGCAGTTTAAAATATAATGTTTATGAGCCTTTAAGTAGGTCTTCTTTGGTTTTCTGATCAATTTCCTATTCACTAGCTAGTCTGTATATATTTATTCTTGAGTTACAAGAAAGTCAGGACATGGAAATAGGTATTTTAATGACAAATAAATTCTAAGAATAATTTAAAAAGGTTTACTTACGCATTTAACATATTGAATCTTAATTTCTTATATAAAATAAAATACAAAGATCACATTTTAGACATTTATAAAAGCTATTGGTTCTTATCTTTAATTAACTTAAATTACCCAGTCTTGACTTCTACATTATTCAGAAATGTTTATCCTCAGTATTCCTTTGATTAAGACTACACACAGAAAAAAACAGGAGACGTAGCAGAGAAAACTATTGTAAATTAGGTACCTTTAATACAGTTAGAGATCAGCTAGAGAGCAAAAAATTCGTGGGCAGTACGTATGTAGATGCCTTTGGCATATTTTCCACATAGCACATAGCACCCATTAAAAGGAAGGTAAACAAATTACATTTAGCAACTAAATGGAAAAGATCATAAACTACAATGAAATTGTATAGAGAGAGTAACTCAGTAAAAAAAAAATAAAAGAAAAGCGGATCCCTCTTCGCTGGGCCCTCTGGCATTATCTTCTAAGTGATTAGGCTAAGTATGAAAACTGTTAGCAGCATTTGAAAGCGAGTTGGGGAGAGTCGAGGGAAATCTCTACAGTGTTGTGATCTAAGGCATGCACATACTGAACTATGTTTAAACACAAGCAAGTCGAAGCATTTACATGATTAACACTCGGTATGATATACATACTTTGGTTTAGGCATTAGCTAGTATATAGTCTATAAATTTTGCAGCACTCTTGGGTTTTTTATCGTATACAGCACAGACACACCAGCCGAGAGCATCACTTAGTGGTTTATTATATATGGTACATAAAAATCGAAACGACAAATTAAGAAATGCAATTGTTATTAATGGTTAAGTAGGACTCCAAATCAGAGATATGTTCACGCTTTATCTTGACCGAGAGAACTGCCAAAAGAATTTTAAAGCTAAAGGAACAATCATATGTAAATATTTTTGTCAAGCAATTATTTGTTTTGTGTTGGTAAATTGAACACAAATTGTTTTCCATAATTAGCTGCAGTAAATAATATTTCTAACGTTTGTAAAAACTACAAGCAAAGAATAATAATGAAGTGTACTCAGAATTCTAACATTTAAGCCATGTCCCACAACCCATATAAACAATCAAACTTTTGGCAGTTGCTAGGATTAGGCGAACACCAAACCAAAGTTAAGCGAATAAACAAGACATAAGTACTTTATTTTATAGACGCTAAACTAGGAACAAAATTATGAGAATGGCAAAATGATACAGTAAATAATAAATACAACTGCCTGCAATGCGAATTTTAAAAATTTAAAGACCTCTGGCATATGCAGACAGAATCCACATCTATAAAAACCCATTAAAATTTCAACTTCAATCAAGTTTTACTGAAAGCACGTGTATAAATAAATATATATATATATATAAAATATATATATATATATTTAGTCGCCATGAAAAGGTAAAAAATGAATACATAAATTAAATCAAATATTTCATTTGGCATTTTTTGATAGCAAATAACCTAAATATTTATAGCCAAAAAAAAGATGGGAAAAAGAACCACGCGCACTTTGTACAATTTGATGAAAAACAAAGAACTATTATTTCCAGACACACAGGCAAGCAGCATACATATAGGATATTTTACACACATCCACGTAAGAGATAAAATAATACTGAAAACACATATAAAAAGGGAAATAAATTAAATTAATTAAAAATGGCGCGTAGGCCTGGAAAATGCATTTTAGCTGCCGGCAAAAACATAGCGAAAGAACACGGCTGGCAGTGCATTTAAATAAGTAGCTTTAAGACCGGCCGGAGCTGGATGGCCCCCAGCCGTTACTACTTCGTTGGCCATTACTGTCACACACACGAAAGCCACACACATCTCAATCACCAGTTCGGTTCAGTTCCTTCTCTCAACCAAACCAAACTATGGAAATTTCTGTGCCAACTGTGTTTAAAGTAGTATTCGAAGATAAAACTCGAATAAACGGAACGAACAATGGGAGCGAAGGGAGAAATTGAATTATTACCGCGCATAAAACATTGCATGTAATTTATTTGAAATGTTCAAAAATAAATAACCCAAAAAATAAAAGAGGAGAACCGTGCGCGAGATGGTAAATAATAATAAAATACAGACAGCTGTGTAAATAGTCAAACTGCGTACAGTCAACGCATATTTAATTCAATACAAAGACAAAGCAGAAACCGAATGGAGATCAGTTTTGGATTCCTTCAGTTTCCCACTTAAATAAGTTTCACTTGTATGATAAATAAAGTAAACCAAATATTTATATAGAGATATTATACGTATATGGACAAGGAAATCCCTAACATAATGACGCACTGAATCAAATAGATGAAACGAGTATTTAATAAAAACCAAGACAATTGAAACCAAAAACAGAACTTAAGACAAAATAAAAATGCGAAAAAATTCAATTTAGCCTGTGCCACCTGTCTTTATTGGGGGCATGGATGCTGGGTGGCGGCACTGTTGTTCCCTGCGACACTTGGGGAAAACCGTTGGCCAAACTAAGGCTAACGGAAAATCGTGCTCAAATAGCTGGCAGTCAAGTAGGCCACAGATTTTGATTGCCCGCATCCGGGCGGCCATCGGTGGACATCCTCCGAAATTCGGGCCATCGAACGAGATGGTGTTAAAGCCAAGCCGGCTGCTCCGGGCGTGTGTTCTCACCGGTTTGGGATTGGGATTGGATTTGGGTTTGGTTCTGGGTTTGGGACTTTGGCCTGGGCTTTGCAGGCCTGCGCTACCGCGACGTCCTTCGTTAACCCGCATAAAACATAAGCCACGGTGCCCCGTGTTGTGTGCTCTGAAAACCCCGATGCCCACCTGCTCTCCTGAAAACCAACCGTTCTGTGACTCTGTGTTTATGGCCGGCAGCTCTGTTTCTGTTTCTGACCCCGGCTCTGGACTGGGCCCGGTCCCTGGCACTGGCCCTGGCCCTGGCCACCCCTGCCTCTGGCATTGGCGAAAATGGCTTTGATAAGCGTAGGCGGCAGAAAGCCTGGGAAATTCCCACGAGGTGCGGTAAGGGAGTTAAAAAATATGTACTTATGAATTTATGATTAATTTGTTTACTTGAAATTAAAATGGAATTAATTTCCAAATTTAATTTGCTTACTTAAAATAATATAAATATAAAGATGTAAGGTTTATTATTGGTAAACCATATTTCAATTAATGTTATTTTGAAAATGAACATAAAAAAACATGCAATGGTTTTCAATTTTTTGACAGTTCAAATTAATTCTTTGAAAATTTTTAATTATCACATTTTAATTTTTGAAGATATTAAGATAATTTATACAGAGACAAATATTATTTAAAGAATACAAATAATTTCTAATTTCTAGTTTTTATAATTTCAGATATATAAGTAATTTTTCAGTGCTGATTCTTAACAGTTATGTGAAAAGTCATATTTCGGTTAATTTGTAGATGCTATCCATAAAGAGTGAACTTTATACGGAAATTCATATAATTTATAAGGCTTACATTAAATTAAGAACTATTACTTTATTGCCAATAAATTGTATATTATATTGTAATTTTTTAGCAATAAATTCAGAAGGTGTGAATTGTAGGACCTACAAGAGTAAGTAATTAAACTGAAACCAACTACCTGAGAGACCCTCGCTGTGTATAGTAAAAACACACGCACACACACGGGTTAATATACAGGCACACCTGCCACAAACACACACACATCTCCGCATATTTATATTTGCACCTAGGGCCAATTGCAGTTGTTTACAATTGAGTAGCCAGCTCAGCACAATTGTCCCGCCTGACAGCAACGACAACTACACGGAGAGCACCAACATAAGGCCATCAAGCAATCGGCAGCAGAAAAAACAATAACATCGGGTCAGAGATATAGCCGAGCTATGGTCAGTAGCCGCTGGTGGACAGCTGATAAACCGAACCCGAAATCTGTTGGTCGGACAAGTCGCCAGCTTTCAAGTTTTGAAACCGGAGAAAGAGTCCAATCATTTCGATGTCCCATCCATCTCAATCGATTTAGAAACTCATCAATGCAATTCTCCGTAACTTGGCAAGTTTTCATGAGGAATTATGCTTTCTGCAACTCACTATATGTCTATCTTTCAGATAGTATGCTTTCTTATGGATAATTACAGAAATTACCTTCTGCACTTTGGGCATGTGCCGCCAACGACATTTTCGTTTCAGCTGCATTATCATATATTGTCTGATTTATTGTGAACGTTAGCACTTTTTAGTTTTTTGCCTTTGTTATCGAGAAATTTACACGAATTTTCAGCTTGTTGATGAAATATAAAAAAATATAGTAAATATAAACAGTCAGTTTTTTTTGTCAGGCCAGAAAATGTGAAGCTATGCAGATAGTTGTGGGTAAAACGCTTAACTCTGACAGCCGACAGACGCCAGTCGGCGAATATGTGAGCCACAGTTTGTCGGATAAGTAAGTAAACAATTAAAACTAATCGAGATAATAATTTTTCTAAACTTTAGACTTATGAATACATTTTTAAGATTCTAATAAATCGGTGTTCTACACTTTAATACTTTTCTTCCTATTTTATTTATTTAAGTCGGCTTTCAAAAATGACTTAACAAAATAAATCAAGCAAAAAAACAAACTTAAAAAATAGCTCAAATTTTATGGAAAAAAATGTATTAGAAAAATATTACAAAATCCTACAGTCTCGTATTCAAATGTAAAATTATTATTATGTTTAAGACTGTTTCAAAAATTTCCTTTTTTAAAGGTAAATTAATATAAAAATTGTTCAGCATTTTAAATAATATTTTAATACAAATTAACTCAAGGAGTAGAATGATTTTATAATTTTTTTATTTTTAATCAGTTAGATATTTATACATTTTTATGTATAACAGATAGTTTAACAGATAGTTGAAGTGAAAACAATAAGCATTGGAAACTTAAACTGTAAAAATTTGGTTACAATTTTATAATATTTGTTATTTATATTTATGTATTTTATTAATTTGTATACTATATTGTGGAACTTATGCAAAACCCTTAAAGAAAATACTTGTAATTTCGTATATAAAGATTCTTAGTTTACTTTCAATATCTGCTAATTATACTTCAAACCTTGAACTAATATTCCATATTTATAAATCCGCCTGCAACACACTTCTTAGCTTTAGGTGCCCAATAAAATATCAATTAACTTGTGTTACCCACTGTGCCTCAAGTGTCTTCAATCGAATAAAGGTCAATGCGCTCTGTGGACAGCAAGTGCGGAGGCACACGGAACCAAACTACCATAGAAATTCATGAAATTAACTCTGCCAAAATTATACACAGATCCCGACCTGGCGGCTAGCGTTCGATGCCGAGAAGAATCTTGTATTTATGCAAAAACTGGCAAAAACAAATAGATGGAAATTACAAAAGCGGGAAGGTCAGCTTTTCGACTTGGCCATTAGGGAGTGAGAGAAGTTCAAAGGTAAACCTGTTTCTTATTCTAATTCCCCTGTCTAAAAAACGAAATTAGCTGAGACAATCTTCTGGTCTTGGGTTTCTTGTTTTTGCCAACGTGGTCGCCAACCCACGATGCTTGGCTTTCTGGTTAAAGAATCCATTATTATAGGGTTGGCTGGCCAACTGTTCCAATAAAGGATATTTGGACAAGTGGCCAAAATTAGATTCCTGGTCGAAAGAACTGAGCCACACGGCTGTTTGAACGACCTAAATAAATAAGTCTAAGTAGATTAATGTCAAATGCCGGGTAATAATAAAAATGTTTCCACAGACAAATGGGCTACAGTCACGTCCATAACTATGCTGTCAGCAGCCACATAAAGAGCGGCCAAGAGAGCGAGCAAACAGAGGCGAAGAGTGCGATCGTGAGCGCCGAAGAAAATGGTAAAAGCAAACAGGCAACAACAATGAACGCGCCACAAACACAAGCCGCTGCCGACGTCTTAAAGTTGGCCAAAAAGGCGGCCAAGTGCCCCAAGGAACATTCAGTCAAGCCGCGATCGCCGAGCTCTACGGACGTCTGTATCTCCCCAAATCTCGAATCGGGGCTAGAAGTGAATAAAGTGCTGACCGGAAAATTCTTTCGGTCAAGAAAGGTCTCCGGAAAAGATCTCAAGCGTTTGTGTTTTTTTGTGTAACTCCCCTCTGGATGTCTCTGAACGCCGAACGTTCCTACAAAATGAAACTGCGCGATGTGGAAAATGCCTTCAAGTATCGGCGCATACCGTACCCCAAGCGGTAAGTGTGATCTCCCCAGAAGAGATTTCTTTCTTTCACCCGAGAATGGGGCTCAATGCTCGAGGAGGAAATGCAATCGAGTTCCAGTTTCAGTTTAATTGAAAACCGGTCATAATTGCTTATGGATCGGCCTGAGAACCGAGCTGGCAGACCGAGGAGTGCGTTTGGTCCATCGGCGGAAGATTAAAAAAAGACTTTGCTCTCGATTCTCCATCGAAGACATTTAACTTTCCGTTTTTCGCAGCTGGCTAAAAAGTGAAAGACATTTCAGGGTCGCCGCATTTGATAAATATAATTAAATACGAACTTCAATTGCTGGGTAAATAAGTTCAAACATTTAAGCCGGACTTTAAGTACTCGCCAGCAAGTGAATTAATTGCAGCTCATTCTAAGCACTGAAAATAATATAAAAATTGGTTTACATAATACGAATTTAAATAAATAAAATTAAATTCAATTTATTATTTGCTGAGAAATTAAGGAAACTATAGAAAAGGACATCCTAAGGTTTTCTTTCAGAGATCTTTTTGATTAAAATTAAAAATTACAAGCAAACCTCTGTACAACAGCTCTTAAATTATAGTAATTTGTATATGATATTTTTCTCTGTGCACTTAGTTTACTTTTTTTATTCTTGATCCAGTTAAAATGCTTAAATTTTTTGTATTTTATTACTGCTGTTTTTTCTCTTTCAATTCTTCTCATAATTCATTTGGTGTAGCACCTCGGGGCCAGCTTTACAGAGATGAAAAGAAGGAAAACCGCAAAAGCCAAACTCAACATCAACTATTTCAAGTAGCCAAAAGAGCCATGTCTTGCCAGCTTCCCCCACGCTGGCTGCATTGTCTTGGCCAACATTTTTCAGTGTTTATTCTGGCCTTTTACAGAACCCAGCTCCAGTTCAGTTCGGTTCAGTCAAGAGTTGAGAGCCCGCTGACTTGACTGCCCGCTCATTAGTCGATGGTTGATGGTCGACGGACGGCCGCCCATAACAATTTTGGCCATTAAAAGGTGTTTAGGCCAGAGATCTGAGCCACTGCGTCCGCTATTGTGCAAGTTTCGCTCTTTTTTATGTTTTTGTGGCCAAAAACACACCGAAATTGTTGCAATGAGTGCGTCGAGATGTAAACTAATGATAGGCCGAATACACATGTTGTGGACTAATTGGCGTTTGGGAAAAGATTTTTTAGCATTTGTTGCCTTTTCAAAGAGGGTGTGAGAATTTACTTTGCGCTGAGTTAAAGTGAACTGGAGATATGATAAATTGAAATTTTCACACTAATAAGCTGACATCGTTTAACAAGTTCGTTGCTCTAGGAAAATAGTAATTTAAAAAACTGAATATACTTTGAAGTTATGGAAAATGTATAGTGTTATTAAAGTAATTATTATATTTTTTTAGCCCCTCTTCTATCAGCCCATTTCCCTCTTATTTACAGAACAAATTATTACATTTAATATCTGAATTACTGGCATTAATTAAACACATGAATTAAATGCAGATTTATAACTTTGGATTGGCACGAATTTCACGCTCATTTTGACAATTTCATGCAACTGCAATTCCCATTCAATCAGCTAGCCACTCAATCAGTCTGTCAATCAATCCGGCAATGGGTAAACATTTATTTTTTATTTGCAGCAATTTAGTGAAAGGACAATCTTACTGCGAGGGCAGCGGAATTATGCAAATGTTTAAATATGGCCGTGATTTATAGCGGGTGAAAATATTATCCTAGAGGAAAGCATAATTTCCCGGCCATATTGATGTGCGCACTTGTTGTCGTTATTTGCACATCTCTTTTGTGCATTCGCGAATTGATATTAATTAATTAAATTAATTGGTTTTGCTTAAATAACTCTCGGACACATGTTTGGCAGCTTCATTAAGCAAGCACGCGATGCATATGCAAATGGAGAAAATGAGTTCAATGCACTCGCAGCTGATGGACACCCCTCAAAAGCGATTTATAAAGTCAAAATAAATTAGAACCCAATACAAGGTTATGCAATCTGGCTCACTTTCGCATGAATTAGCATAAATTACGTTTCCCAATTTGTTTTCCGAATGGATTAGGGCTTACCTAACACTAAATTTACTTTTATTTTCACTGCAAGCCGAAGCGTGACAGAAATGATTTAGAACGTCCCAAAAGCGGGTCAGCGCAGAGAGCGGGAGAGAGCTGGCTTTAAGCCGGGTTTAAACGAAGAGCATGCCAGTGCCAACTCTTCGGTTTCCCTGGCTTTCTTCTCTCCGTGTATCTTTCTTACCAATTTCTATCTATGTATCTTTATGGCCCCGGGTGCCGAGACATGCAGTTACTTACATTCGTGTAATTACCCCCAGTGATGTGATTTGTTTTTCTTTGGTTTGTTTTGAGTTTTGTCTTGCGTTTTGTTTTATTTTGCTTGACGCATTGCAATGGAAATTATACATATTGGGAATTTTACACGCTGCTGGTGGGCCATGGGAAAGCTAATTATTGCTGTCTGCCTGCGGCGGGTGGTACATTAAAAATGTATTAATAATAAATTTTAAAAGTTATGGGTTTTCATTTTTTAAAAATCCACATGCAATCTGGTATATGTTTTCATTTTTGTATGCAGAAAATTTTCTTACATATCCTTTTATTTCGTATAAATGAAGGATTTAAAATGTAAAAAATAAATTAAGCAATTCAAAAATTATATGGCTGACAAATTTTTAGAAAAAAATAAAATAGCAAGAAAATATTTTATATTTTGGTATTTATTTCTGGGAATTTTATTTTAGGAAAGCTATTACAATGAATACCCTGATAAAAAATGTAATTAACACAAGTTTATGGCTATAGTTAAAGCCATCTTCTTGAATTCTTGAAAATTCTCTAAAAAAGTTAAAATAACAGAACCAAATATCTACAATAGTTTTTCAGTTTTATATAGTTTTATAGAAACTGAAAATTCCCTTTGTTTCCCTTTCAAAGCCCGCATTGTACACAGTTTTCCCAAAAACTTCACACCTAGCCCGCATGATCAGGTGAAACTCTGGGCCCTGTAGGCCAACATCCCTCCCTTTTTCGATGATAATTCGCACGCAACTTTTGGCCAGTGAAAGCCCACAAAATACTCACATGTTTGTATACATTATAGCAATTTATGACCGCAGCCGTTTAGCACATTTCAGAAGGCGAGGTGACTAACAGTTTTACTGGGCCAATTTCGGAAGGCAACAAACAACGAACGTCCGCCCACTATGCAGCAGCCAGAGAGATGGTCTATAACTATATGACTGTTATTATTAGTTGGTCACAAAAACAAAAACTTTGGTTATGCCTGTGTGGACACCAAAAACAACCGCCCCCTCCCACGGGTCCGGCGATGAAAGAGCATTTCTACATTATGTAAAAACGGTCAAATGTCGGGCCTGGATGCGAATGAAAAATAACAAAATTCGCATTATTTTTAGTACAAGAAAGGCGAACGCTGATTAACACAATCATGTGAAAAATGTGCAAGGCTTTTCGACTAAAAATAAAACAAGTGCAAAAAAATATACATAGACGTAGAGACTGAAAAGTGGAAATTATGTGTGTAGCTTTCACTTGATATACAAATATGGGCTCTGGGGCAAAGGGGGCGTGGCCAGCAATGCGTAACAGCCAAGTGATGATGACAATGATGAATTTTTTGTCTTCCGACGGGTTTTCTGTCTGAAGTTGGCCGAGCAAAAAGTGCAAATTGCTCGGCAAAAGGTGACGCTGAGCGGAAGGTGGAGTTAGTGAAAAGGTGGATATAGTTCAAAGCCACTGAACTAAACATTAAGTGGAATAATCATGGCTAAAAAATCAAGGTGGGGGTTAAGGATAATTATTTAATATAAAGAAAGTTGAGGGGTGCTATAAATCGTCATGCTTAATGTTTGTTTTGAGCAATTATATCTTCTAAAAATAAATTTATTTTTCTTGAAATATATGTATATAATTTATAGGTGTGCTTAAAATTAAATACACATTTTGTGGAGAGCTCATTTCGCTCATTAAGATTATATTATCATCGACTAATTTCCCTTTCACTGCCCTGATAATAATAATGAACACAACTCGTTAAAACCCCTTCAATAACACATTTCCCCAGATTTGTTTTGAGCACTTCCCCGACTTTCAAATGATGATAATGATCTTTATGCAACGCACAAAAACCTTGCAAAAAAAATACACTTAAAACCTCCTTTCAATTTTCATTTTTCCCAAAAGAGCAAGATTTTTGTCAGCCATGTTCCTCTTACTTTGGCTACAATTTTATTGTTTTTGATCAAATATGTATGCAAAATGCTATAAATAAGAAACAGAAAAGTAAAACAAAATTGTGTTTACTTGTTTGCAACATTTTTTGTTTGTTTTGTTTTTGTTTTTTTATGTTTGCTAAATGCAGACGAGGCAAATTTCAATTTAATTTCTTCCCTGGCTCTTCGCTCTCGCACAGCGAAAGTGAGTTAACGCTCAGCTTCAGATCCAAAGTCAGAGCTTCCTCCAGTATGTAAATCACTTTTTTTAACAGCCAGCTAACTGCCGGAGATTTATGGGCGCCAGCTACTTAGACGAGCAGAATATTTTACGGCGGGACACGTCTGGGATCCAAAGCGCTAAATTCCCAGGTGGGTGGGCGCTATTAAACATTTGTAGTATGTTTCATCATCAAGTGAAAGCATTGAACTGCAATTAGTGAAGCGTATGTAGAGTGTTTGCGGATATTTTCACTTTTCTGGCAGTCAATCGGAGAACTTTTAGGCGATAATTGTCAGCATAAACAAACTTTTTATTGGTTATAAGCTTAGAAATCGAAATGCCCAAATTCCGAGCTATTTTTCCCTTTTAGGAAATTTAAAGTTTAGAATTAAATTAACATGCTTATAAACCTGTTAAAAGCTATTGAAAGAAATTTCTTAATTGAAAGTGATTAACACTCATTACAAATATTAGTAAAAGATTAGCAAAGTTGTAGTAAATTATTTTATATCTACACTTTTTCAACATGTTTTCTAGGTTCTTCAATAAAATATATATAAAATATATTCCATAAAATGTTATGGCTATTATATTATTATTCTCTTTAGACTGCCTGAAAACTTCAACCAAAATTGTACAACTTCCCCATTTCCATTCCCACTCCCTTGCACTTGAGAAGTCGAGCTGGCGGCTGCTGGCTAGAAAAGGCCATTTCATCAACGCTTAAGAAAACTAGTGAAAAAACCGCAATAAACCAGTTTGATAGTTGGCAAATATTGGCCAAGACCGAAACAAATGCACTTTCAAATGCAAGCAAAAGCCGAGTAGTGGCAGTCGACAAAGAGGCGAAGGCGACGCCTAAACGAATAGACGAAAAAATAAAATAAAACTACAAGATTCCGTGACCATATCAAGAGTGGAGTCTAGAAACCGACCCCCAACAATGGACCAGGCCAAAATTGAAATTGTAACAAAATGCTCACGACAAATATGCGGTTTTTGTCTGCCCCGCAACTGGCAAGTTTTTCCCCATTTTCCGCTTCCCCGTATCTTGCCTTTCGGCTGCGCCACTCCAAAAGCTGCATCATGACGTAATGACCACATGAAGCCACCCGGCCCGGCCAAGTCATGTGCCTCTCGCTGGCTTTTAGGCCAAACCGCATACGGAAAATCGGTCCACGGCTCAAGGAAGATCCCGAGACTTACCATAATTAAATATTTTTATAATTGCGCTCTCTGCGGTCTTTTAATTGCCAGGGGATTGGCTGGGCATGACAAGTATGTGGGGAAAAACTAGAAATCTTGACTGCATTTTCTCGAAGTGGTCATTCCAGATTTAAAAGCCAATTGGGACGAAAGATTAAAGTTATTAAAGCCCATAAATACCATAAAAGTTGAAGTTTGAGCAAGTCCGAAGTAGGTGAATTAGAAGATGGTAGCTTATGGGCTTATGGTACCATTTTGGTTTTAATGGAAATTGATTTTTAAAGCACTTTACCTATATTTGATTTTTACAACTAACAACAATATACTTTTAGTAGTAAACAACTCGGAATAAAAATTAAAAATCATTAAAAAACACCATTAAAAATCATCGGGAAAAATAATTTGCTTATTCTCTTCAAGGTGTGAAACTTACTACATTTTGGGATAGGTTTAATTAGTTAAACATTAGTCAATAATAATTTCTTGAACGCCATTTTAAAGGTTTTAAAAACTCAAGTAATTGCTGTACCTCCCCGAATACAATCTTAAATTTCAATATCATTGTCATAATTCAATCAAATTCATGGATTATTAAAGCCCAGATTTGATTGCCTCAAATTGCCGGCCCCAGAAAGAGTTAACGAATTGGAATTGGCCTGTAAAGGAAAGTTAAATGGATCCCTAATGAATGTCGGATGTTGTAACTTGCCACTGAACACCCCCAATAAGAGTTGTAATCCAATTTCTCCTCCTCGTGGAACAGCTGTTACTCGGAACACGGTGAAAGGAGGAGGTTGGCTGGCGAATCAAAATTGATTTTAATGATGCCTTCGTTTCGGATCGCTTATCGGACATGTACCGAACATCATGTTCGTAAATCATAAATCTTGCTATCATTTCGTTTTGTTGCCACCTGAAGGGCAAGCAGGCGGCAGGGCACCTTTTCGCCCAAAAAATGCTTCATGTCCCGGGGGCCAAACGGGTGATGAGTATTCGATCCGGATTCGGTTGAGGAATGACTGGGGAAATATATTTTGATGGGGTCGCAAGCTGTGCGTGTACTTTCCACAGCAACTGTTTTAGAGTCTTGAACAAATGTTTGGATATTAGGCGGAGCCTTCGACGGGCGGCAGGTGCAGCAGGCAGGCACTCACCTGCCTTTCACTAAACAAAAGGCAATGATGCCAGGTGAGTTGAGCTTAGCTTACCACTATTGTTTGCCTTGTCCGGCTGCATTTGGATGCTTCAGATAATGGCAGAGCTTAAACGTAATCCCTCCCGGACGTTGTTCATATATCTTTTTAATTAGCTGGACCAAAAGTAGCTAAAATTAATTTTTGGGGGCTTTGCTTTCGAAATTGATGTTTAAATGAACATAACTAAGGAAAAATACTACAAGATGTAGGACCAAAATTTGTATTTTTTAAGAGGAATATAAATCATTATATATCTGTAAAAACAAAAAGCTTAGCTTAACGAAAATATTTTGCATTTATTACTTTTTATTCCCTATGGAAGCCTATATATAATTTTTTAAACTAACTAAGTGCATCTACTTTCCATATAACTTATAAAGAAATATATATAAGATCTAAATAGTGACTATAACAAACACATATTTTATTCTGAACATTATATCTGATGGATCTAAATCAATAAATAATTACCAAGAGTGCTTAATTGCATTTCCCCGTACGGTTGATTAGAACACTTAAGAAGAGTTTCCTAAGAGTTTAATTTCTTAGCTTTCCTGGCCAGATAACTGTTCCGTTGGATATCTAGCCGACATCCTTTCCCTACTCCCCGTTGCCTTTCTTCCAATTAACATAAATGCCATGGCAAACATACGCCAGACAAATACCTGCAAGGGAAATTGAATTGCTTAATTAATTTCCACACTCGCTTCCTCTTTTGCGAAAACAAGAGGCGCGGGGAGCTGCTGGGAGACAAATAAAACTGCAAATAAAATTAGAAAATAAAATTTAATTTTGATGCAGCTTAGTCTCGTTTAGTCAAAGATGTCCCCCAGGATGCATATCCATTTTTTTCTTCCTTTTCTGGCTTTTTATTTCTTCTCTTCGAGATTTTTATGTGCGAGCAAGCTTTTCCTTCGGTCGCCGGTTAAACGAGTTGCCGAGACGACGATGGCGACCCACTTTTGGCCCCGCCTGTGAGTGGGACTGAGACTTGGATTCGGACTAAGACCGAGACGGGAGCTCCCAAAGACACCGTGATCGCTTGCGAAAATAAAACCGAAAAACAGCAGCCACGCAGAGAAGAAAGTTTATATTCAATCGATATTTTGATGTATGGGTATATTTATTACATAATTATAATTTTTTATTATAATGAAAACGACAAATTGATTGAATTTTTTCCATTTTATTTTATATATTTTAAATTTGCATAATTTCTTCAATTAGTCCATCCCGAAAACCTATGCCTACGCCTTTTGTTGCAATTTTCAGTGTACCTTTTGCCTGCTCGTTGGCGCCACTTTCTTTGGCGTCCAGATGACTGGTTGACACCAATTTGAATGGCAAGTCTCTGTCAGTCGGACCGCTCTTTTTACATCACAAATAAGCAGAAAATGGGATCGGGTTCGCCATGTGAAAGTCAAGGAGTGATACAAATACTAAATACTTAATGCCACCCTCCACAGACCCCCAGGAGGTTTCAGTTAACGCCAATTGGCGAATGTGTCCAATGTGCACAGGGCAGCTGCAGTGGAGAAGGGATTTCATTTGTGGGTCACTGCAATCACAGAAAAAATATTCAATAAAGCTTTGATCTAGTTTCTTTTGAAAATTATTTTCATTATTTTAAGGTTTACCATAAATTGTTTTAACTAGTAAGAGTAAACATTGTGGTAGGGAAAAATATTGCAAATAAGTTTCTCCGGGAATAGTTTGAAATCTTAAAACAAATGACCCCAATTCCATATCCTACCTCCCAGCAAAAGCCCATTTACCAAGTCTTTGGAAAATTGCCTTTAAACTCTCTTTGTCAATATCAATTTTCCCAGTCGGCAGAGCCGTCCTCTCAGGTAAAATAATGACAACAATGCAAATGCTTATCATGGGCATGGCAGCTCGGAAAAGCTAGCTCGAATTTCCAGGGCAAGACATAATATTTTCCCCACCCCGCTTGCACATTGGAGACCATGCAGGCGTTAAATGAGAAGCGTTTGACAACTAAGCAGGCGCCATGCCACCCTTCAAAGTTGGTTGTTGTTGCAGCCAGGGATCAGAAATTAGTGTGCCAAGTTACTTGGCCCAGGAACCACCCACCTCGATTTCGTATTTCTTGTACGGAAAGAAAATTAGTTTCATCATCATTAAATTAGGAGCCATATTTGAAGGGTTGAATGGGAGGTTTATTTCGGTTTGATTTCATAATTATGTATAGTTTGATCCTAGATTGCTTTCTGTAGTTGTTTTTCTCTCCGTGTAACCCCTGCTCCACCCCCTTTTTCCATCCCCTACCCACACACGTACACGGAAAGCAGGCAAAAATTAATTGCAATGCCGCAAATGACAGCGTCAAGTAGTAAAAGTAAGCACCCACGAAGAAGGAGGCGAAGGCGACGAAAGAGATGGCGACTCCCAAGGAGCAGCCTTACGAGCCTCGATTCGGGTTGTCTCTCAGGGAAGGGGGCGTGGCTGCGTGGGCGTCACGTGCGCTGGTTGCAACAAGGATGAGCTCGTTAAAGGAAATGACAACGATGGCGACAGCAGCAGCAAATACCGAGTCGCGTTGTTCGCTTCTGTTCTCGAGTGCGTAAATTTTGTTTGTTTCTGTTGTTGTTGTGGCCATGGTTGTTGCTGTTGCTGGAGTTGTTGAAGCAAAATGTTATTAACATTTGCTGCAAGTTAAATAAGTGAAGGAAAGGGAAATAAGAGAGAGGCTTACAGCTCTTTTCCTTTGCCTCTGGCCCAAAGCACTGACTCTGCCGAGCTTCTACTTCAACACCTCTAAATCTTGCCTTTTTTAATTTAATTTGTTTTATTATTAGTTTATTATTTGTATTAGTTTTTTTATATGCAATATTATGCTATATTACTAACACAATTGACTGACTTAAAGGTACCATTTCCAAATGACATTGAAAAGCATTAATCCATTATAAAACCTAGACTTAAATGACAAATTATTTTCATTATCATTAAGATGACTCTCCAAGCTTAACCGCCTCAAAAATTCGCCGCTCTCATTGCTCCATTAACGCATTAAAAATAAACCTTCGCGGCGAAATCCGTTGCCATAACAGTTAATTGTTTACAATTTGACCCACAAAAGCAATTTGGCACAAACACACTACGCCGTCATCCTGCTTGCCGAGGGCCATTCTACACTCCAGCGACTCGAGCTGATTTATGGCCATGATATGAAATTCGTTAATTGTCAACACACATCCCATCGCCTCTCTCCGTGGACAAATTCTAGCCCGGCTGCAAAACAAATGACAATTGGAGTGTGTTAATGGACGCCGTCAACATCTTTCGCTCAGCACTTACAGCTTGCCTGAACAGCAACACCTTCTTCAAGATATTTGGCTAAATGCCTGGAAAAAATAGTGAAGGGAAAGAGAGTTAAATGCGGAAATATAAACATAAAACAAATGTGTACACTTTTAATAATTATCTGTCCACTATAAGGATATTTTGTATATAAAGAGAAATATTTTGGAAAAAATACAAATGAGTTAAAAAATGTGTCACAATTCAAGGCTTTAAGATTGTCAAAATGTATTCCCTGATATTAACAATCTCTATAAATAAACAGAACTGAAAAACCTTTGAAAAATATGCCAAACCAAAAAACAATTTGTAATATATTCATAAATGTATTCTGTCCGAATTTTTAAGAAATATAAAATCAACCATTTCATTTCTTATCACTTCATTTTTCAAATGTGTTAAAGAAAAACTAAGGCAACGCATAATGAATTCCCAGTTACATTTTAGCCGCTAGTTTGAAACTCCACCGTTCACCCACATTCACGGTGTGTACTTAGGACTTTTATATGTGGGGGCCAGATACTTGAAAAGCCCGCACGTAGGTTTTACAACTTAATTACAAGTCGCGTTAATCTAAGCCAAATGAAGCTTCACCTCACTCGTTCACTTTGCATTTGACATGCACATGGCCCAGGAATGGAAAAGGGAATTTAAATGGGAGCACAAAAAGAAGAGTAGAACTTGCTCTACCAAGTGAGTTGGCATTTTAATTGGATGGTTTATATATGTAGAGAGCTAAGGGGTTTTGAAATGGTAAAAATCCAACTTCAAAAAGCATATTTTATAATCATGGATATTATAGAAATAGTACATACAAGAAATATAAATGTAAATTAAAATCTTTTAAAAAACAATTTGAGTTAAACATTCTATTATCATTATTTTATTTTTTATGCAACAAGGGACCCCCATTTATAAATTCCAGAATACAAAAACTATTCAGGAAAACATTGAGTAAATATTACTAAAGCATAGTATCTTCAGACAGCTGTCACTTTTGTGAGTTACTTTCCATTCAATATTTCGCGCTCACGTTTTTTTGTCTTGGCCAAAGCAAAATTTGAAAACAAAAAGGCAAATTGTCTTGCCACTAATAATGATGAAGGCGATAATGAAGATGTTGTTGGCCTGATTGACACTTTTATTCAACGACCATGACTGTGACTCTGACTTTTAGCCGCTGCTCGATTTGCACAGATATCTCCATCTATCTGTCTATCTATCTATCTATCTGGGTACAGTAAAATATATATATAAAATATTTTTGCTATCTGAAATTTTGTGTGTCGAATTTAATTTCAATTATTTTATATTTGTAACTCCATTTTAGCTGTATTTAAAAGTCTAATTTAAATTTTCAGAAATATATAATATATCAATTTCAAGTAATAAAATATTTCTTATTCTAATGCAAGTGAACCCAGTCAATAAATAAATATATTTATATTTATATATTTTCTTAAGACTTCATAAAAAACCTATGACTATTTAACTCTAAAAATGCTAGACTTAGAGCCAATATAAGAATGTGACTTTTGCTTTTTGCATTCCTCTTAAAAGCAGATACATTTTAGAGCTCACAAGTTGCTAATCAATCAGAACTGGTAATCAGTGAGAATATTATTTTAAAATAATCCTCTTTAAGGTTTTTAAATGTAAAAAATGTGTAAGAACTTCTTAGACTATTTTGAACATTTGTGGGTTTTCTTAAACGTCCCTTCAAAGTGCAACATTCAGTATTGATGTTGATAAAACCAAGGTAGGCTTGACTGTACCTATCTGTATCTGCGTTTGTATTGGATGAGGCGAAAACAATTTGTCGTTTGGGCGGGGGGAGTGGCAGGCTGGCAGATTTGCAACGGAGCGTTGCAGTTGCACGTTTCTTGAAAACGCCGCACAATTTGCAATTGAAAGTTGAGTTGGATTTTTCACTTTTTTACGTCTTTTACACAGTAACCGCAGTTAGCCATTTGATCGAAAAGAAGACCTTTTCGCAGCGCAGAATGTTGTGTCCGGTTCGGATTTGGTTTTTCCTCTTTTTCATTTTTAACTCCGCTCTCTTTTATGGGATCACGTTCTATTTGAAACGTGAATTATTTGCAACAAGCCAGCTGATGGATGGTAGTGAATCATGGAAGAGAAGGAGGATAGAAATAGGAACAGAGAAATGGAGAAATTGAGAGATAAGAGGAGGATATAGAAAATCGGGGGAAGAGTACAACCCCAACCCGCGCATTCAACTCAATTTTCAAGTGCGTGTTAAGCGCCACTTTACAACACACGATATGCGATATGCGATTTACGATATTCGATACAGGCGCGAAATGCCTTCAAAAATATGTATTTTCTTTTCTCCGCCAGCATCTCCGGCAATCGTTGTGTTTTGATTATTATTTTGCGGCTGTTGAACGCTTCGGCTGGCAAAGTCATTAACTTGTATTTTGTTGTATTATATTACACTTGAGCGTGTCGAAGAAGATTACAATAATTTCGGGCAAGTCGTCGCTTTTGGCTTAATTGTATGTGGATTTTGAGGCTGCACTCATTAAATTGTGGTGGCTAATGGCGGTCTGACATGTAAAAGAGGTGAAAATATTCAAATATTAGGTGTAAAATAAGAATTTAGCATAACTAATTTGGATTACTTTACCCAAATTTTATGGTTTTTCTAAAACAAAGGATTGATTTATTTTGAGATTACTTTGATTACAGTTTTTTCTTTATTTAATGTGTTAATTAAAAAATCGAATCTCTGGAGTTTTCAGAAATATATTTTTTAAGAAATATAAATAAAACCCTAATATTTATTTAACTATTAAATAATTTAAAAGCTTTAAATCTGAATTGAGTTCAATGTAATTCAATGCATTATCTTTTGCCTAAAACACTGCTAAACTCTTAATGGTGAAAGCCACTACCGAAATTCCATTAGGGTCCAAGCAAATTTGCTAGACCCTCGCTCGCCCTGCTTAAACATGGTCTAAAAGCAATTTTGTTGACCCAACTTTTTTTGGTTCCGTTCGCTTGTTTACTTAAAATTTATCACAATTACTTTGCCACATAAAACGCAATGAAAAACGAGAAAAACTGTTTTTTTGATGAGTTTTTAAATGCTGACAGAGTCTTGTTATTAGAGTAAACAAACCACAAAAAAATAACGAAATAAAAGAGCAGCGGCGAATGCAGAAAAAATAAAGAGAATAATGGTAAAATGTAGTTCAAAAGTGGCATAACATTTGTGAAATTAAAATAAACACAGTTCCAATCTGTGGATGGTTGTTGCTACTTTTGTTTTGTGGCTTCAATTAAATCATATGCCAGGCTTTGCTGGCTTTTCGTGCTGCTGAAAACTGTTGCTATATCTATGGCTATAGCTACTTATACAATACAATATCAACCGCCCCCAGTGCCAGTCGGAATGGGAGACGTGCAAAAACAAAACTGAAAACCAAAAACTGAAAACTGAAAAGAAAAACAATTGCATAAAAAATTCACATGACTCGAATCGTTCGCGCTCGTCTCTTTTCAGATTATACAACTTTCTAATCAAAATATTATTTTATTATTATTACTTGTGGCGCATTTTTCGTTATTTTCGAACATGGCCTTACTTCACTTTTCGAGCCGTCACTAAATTCAATTGCTCAATTGACTCAATCAGCAGAAACTGAAAAGTTCGTTTCGATTTTTCTCGGTTACATTTTCGAAACACAGCTTCCGCCACGCACTTTTCGTCCAAGATTGCTCCGAAAAATACTCCGAAAATACTCGTAAATGTGGGTCATCTGCTGCCAAAGTAAAACCAAAAATCATCGACAGGGGCACGTAGAACGCTTTAATTACAATTGGCCTAGTTTCGCTCCGAGCCCAGATTTAGGAGCCGTCTAAGCTGTGGCTGTACCTGATGGCTATCTGGAGATAAGTATATATGCCAGCCCACGTCATGGAGCCTGCTATCAGATCAGAGTTAATAGTTTAATTGGGAGTGGGCCAGAAGGAATGTTTCCTACGGGCAAGCCCTGGGGAAATGTGATTAAATGTGTCGAAATAGGTCTTTGTATATGGATTGAAGTCTGTAGAACTTTGTGTAAATAAAAGTAAATGTGTTTATTAATTAATATTTATAAATATTTTTAAGACGTAGAGAACGTTTGTATCAGTATTAAGACAATACAAACACCTTAGTAACTACTTAAAATATTTTTGTGTGCTTAATGAATTTACCATAAATGCTAAGATTTATAGACAATCCCATGTTCTTATCTCACTGTTCTTTACCACAAAATACCTTCATTTCTGCTATTAAATCATCAACTTATGAACTTTTAGCTCACAATCCCAATTAAATAAAAAAACACAAACAAAGTCCAACTCTGTACAACTCTTTGTCTTGGCTAACATCTTAAGCAGATAAAATCCCAAGAAATTATCTTAAAATGGCTTTCCTATGACCTCAACTGGGCTCACGCTTTATTTTCGGGTTCGTCCCTAACGGAACCCGTCGCCTCAGCGCTTGAACCCTGACCCAGCTGACCTCATTGCATCTCTCTATGCGCTTCTCACACACTTTTCCTACGGGCTTACACAACCAACTCGGAAGGCCTCATTAACTGACCTTAGTTGACAATTTTAATGGCTGTTTGAGCCGGAGCCCACGAAAATTGCCTAATGAAGTGCTCATGGATTGCGAATGCGAGCCAAAAGTCAAGCGAAAGGTTCCCAAAAAAATATGGTGGCTGAAAGTTTGTTGAACTTTTGCTACGGCAAAAAAAAAATTAAAAATAAGTTTCGGGAAAAAAATTCAATTTCTTTGCATATTAAATCAGCCAAATCATTGTGTGACCCGGGGCCAAACTAGTTATAAAAAGATCTGCCGCCGAGCGGTTGGGTTATGTCATGGTGCCAGGCATTTCCTCCAAAATGCTAATGCTGGCCAAAAGAATATTTCGCCAAAGTCAGGGCCAGAAATTGTGGCCCTGCTCTCCGATTCCATGATTTCATAATTCCCCCTGCCTTCACGTTCTTACCAACTTGCTTGGCCACTTCTATCACTAATACCCGTGCCCCGGGGGCATAACTGGGTTCAAACACCTTTCGAAAACTTGCCTAATGCGTGTATTGATTGGAGTGTGCGACGGCTTCCAGCCGCTATTCGGATTTTTCATCTTCAACGCGGCTCCCCCACGGAAATCGGGGCCCATTGCGAAAGAAATCTTCATGTCTCGAACAATTTGTTGCGCCTGCTCTGCAAGTCAACCAAGATGGAGCTCTTGGCGGGATCTGTGACTGGAGTTGAGGTTGCTTCATTGTATATCACCGAGGCATATTTCGAGTGCTTGTTTACAGTGCGAATTCCATAATTCCAGCCAACGAGAGTGTGCCGCATAAAACGTTGAGATTTCAAGAATTTTAAGTCAAATTATTTGTGTTTATGAATAATTTTTACATAATTTTATAATGGTTTTAATTAACAAGTTTGAAGTGTATGGTTTACCAATTGACAAACTCAGAGTAGTAAAACTCAGCTTAAAATTTATGTTCTTGCTTATTTAAATCCACAAAATCTTGAAAGTATTTTACAGTTATAGAATAGGTTTCTTACATGTAGACTATTTTTTCTTGTGTGTCGCACATTTTGCAATTTTCATTTCTAATGCCTTGGAAACTGCCTGCAATTTGGATGGTCGCTCGCCGCTTAACAGTTTGATTAGCTGGAAAATTTGCCATCGTTTAATTAAATTATGTCTGCAGTCTGCAGCCGGCAGTTGGTGCTTACGTGTATGGGCAGTCGAATGACAATGAGCGGAAATGGCGGGCAATTTGCATGCAACGGCAGCTGACTTATTCCATTTCCATACCCCCATCTCCCTCTGCCGCTGAAGTGAAAGGTGCGGTCCGTTGGCCAACCTAACGCTGAAAGCATCTTGGCCATTGAACTCTCCGTTCTAAAGCAACTTCTCGGTGGTTCTGTAATTTCTCCACTCCGAGATGAAAATTGAATTTGCTAAAAAAAGGAGAAAAAAAACAATTGCTGGATATGCATGAACCGTAGAAATTATCTAAACAACCATTCTGTACCTATAGTCATGGGCAATGGCTTAAGTTGCTAGAAAGATACAGTTAGGTAGAGAATGGAGTTTTAAGCGCAATGATCTTGAGTTAATTAATATGAATAATTTGATAATTATAGATCAAAAGCCATTCTTCTTCAATGTGTGTCTTAAAGTAGAAGAAATAGTAAAGAAACTAAACCAATTCGAAATTAAAAATAGTTTAATAATTGAAAAAACATAAATAAAACAATAGAAGTTCAAAAGAAATGTCTTCAATCCAAAAGACTTCAATCCAACTCGGTTATAGCTTTGCCTAAATCCCAACCTCCTTTCCGAATTTCTTGCTACAAAAAGCCAGTTTATCTTATAAATTCGTATAACTCTCCGTTCCATTTCACTCATTACCAGCATGCACGCACATATTTCAATCATCTTGATGAAGTTGCAGCCAACTGTGCCACTGTGGAAATCGAGCTCCAAGCCATTACTCTTGGAACCTCATCACTTCCCACTTGCCACGCCCAAACGCCCCCTCAGAGCCAGGGAAATAGAGCCCGTATCGCATATAGTATATAGGATATATGGTAGTGTGTTGAGACTGCCGAAAAAAATCGCTAACGAACCAAGTGTGGCCGAGGTCCCTGGCTCTTGGTCCCTAATGGCCTGCACATGTGCTACGTGGCAGCAAACGAACTGCAGTCGGACCCAGGCGAAATACGCCCCCTTAACCCTACAAGTCGCCGTCCTAGAGCCCAGACTAGAAATGTCCAAAAGAAATCGACGCAGTCACGTAAAATTATTTTAATAATCACATAACTTTCGGCATTTACACACCAGGCGATCCAATGGGAGTAGCAAACAAAATGTCAATAAATTTCGGACTTTTTGTTTGAGCTAAAAAAGAATAAATACGAGAACAGCAGCAAACAAAATAATAGGGCTACTTCGATGTTTCTTTTTATGTTCAATATTTTTGTAAAATAAAACTATAAATGAAACAATAATAAACTTATTAAAATTAGAATTAATTTCCTTCCATTAGTCATCTCCCATTTACTTTAATAGACAACTAAATATTATCTGACGTCCATAAAATTTATTAATATTGATTTTTTTTTTTAAGGTTGAAAGAAAAACAAATATTTATGTACAAACAGCTGCTGTTAAAAATATGTTAAATCTATTTCAATACTCGATTGGCTATTGTTTCAACCACATTTGTATTTCACAAACAAAGTTGGGATATGCAGAAGAAAAAGTAGAAGTTTCAGCGGGCAGAGCGCTTAAGTGGGATTTGCGGGGCACTTTAGTGTCAACTTTAACAATAAGTTGGGCGAAAAAAGAACGTGGCGCATAAATGCCGAGCAAAAACATTCGCTTGCACATAAGCCGCAAACTTTTGGTGGCCACTGTGGGCTAATGAAATGTAGCCTCCTCAAAAAAAAAAATATATATACACATTTATTTGTACTATATACTTAAGAACTTGAGCTGATTCCACACAGCAGGTGACCGTCTGTGTTTTTGTTGGTTCCTTTTCTGGTTAGCCCCTGGTCAGTGTTTCAGCTATCAATTGCATCTGTCTATCCGGCAGATACATTTCACTAAAGTCAGACCTGGGATTTTTCCAAGAGGTCCCCCGTTTTCCCTCTGTCGTATTCCACCCAGCTGAGCAACTCCGATGCAGTCGTTTGAGATAAATTACTCTGTGCACCTGATGACAAACTAAACAAGGCCCCTCTTCCTAAGCTCGAGAAGAGGGAGAGATTGTTGTCTTAAAGGGTATTTCAACAATTTCAAAATGCTAGCAAAATAGGGGAAAATTTAGAATGAAATAATACCAAAAAGGGCTTTAAAATATAAATAAATAATGACGCATATAAGCTAGAATAATCGAAATATGTGAAATTATTTAGATCACTCAGAGGTGAGGACAAGTTGTTTACATAAATACATTTGTAATTTGTTGTATTATATTTTCTTAATTTAAAACTATATATTTCCAAAGTTTTCGAAACACTATAAAGTGTATTTAAACTTTCGAATGCTGAAATCGACCGGTGCCCTGTTTATTTCTTGTATTTGTATTCCCTTCTATGGTCGCATTTATTGTCATTATTATTTTGATACCTTTTTTAAATTTTCTGTTGTTGTCTGCACAGTTTTCCTGCTATCTGCCGGTAGATTTATGCCAACAAAAGCCAACAATAAAAAATATATACACTCTTCTTTTGCTTTTAATTTTGTTTCTTTCTGGCGCTGTCCAGTTGGAGCGGCGGACAGCTGCATTAAAAAGTTGCCAAAGAAAACAGTTTGCATTGCAATTTTTCTTTGGTTTTATTTTTCAGCTCTCCTTTCGTTTGTTGTTTTCGTTATATTTCTTTTTGCTATCAACGTTGGGCAAAAGAATACAAAATAAAAAGCTAAATAGAAATAGATATATATATATATATATATATATGTATTATATATTTTTTGTGTGTACATTAGGAGTGACCAGGGCCCACAAAAGGTTGTCCGGTCTGTTGCAACTCGGTTAAGCCCTGCCAGCATCCAACATCCAACTTTCAACTGGGTCATTGTTGTCCGCCCTGGCTTACCGACTCGAGCAGAAATAATGCCAAATCTGAATGCTGCGAATTCAATTTGATATATAAAAAATGTATGCAAAAAAGAGAACAATCGAAAGTAGTTTAAGCTTCTACGTGAGCTTAAATAAAGTAAAACCCGAAATACGTATGCGGAGCTGAGATTGGTACATGTATCTCCCAAGAGCGGAAAATCTCTTTATTGGATTTAAATTGAAAGAGGGAATATTTAATACGATTTATGAATATTTTTATTATATGGGTTATTATTTAATATTATTAAATATAGTATTGAAATTGGAAAATAAATCACTGTATATTGCAGTTTAACACGCTCTATGAGATAGTTAAAATACCCTTTACCCTGCACTTTACCGCTCACCTGACAGGTAACCCTTGGAGCAACTGCCCACAACTCATCCCTCTTTGTTTGTTAATTTCTTTTATAATTTTTGCAATTTTTCTTTCTTTTCCTCTACCTCTCCCCTTCTCAGTCAGTGCATTTCTGGCGTCCCTTCGCCGATTTTTGCTTTGTTGTTTCGTTTCATTCTGTTCCAGCTTTTCAGAACTTAATTAAATGTTGTCACAGCGCACACTTTGTAGCCCCTGTGCCTGGACCTTTGCCCCTATGCCACCATTTATTCCTCATGTCCTGGGGGTAGAGGAGCGGACCGGTCCGGTCCATTGGCAGCGCTGGCTGTTTGTGACAGCAATTCGAAGTGTAAATGAAATAATAGCTGCTAAAAACCAATTTGGCGTAAATTATAAAAGCTTAATGGGCTTTGTAAGCGGGGATGCCCCTGCCTCGTGGCAGCTTTCATTGAGCAACCTTTGACTAACTATTTATTTGCTTGTTCTCTTGCAGTTCGGTGGAGCTGATAGCCCTGCTGGCTATTTCGTGCACCTTCTTCCTGTTCATGCACACGAACAAGCTGAACAGTCGCCTCAAGGAAATGGAGGTGAAGCTGCAGCCGTCCGAGTTTTCGGCCCTCGGACTGACCGGCAATCACATCAGCGGACATGATGCGGGCAGTAAGTCACTACTATATATCCCCCAGATACTCAGATACTCCCATCTCGGCAGCCATCACACAGATGCATCTCCCACCTCGCCTCCTCTCATTTCCATCTCGCAACAATGGACACAAGGCCAGATTGTGGGCCAGAATTTGCGCTCGATTGCATTCGCGTTGCGTATCGGAATAAGGCATCGCATTCAGACAGGAAGTTTAGCAAAGACCACGTTCTAGTAGGAGATAGGATACGACTGGGGGTTATCTAGAAAATTGTTCAATCTATGTCTTTACTTTTTTGCAGAAGTTTAAAGAAGAAAGCATAATTTCAACGAGAAATGTTAGTACGAGTACTTAGTTCTTTTATATTTAACAAAATTATTCTTAAAGAATTTATCTACTATAAAATGTAGTTCTTACAAAAGTATATTTAAAATTTTAATAGAAAATCTAATCTATTTTTTGCTCAAAATTTAAACAAATACATTTAAAGAACAAATTAGCTCTAAAATCACAGCTTCAATTCTTGCTATTAATATATATAAAAAAATGAAGTAAAAGTTTGCAAAATATAAAAGCAAAACACATATTTATACTGAAATATACATATAACACATTAAAACATATTTTAAAAATATAATTAATGAAAATATGTAACCGCAGGTGGAACTAAAATTAACCAAAATGATAAATGTGTCTAACCCACCCTTCCCAATAAGTGCGATACCGCGTTTGAAAGTTGGCTATGCCCAATTGATTTTTAATTACCACATTGACCTGAACCTCAAGTCTCGAAAAAAAGAAGTAACAGATAAAAAAGTTAACAGCCTCCCTGTGAGGCCTTTGTTAATAATTTCCGTTGGCGTTTGCCATAAAATAGCTGATCGTTTTAAGCCAAATTAGTGCACATTGCTATTCGCTTCAATAATTAATGGCATATTCTCGGGAAGGTCCTAAAAGTAAATATAAATAAGAGAATATGCACATTTATTTCCCTATTTGTGTGCGCTTTTTGGAATAGCACTAATAAACTGGCAAATTAAAATCAACATAATATATGGTCGATGCATCCATAGATTGTTGGTGGGGCGGCTTTTTAATTACAATATGCATGTGTTTACATATTAAGCATATCTCTGCACACAGAGAGTCTTTTTTTGTGTCAATATTTTAGTGCATTAATAAATTATTTAGGAGCGACAGGTCCACGCGGCACAAAGGTTAGAGGGCATTATCGGCGTGACTGGGAATTAAAGCCTTTGACATTGCTTTAAGCGCACTTTTGTTTTTTGTGGTTGTGCTTAATAATGCAGCATATTGATTATTATATTATTAATTTAATTAGTAAATATGGCAAAAATTATAAAAACTCCAAGAGAATTCGGGGGATTAATTGGTGTGGAATATCACATTGCTTGATTACTATTACTAACTTTATTGGAAGAGAAAATATGAATTGGTTATAGATTCCTTATTCAATATTAAATAATTTATTCAATTTGTATTTTAAACAGATATGAAACAATAAATCAATCCTTAATATTAGACTATGAAAAACATCTCAAAACTCTTTGAAAAACGAGCAAACATGAGGTTGCCATTCTCATATTAGTTTATTTAGAAAAAAAGCCTCTTTTGTTCGAAATTCCCTTCGAGTATTTGAAATACTCCCATTAAGATCACATTACCAGAGACCGCAATAACAGTCACTTGACACCTTTTGCTTCACAATAATGTTTGTCGAACGCACTCGAAATTCCGGTGGACACCAAACCAAAATCCAAACCGCACTCCAATGCACAAACAATAATAATAATAAAGTGCCCTAAAAAGAGCATAAATAATTGCTGCCAAACGAAATTGAGCATTTTCTGGAGCGTCACTTGAGATTCTGTCACTCAGTGGCCGTCAGCAAAAAAGCCCGAATTGGGCCGCGGCCAACTACTAACTAATAATGCTGTCGTCATTAGGCAACAGCGGAAAATCCGAAATCGAATCAAAACTCCCTGGAAATGCAAACCCTAATTTCCATGCCGGAAGTTTTGCGGCTTGCCCGGGCCGTGCCATTCCACTTGCAAATTAGGCAAAAGTTGCCCCAACATCAGCAGCCGCGCAGCTGTGCCACCAAGTGATCTCCACTTGGCTGCTTTTCTTCGCCAGGGGAAAAATTTGAGCCCAAGGTGGCCGAGGAGTGGAAAAACAGGAGACTTCACGCCTTACTGCGGTGATTGCGAAACAACAACAACGACAGTCAGCTGACGCCAGTTTGGTGGTTTTAGTGAAAGAAGGAAAGCCTCTCTTTGGGTCGCAATATACCCCAAATACACTTAGAGATAAGTGAATCATATATCCATTTCCATACTCTTTCTTTAATACAAAAATAAATAATATTTTGTGCAATATTAATATTGCTTAAATTATATATTTTTAATGCAATGAAATATTATAAACGTTACCATTCTGACGTAATTTTTTGGCGTTCCTCAGAAAAAATTTGCATAACTTTTAAACCTTATAAATAAATTCGAAATAAGTGAGATTTGATGAAGGTGAAGACCGGAATTTTGTTTAGAATCATATCTTATATTCTATGCTTATTAAAATCGTTAGATTTTATGATAACTTTTCCAGTTAATAACAAATAAATTACACATTTTACTTAAACCATAGAAGTATTAATTTAAAAATGCATATTTAAATACCGCAAATAAGTAAATGAAATTATGTTAATGGTAAAATATCTTAATTAAATAATTTCTAATTATTTCAGTCAGCTTCTTTAATGCAAAAGAAACATTCTGTAGATAGATACCATAGATAAATCGGAATAATTATTAAAAAAAAAATAATGTTTAAAATAGGTTGCAGGTTTTAATTTTTTAATAATCACAAATTTTTTACAAAAATAAAAACACACTCCGATAGCTGTAAAAAAAAGGGTAAAACTCTGCGACCAATTCGATTTTACACTGAGCAGTGAGTAATGATGATGATAATGATGATGTGGAAGCGGATAAAGTCGGGCCAGATGCACCATAGAGTCCAGAGTGCACTTGTGCGCCGTGTTTGCCACACAGCTGGTGGCATCTTCATTGTTGCCGCTCTTGCATTTGCGTCTGCGCACGCGTCAATTGCCGACAGTTACAAATTGTTCCCGGTTAGCCCCTCTTCACGACACAAAAAAAAACCCAGCTAATGGCAAAAAATACATATATCTCCTACATAAAAACAAAAAAAAAAGAAAGAAAATATTTGAGGAAAAACATTTTAGAGAAGTCGATGCTTTTTTCTTTGAGCAAAAAACAAAACGAAATAAACAGTGTGAAATTCATCAAAAAGGTTCGCCTTAAGCCATTGATGCATCCATTCATAAATATTTCATTTAATTGACTCACACGACTTGGGGTCGAGTACGAGATAAAGATACGAATATGACGACGTACTCAACATGCTCGTTTAAGCCATCATGATGATGATGACACCGATTGTCGGCCGTTGTCGGTTTTTTGGTCTGTCTGCTCTTTTTTGTATTTATTTTTATATACACACATGTATTTGTCTGGCAACATTGAACTTAACTTAAGTTAATTAACGGCGCTGAACGTTGCAAGCCAACTTGGCTGGTGGTTGGTTGATTTCGTGGTCTAATGAGCCAGTGGAAATGTGCAGAGAAAGGCATGGGGCCTCAGATCATTTATGCTAATTTCTTGAATGGAGAAGTATTTAACAAGTGGGGTAACCAAAGAATTAATTATCCGTTGATTAACCTAGTTTTTTAACGATTTATATTAAGCCAAAATATAGATATTAAGATATCATATAGTATATATGCAATTATGAATACTTAAGCTTGTGCTTGGAAAAATTAAGACACATTAATATTATCTAGGGCCTGTTCTGGCTGTTTTTTTATATTCTTTATTCATTTTTCAGAAGCAAAAGTTTAATGATAAATTTTAAAAATTTTAATTACAGTTTACGTCTGGAATATAAATGTCGGAAAATACGTGAAAAAATAAGCATTCTTTGATGCAATAAAACTCGTATAAAATGCATAACATAATAGAAATTTGAAACTAATTTTGATAACTTCTTTGGTTTAAAAATGCAATAAAATAGGGCTTCCTAGATCAACCATCTTAAGAACCTTTCGGCACTTTACCCTGTCAGAAGCCATTGTCTCTCGAGTTACAATATAAACCCAACAATTGCCTGCACCTTTAACTGGAACAGCGTAAAGGAAAAAAATAAAATCTTTGAGAAAATGTAGCAATGCCAACTTTGCCCCTGGCTGAAATGCATAGCAAACCAGTTTTTAGCGCTCACTACCGAACCGGGCAGCTTTATTTTCAATTAGACAGCCACATAGACACGAACTAAGACACGGACCCAAACACCCATAAAAATAGCACCAACAGCAATAGCAGTACCTATACTTACACTGAAAATAATTGTATGAAAATTGCAGACAACAAATTTTTAAAGTTGAAAAAAATATCGAGAACGAAATCTTAACCTCTCAGCTCCTTTGGAACTTGCTATCAAATTTGATTGCTTATTTAAAGGTCATAATATAAATGGTTTGAATATAAATTTCCCACAATTAAATTAAGTTATATTCTTTATCTTCTACTAACTCCCCAAAAATTAAGGTTAAATACATCATTTTTCCAAGTGCACCAAGTTCGTTAGCTGGCCAAACTAAGTGTTTCGGAGTTGAGGTCCAATTCGGTTGGAAAATGCAAGTAAGCAAGCAATTTGTGTTAGCAGAGGCGGTACCAAGGGGCTCGGATAATGTTAGAGTCAGATCTTCAGATAGGGCGGGATAGAGAGATTGAGAAGTGAAACATAACATTAAACTAATGAACGAGGTTTTGGGTGGGTAAGTCTCAGAATTCCGGCTTAAATCGGAGCAATTGAAGGTTATTGTTTGATACGGAATAAGGAAGAACGAAGGTTGAAAATTGTAGTATTAAATAAAGACTTGATTTAAAAACATTTAAGAACAATACAGTATAAGAAAAAAAATAATTACAAATCACAGAATCATTTTAAACTATTTTTTTTAATAAACTGTGTGTGTAATAAAATATTAGAAAATAAATCAGAAAAAGAGAAATAACTACTTTCAATAATTTAAAGCTCACAGAATTGTTTTAAATAAACTGCGTTTACTTATGAGATTAATTAACTAAACCAAGACTCTACTATTATGCCAAATCTGAACACAGTTCTTAAAGAAAAGTCTTCACTTAAAGCTTTTTAAATTCTTTATTTAGTATATTTAGTACAAATCGACCTAGAAACACTTACTTTTCTCCACTTTTTATTTTATTACATTTATTTCACACGAGCCACCCCTTTCCTTCTCCAACTTTAAACCAAAAACATTGACCAAGCCCGCCACAGAATAAATACACCTGGATATTCATGAGTGGCTCATATTCTATGGACTGCGACATATGTTATGTCGTTCACCTTCAACACAGATGACAGTTCAAGTGGCCAATAACCGGAGCTAGGCTATGGCGATATTGAAGGTCGTCATAGAACAATTCAGAGAAAATGAAAAGCCAAAACCCAATCAGAGTAACAAACTGCAACTGGGATGTGACCCAATTTCAAAACCACACACACAAATCCAAAAAGTAAAAGAATTCAAGTTAAAAAGTGACAAATAAAAGAGAAGAGCTGGAGAGCAGGCTTCTATTTTAAGGTTTCGACCGCAAAATGTGTTTCACTCTTGGTTCAGTGACTTTGTGTCGGCGGTTTTTGTGCAGAAACTCGGCAAAAACCAGTTGGGGCCACACTTTCATTCACATTTTCCGGCGAACTGCCCAATTGACCAAATACAACGGATCTGGTTTAAAGGCAATCGGACTGGATATGCGTCGATGTGCAGACTTCCTTGTTTTCAGTTTAGCGGCGAATTATGAAATACTTGGCTATATAAATCGAAGTCAAGACAAAAGTGGCCTACACTACACTTGAAAACCAAGATGTTTTCCGCATCTCTCCGTCCGAACTGATCAATTGCAGTCATTTACCAGTTGGCACTAAATACTGGCATCAGGATTTTAATTGACCGCACGACACGCAGAAATATCCATTTGCATGCGTTGGCTTTGAAATTTCATGGAGGGGGGAAACCTTTCAAAAACCCACCGAGGATGATCCCTATCGCATCCGAAGTGAGCCGGAAAAGTGAAAGGAGTCATCATGAGCTTGCATATTTATTGCACTCGTCTTTATTTATTTATCATAGCTGTAAATGGCCCCAACATCGCCTTCGTCTTTCGAATATTGCATAAACACTTTTGGGCTCAAGTGAAAAGTAAAAGTGTTCGGGTTGCTTCCTTTTTTGGCGTCACTTTTTAAGGTCATCAAATATTTCAATCTAATTGGGGTCGAGATAATAGCTGATATTAGTAATCGAAGTAGATTACGATGAGATAATGGTGGAGTGTCTAAACAAATGATTTATTTACTATGAAGATCTACTTTCTATTTGAATATATTGATCATTTCCTTAATCAACTTTTGCTAACCCTTTCAGAGCACGATGACATCAACACTCTGCATGGCACCTATCAATATCTGAAGAGTACCGGACAGGTGAGCTTGCGTTCCATAAATCTGATATATCTTACATTTTGCCATCTCGTCGTAAACATTGTTGCATACATTTCTGGTGGCTCATAAAGCAGAAAATAAAAGAAACCATCAAAAGCGACCGACATGTGGAAAGGTAGCTTCAGCTCCTTGGTGTTTGATACTGCATTTAGCCTGTAGCTTATATAGCATATAGCATATTGCCTGCCCTAAAAAATCTCACCCATTCTGTATCTCTCCGTCTCATTGTGTCAAGCGTGGACTCTCATAAATATCTGTAGCATTCTCCTCCTGAGACCTCACTTCACATACAACACAAACAACACCCCCTCACAAACACACTAGAAATATGCAGTTTAGCCCTCTGGTAGTCTATTAGCTATCCCTATATCTATACCCTATACTATACCGACTCTGACTCTAGCCTCTAGCTCTCCTACACTATCCCTCCTAACACTAACCAAACTACGAAAACTACAAAGACACTTCGACTCTGTCTTGGAATTTTGTTAGCTCAGTTCGAAAGGCGGCATTTTTTGTACGTTCGTTAGTTAGTTTGCGACATAGACGCGATAGAAAATCGATTTATAAAGATTAAATAGCAAAGGTAAGTGTCCGTTACGGGGAGGATTAATATTTATGCCCACGTACTCCCGCTGCGAGAGTTACGCTCACCTCCTTGCGAAATTCCCTGAGAGATGGGACGCCTCCAGGTGCCTTGTTTGTTGCTTCAAAAAAAAAATTAAATCGCCAACCGCTTAAAGTCTACTCGTCTTTTATAAAACTTATACTGTATGTTGTTGTCCTACTTGTGTTTGACTCGTTTATGTACGTGTGCTCTCTGTGTCTCTGTGCTGGGCGCCCACCACCACCACCAATGGCAGAAACCTGCAAGCTGAAAACTACTCCAACTAGCACTCCCCACTTTTGCAATCCGGCAGCTAACACACCTGACCGCCGCTCAGCTGAACAACACACCGCGGGCCCAGCTGGAGACGGTGTTCTTCAACCGCGTCACCAAGACCGGCAGCGAAAAGATGATGGAGTTGCTCAAGATCCTGGCCGCACGCAATAATTTCGAGGCCCGCCGCGATGTCGAGGGACTGTACGAGGTGGTCATAATGCACAACGCCTACGCTAAGAATTTCATCCACACCGACATCCTGAACAGCACTGTGGCCAACACCTACACCAAGCATGTGGCCTTCATAGACTTCGACCTGCTGGACGAGCCTTGGCCCATTTACATCAATATGGTTCGCGATCCTATCGAGCGGCTGGTCAGTTGGTTCTACTATGCCCGCGCTCCCTGGTACTTGGCCGAGAGGCGGGAGACCTTCGGCGAGGCCGTAAAAATGCCCAGTATCGAGTGGCTCAAGAAGGACTTTAATCGCTGCATTGAGGAGGAGGATCCCGAGTGTGTCTATGAGCAAATGGAAATGGGCAACCTGGGTGATCACAGGCGGCAGTCACTGTTCTTCTGTGGTCAGGTCATGGAGGTGTGCATGTGAGTAGCTGTGCCAGAGGGCGTTGGAATGAAGCTATGGGTGGGGCTAAATGTTTCATTCAAAATATTTCAACATTCAAGATTATCTCAAAATCAAAATCTTTAATGAATATTTAGATATTCTAATCAGAATAATTACAATACAAACTTTTAACGAAGAATTAAATTATTTTTTTTTACTAAGAACTTGATGACTGTTTAACTCTTACGACACTTTTTTGCAACTCAAAATAGTAAATCAAAGTATTTCAACATTCAAGATTATCTCAAAATCCTTAAAGAATATTTAGAGTCATTGTAGAGCAGCCCCACCCAGGCTAATATTCCACCACAGTTACAACATAAAGCAAGTGAAACACACTTATCCTTAGGCCATTCAACTCCCATGAGGCCATGCAGCGGGCCAAGAAGAATGTTGAGGAGCACTACGCAGTGGTTGGAACCTGGGAGGATACGAATACCACCCTATCGGTTCTAGAGGGTTACATACCACGCTTCTTCGCCGGGGCCAAGGACGAGTATTACATTTTGAGGAAAAAATTGGGAGATGTCAACCGGAATGCCTTCAGACCCACTCTCAGCGACAAGGCGAGGGCCCTGCTGAGCCGAAATCTCACGCGGGAGATCGAGTTCTATCAGTTTACCAGGCATCGGTTGTACAAACAGTATATAGCGCTTCAACTGGATGCTAATCCTAAGCTGAGGCTGTAGTCATTCGTTGAAGAGAAATAAAAAACTATGCTAACTTTCGTAATCCTTCGATCTTTTCCGGTTTAATCCTAACTACAGCTTGGTGGATTTTTTTTTTGGTTGGTAGCTTGGGTAGATTACGCACAGATTTACTCTTATGCCGCCTATATCGTCTATGCAGCGTATTGGACATAATGTTCACGCTCGTCGGAGCAGCGAAGAGGAGTATGCGGATTCTGGCAGGGAGGGGCATCATCACGATCACCACTCGCACCACCATCATGTGCATCATCAGGCAAAGCTCGGCGATCCTGATCACAAGGCAGCTCATGATAAGCAGCTGGCTATTCCCGAAAATAAGCACAAGGCGGATAAACTTATTTTGGAGGACGATGAAGACGATGAGGAGGAGGACGACGATGACTTGGCCGATGGAGTGGCAACCCAAGATGACGGTGGCTTTAATTTCGAAGCCGATCTCCTGAACAACACCAAATTCGCCGAGTCAGACTTTGTGTTCTTCAACAGAGTCCCAAAAGTGGGCAGTCAATCCCTAATGGAGCTGATGGCCCGATTGGGCAAAATCAATGGATTCAACCATGCTCGCAATAAGGGCGGTGCCCATGAAACGGTCCTGATGAACAAGCAGCGCCAGGGTGAACTGGTGGCCGACCTTCTGACCCGGCCAAAGCCGCACATTTATAGCCAGCACATAGCCTACATTAACTTCACTCGCTTCCACCTGCCCAAGCCCATATATATTAACTTGGTCCGCGATCCCATCGACCGCATCATCAGCTGGCACTACTATATCCGGGCGCCGTGGTATTATCGGGACATGCAGGCCAAGCTGGGGGACAAGGCACCGGCTATGCCCTCGGATGAGTTCCTTAACCTCGACCTGGACACTTGTGTAAAGAACCACGATCCGCACTGCACCTTCACCCAGGAGCAGATCAAGAACCCAGTGGGCGATCATCGCCGGCAGACACTCTTCTTCTGCGGCATGAATCAGAAGCTGTGCATGTAAGTAGGAAGCCGGCAGGAATCTTAATAAGCTCATCATCGCCACCCACCCCCTCGATAGGCCCTTCAACTCGGAGGCGGCCATGCAGAAGGCGAAGCGAACGGTGGAGTCGGAATATGCTGTAGTGGGGACCTGGGAGGATACAAATATCACACTATCCGTCCTGGAGGCCTACATACCGCGTTTCTTCCGCAACGCCAAGGTTGCCTACTACCGTAAGAAACCCCTAATGCATCTGACCTCAAGCTGAGGATAGTCTCAAACCGTGTCATATTTTCAGTGGGCAAGGATCGTTTGTCGCGAGTTAATCGCAATAATGTCACTCGAGTCGTTAGCGAGGAAACTCGCGTTATTCTGAGGAAAAATCTCACCAACGAGATCGAATTTTACGAGTTCTGCAAGCAACGTTTGTATCTACAATATGCCGCCCTAAGCCATGGCAAGAAATTTGGGGATGATGACTACGTTTTGGTGCCAGAACAGCAAAATGATTACAACGAGGAGTATTAGCAGGGATTAACTTCCATAAGAACAAACTAAATTAGTGCTAAGAAAGTGTGAAATGTAACTCAACTCAGGATGCCACAAAAAATAAACCTAAGTTTAATTATTGTCAATGAATTTCTAGCATAAAACATTCAATCTATAGGATAGATCCTAAATAAAGGAGTATTATGGCTAGGGGAGCTCCTCAATTTTCGAAATGTAGATAGAAATACCTATTCTAGATCAAATTTTGGTTGCTGTAGCCTCAGATACACTCAGTATTCGTTTGCTTTTCCGTATCTCGCCTCGAGCTTTCTGTGTGTATCTGCATCTGTACCGACATCTGTGCGTCTGTCTGTGATTCGTTCTCCTTCTTACACCTGTCCCCCTGACCTTTGCAGCTGTGGCGCTTGAACCCCAAGTTCCTCAACAACACCAAATTCCACTCTCGCGATATTATATTTTACAACCGAGTGCCCAAGACAGGAAGCGAGACTCTGATCGAATTAATGATACGTTTGGGCGAAATAAACGACTACCAGAACGAGCGAGCGCCGTTCTCGAAGCCTGTGGGAATTTACTGGTCCGTGGAACGTCAGAGAACCGAGGCCCAGCGAATTTTTGATCTGCAGGAGGACTCTGCATTCGTCTATGTGGAGCACATGAACTATATGAACCTAAGGCCGCTCCATTTCCCCCAGCCCATCTTTATTAATTTGGTAGGAACAATAATTTGCTCTTCTAAGGACACCCACCGTAACCCTAATCATAAATTTACCAGATACGCGATCCTGTCGAAAGAGTTATCAGTTGGTTCTACTATAAACGCACCCCCTGGAACTCTGTGAAAATGTTCGAGGTCACCGGAAAATTCGAGAATCGTAGTCATTATGTGAAAACTTTTGAGGATTGCGTGCTCACCCACGATCCCGAATGTCGCTACGATTTCGGACTCAAATTCAAAGAAGATTCCGCCGATCACAAGCGTCAAAGTTTGTTCTTTTGCGGACACTCTCCCATTTGCGAGTATGTAGTTCGATTTTCCCTAGCTTCATGACTAAACTATTAGGCTTCCTTTAGGCCATTTAACACGCCAGGAGCAATAGCCAGGGCCAAACAGAATGTGGAGCGGGATTACTCGGTAATTGGTTCCTGGGAGGATGTGAATGTGACTTTGGCTGTGCTTGAGCACTATATACCTCGTTTCTTCAAGGGCAGCACTGATGTTTACTATGGTAAATTCTCATTTAATTCTAGCATTTTTGGTTAGGAAATGCCTACATAACTCCAATTTCCCCGTAGAACCCATCAAGGGCCTGGCATTCAAGAAGCAAAATACAAACCATTGGAAGCCCAAGATTAGCGAACACATCAAGCGAATAATGCGGGCCAATTTTACACAGGAATATGAGTTTTATCACTTCTGTAAACAGCGCCTGTATCGGCAATATTTTGCAATAAACAGACACTTGCATGTCTGAGGATCCAAGAAAGTCTTTCTTTTTCTTCCCCTATAACTATAACCCTCGTTTTCCTGTATTTAATTTTCTGTGTTGATTATTTTGAATCTTTGGCTGAAGAGGAGAGACTTATTTATCTCAACACTTTCAAGCTTGAAAACTTGGATGCCGCCCAACTGAATAATACCCCCCGAGCGGAGCGAGACTTTATTTTCTACAATCGTCTGGAGAAGACGGGCAGTCAGTCGATGACGCGACTCATAAATCGCCTGGGAAAACGAAATGGATTTGAGACATTTCGGAATCTAATAAGACCCTTTAAGCCGATATTACACACTGACGAGGATGAAAATGATCTGGTGGACCAGCTGTCCCAACTGCCAACACCCTCCGTCTACGTGGAGCACTCCAACTGGGTTAACTTTACCAAGCACGACAATCCACGTCCCATCTACATCAACATGGTGCGCGATCCCATCCAAAAGGTGATCAGTGCGTACTATTACCAGCGTCACCCTCTGATCTTTTCCCAGTCTCTGATGAATAATCCCAACAAAAGAATGCAGACCAAGAAGTATTTCGATACCACCTTCAACGATTGTGTTAGACAGCGGATAGCCCCTCATTGTGTCTTCGACTCCCACAATCCTTTCAACGGCGACTGGCGGAGGTTTTCACTTCACCTCTGTGGAAATTCCGAAGTTTGCACGTATGTTTTGCACAAAGTCCTCAGAAAATTAGTAACCTAAAGCAAGTACAAACGGGATAGTTGTCTGGGCAAAGTTGGGATTTCTTAACGCCATTTGGTTAAGCAATTAAAGCCGAGGTATTCAACAGTAACGAAAGCTGATTTAAATTAATTTGAATGAAAATGGTTTATTCCTATCCCCTTAGTACTTGGTTTTGTGAATGAACATTTTCGTTGAGCTTCAGTGAGTAACTGAAATGTGATTTTGGATACTTTTACGTAGACATTTCAACTCGGAAGTCACTACGCAAATAACCAAGATGAATGTGGAACGTGAATACGCAGTGGTGGGCAGTTGGGAGGATACGAATGTGACCTTGGCCGTTTTAGAGGCATATATACCCAAATTCTTTGCCAATGCCAGGAAGGTCTACTACAGTAGGTTTATGCCATAATAGTTCCATAATTGATCCGTACCAAACTCAGATATATCTCTGAACTTTCTTATCTAGACGACTCGGAAAACTTTAACATAAACACTATATCGCATGACACCCATCTGGATGAGGATGTGGAGGCATATCTGAGGACCAGTTTCTCCTTCGAAATTGAGCTGTATTTGTTTATTAAGCAGCGACTCTACAAGCAGTACATTGCTGCACATAAGAATGAATTTCCCACAGTTTAGATATAAATAAAAAAATCTTGTAACTTGCCAAAATAGTTTTACCAATGATTTTACAACCAAAATTTCAAACCGAGTCTTTTTCCTCCTTTCGCTACTAATCATTTTTTGGGTAGCTTGCTTGATTTCACTCTCCGCCGCACCACCCATTAAAGAATACAACTCAAGGGTATACAAAACCTTTGCAGATCCTCCAACTTAGTGCTGCGAAACTAAACAATACCCCCAAAGCGGAGCTCGATGTGTTGTTTTTCAATCGGGTTCCCAAGACCGGCAGCATGCAGCTGATTGAGCTGATGAGACAGCTGGGAAAAGTCCATGATTATGAGGTGGAAAAGGATCCTCAGAACGGAGGTGTCATTGCCATCTTAGAGCCCGCCCAAGAGAGTGACTTGATCGATAATATTGCCAACCTAGAAGATGGTACAGTATATGCCAGTCACGTTAATTTCCTGAACTTCACCAAGCATGAGCAGCCGAGGCCCATTTACATAAACATGGTCCGGGATCCAGTGGAGAGGGTCATTAGTTGGTATTACTACATTCGAGCGCCGTGGGTTTTTGTGCCCGGAAGGAGGCGTAACAACCGAGAAATGCCAAATCCCAAATGGGTTAACACCGAGTATGATCAGTGCGTGGAGAGTGGTGAGAAAGTCTGCACCTACATTGAGAATTCCCTGTTGGAACGTGTGGGCGATCATCGGCGACAAACCTTGTTCTTCTGCGGTCACAATGAGAAGAAGTGCACGTGAGTTAGGTAGCTTTATCCCCATTTCTGTCATCCCTCGAATTCGTTCTGTAGGCCCTTTAATGCTCGTCTGCCCCTGCAATTGGCCAAAATGAATGTGGAGCGAGAATACTCCGTGGTGGGAACTTGGGAGCACACAAATGAGACCCTGGCCGTTTTAGAGGCCTACATTCCCCGCTATTTTGCGGATGCCTCCAAGATGTATTACTGTAAGTTCCATTGGGGCTAACTCTGAAAGAGGATATATTCGAAATCTATTACTTTTTGAATTTATTTCTTCAAAGTTCAGAGTCTGTTAGAAACATAGTTAATTAGGAAACATTTTTCACAGCGGGTCTACACTCCGATCATCAGAATACCAATCCCATGAAGCCGCATATTTCGCAAGATATTATCGATATGGTTCGCCGAAATTTTACACGGGAAATAGAATTCTACCAATTCTGTCGTCAGCGCTTGCACAAACAGTATCTAGCCCTCAAGCTGAATGATCTCAAAAAGATTGACAAGGGTCTGTCCCAACTAAGTGAGGCCAATGAAATGGCCATTAGAGACTAATTTTATAAGAAATTGTACATTACATAAAATCCTATTAATAAATAAAAAGGTGGGAAATCCTTTAAGAGGATAAATAAATCTTAATGGGAGAATCATCATTCACAACTATTTTTAATTGTTAAGCAATTTTGAATATTTAACTAAATATATCCCATGGTATAATATAATTTCAACTATCTGAGGCTGTATAAATATCTTATATTTCTTTCCTCTGAAGCTTCTTTTAAAGATCAGTTCAATAATATCCTTAGAACTGAATTAAGCAGTCTTAAGAACTAAAAACTATTGCTTTATAACCAAAAAAAAAAAAGGAAACCTCTCTATCGCTTCTCTCCCTGACCTTCGCTACTCTATGAAAAATTATTTAGGGTTTTATCTGTCGCTTAATAATCCGAGAAAGACAGGAGCTTTATTTATCGCATAACAACCCAAGGATAACATCTAATGGGACCTAGAGTTTGACCGAAAACCTGATCTTGTTAAACTCACCTTTAGCTTCACCTACTGAGCGCAAATCGCCTCAACAATACAAAGAACGCCGATATCGAAGTTTTATTCTTTAATCGAGCCGCCAAAGTTGGCAGTGAGTCTATGCTGGAACTTTTCATAGCCCTGGAAAAGTATAACGACGACCTTACCCTGGACAGGCACGGGTTGCATACTAAAACTGTTCGCCAAATGGATAGACCAACAAGGCGAGAGTCCGCGGAATATATCGCCGATTTGGAGGAGGGAACCATGTACATAGAGCACATCAATTGGTTGAACTTCGATGAATTCGATTTGCCCAAACCTATTTACATAAATCTGGTCCGAGACCCGGTGGAAAGGGTCATAAGCTGGTACTTCTACGCACGAGGGTCCTATAAAAACGCTATCGAGTACAAAAGAAAACCTGACCAAAAGATTAAGCCGGAGTCCTGGTACAAGAAGAATTTCAATGAGTGCGTTCGGAGTGGTGATCCAGAGTGCCAATATGTGCCGCATACTGTCAAGGATCCGGTGGGCAATTTCAAAAGGCAGTCGTTGTTTTATTGTGGTCATCACGATGATTGTATGTAAGTAGATAGGAAATTCGTAAAGTTTAAAAGCTTCCGGAGACAAAAAGTTAGCTAACACGATCTTTTAGTCCGTTTAACTCGCCAACTGCTGTGCAAATGGCCAAGGAGCATGTGGAACGAGACTATGCAGTGGTCGGAAGTTGGGAGGACACCAATGTAACCCTAACCGTACTTGAGAACTATATTCCGCGATTCTTTCGCGGTGCCAAGCTGATGTATGAAAGTAGGTCTCCACAGTTCGTCGCACTAAAGAAACTATTACTTATTTATAAATATAAACTCCCCATCTCGAAACAGTGCACAATGACAAGATCACCAATCGGAACAAGAACAAGCGCAAGCCATATATTGAGCCCAAGGTCAAGGCGATGATTCGCAAGAACTTTACCTACGAGTACGAGTTTTATTATTTCTGCAAACAGCGCTTGTATAAGCAGTATCTGGCCCTGAATCTCAAAGAGTTGGAGAAGCATGGACTTTTGTATTAATTGGGTTATAGCCTGAATGTTAGATTGTAGTCGGTGATATATTTGTGAACAAAACTTATCCTTCCAATAAATAGTACTCAGTAAATCAGTAGACTAGATTAGACCCACACTATCCGTACCCGTACCCGTACACGTTGAACCCATCTCAGTGTCTCATTGTTCGATGTACTGTGTGGCATGCTGCCCTCCCATGAAGCTTTTAAACCCTTACCCTATCCCCCAATCAGTTAGGTGACCTCTCGCCCCGTCGCTTAAACAACACAGCCAAGGCCGAAATGGATCGTCTCTTTTTTGCGAGATGCGCCAAGGTGGGCAGCGAATCGCTAATGGAGTTCATGGAGCATCTGCAGGATATTAACAACTTCCGCGTGGATAAATACGGAGTGAACAAGAAATCGAAAAGGCAACTAAAGCCGCTGGCCCAGGCAGAGGTCGCAGGCTACGTATATAACATGGAGGAGGGATCCGTCTATATAGAACACATACCTTGGATCGATTTCAATGAGTACAACCTGCCCAAGCCGATATTCATTAACCTGGTGCGAGATCCAGTGGAGCGCATGATCAGCTGGTATTACTACGTCCGCAACTCCTATAGGAATGCCATATTCTTTCGAAATCATCCCCTGGCCCCGCTGAAACCCACGACCTGGTTCAAGAAGAGCTACAACGATTGTGTGAGGAGTGGGGACCCAGAGTGTCAGTATGTACCATTGGCAGTTACCGATGCAGAGGGCAACTTTAAAAGGCAATCTATATTCTTCTGTGGCCACGATCAGGACTGCTTGTGAGTGTTGGTAGGGGAGTTAGGTTATGAGAACCGAAGCCTAACCCTAAACCTCTTTCAGGCCCTTCAACTCCCCGCTGGCTATTCAGATTGCCAAACGTAGAGTTGAATCGGAATTCGCAGTAGTGGGAACTTGGGAGGAGACCAACATAACTCTGACCGTTCTAGAGCACTATATACCACGTTATTTCGCTAGAGCTAAGATGATCTTCCACAGTAAGAAAATCCTAAAAGATATATCATGAAGTTAGCTCACCAAAAATCCGTTTCCAGTGTACCAGAAGTCCCTACAGAATCGCAATCGCAATAATCGAAAACCGAAAGTGGACGCAGATGTCAGGGCCATGGTCAGACGTAATTTTACCCACGAATATGACTTTTACTACTTTTGCAAGCAGCGTCTTTATACGCAGTATATAGCCCTTAAACGAAAGGAACTGGAGGGACTGATTCACCACTAATCGTATAAGACTGACCTTTTTAGTTGTTTTTTATGTAGTTCTTTCTGTAGCTCGTTAATAAAGTACTCATTAGTAATTGTAACTAACCTGTAGGAGAGACCGTGGGGAAAACATAGCTAAATCAGGAACCATAAATAATAATTCATTTTGTTTTTTAAATATAAAAATTAAGTAAATTTATGATTTTCTCTGGTCATCAAAGGTAAAAATCATAAATTCACTTGATTTCTATAATTCAAAAAATAAAAATAATTATTATTTACGGTCCCTGAGATAAATACAATCCCAAATCCAAAAATCCAGCTCGATTCGTTGCGGAGTGAACGTTTAAATAACACTCGACACTCCCAACTGGACGTGATCTTCTTTAATCGCAACGCCAAGGTCGGAAGTGAGGCTTTAATCGAACTTACCCAGACAATGGCGCCCAATAATAATCTGAAAGTGCTAACCAAGGGCCCCCTGAACACAAATTCTCGAACCCGATCGCCTCCAGAACAAATGGTACAGGCTCTGTGGATTAACGAGCTAGAACCAGGCACTATATACATCGAACATTGCAACTGGCTAAACTTCCACAGATATCAGCTGCCGAGACCCATCTACATAAACCTGGTACGAGATCCGGTCGAGCGGATGATTAGTTGGTATTACTATGTCCGCAGCGGCTATCGCAATGCCATCCTCCATCGTCGATTGCCCAACTCCACTATCCAATCAGAGAAGTGGTTCAAAAAAAACTACAACGACTGCGTTCGTACCGGGGATCCCGAGTGTCAATATATCCCTGGAAGTGTTAAGGAAGCGGAGGGTAATTACAAAAGGCAAACTCTCTTTTTCTGCGGTCACGGTCGAGAATGCTTGTAAGTAGTTATCGTAGCAGAGGGCTTGCCGTAAGGAAATCTTCATTTGAAAGTACATTTCAGGCCCTTCGACTCTCAACGTGCCATTCAGCTGGCCAAATTAAATGTGGAACGAGATTATGCAGTTGTGGGTACTTGGGAGGAGACCAACATAACCCTAACTGTACTCGAGGCCTACATTCCAAGATTTTTTAAAGGAGTCAGGAATATATTTGAGAGTAGGTTTCGTCATACTTCCAATTCAAAATCTAAAATATTTCAAGGGGGCTTAGATTTAGAAATGAAAGTGAAGATATTTCGTTTTAATCGGTACTTGAATAATTTAGGCTCTGTTAGCCCCTGGGATAGTTAGCAGAATATATGTACTTACACTCCATACACTTTGTGTCTCATCAACCCGCATTTGTATTAAGTTTGGACCTCTGCTGAAAACAAAACCAATGATCTTACCAGCTCGGACGGGTGACCCTAATGAATTTGAATAATACCCGATTCGCGGGTCTTCAAGTGGTGGTCTTCAATCGGCCAACTCGAGTGGAAAGCGAGCAACTGATGCCACTTTTCCGGCAACTGGCTGCCATGAATGATATCAATGTGGTGCTCAATGGACCCGTGAGAACGATGAATAGGACCCGCACTGAAAAGGAGCAGTTCACAGAACTGGAGTGGGCCAGTGAACTGGAGAAGGGATCCATATATATGGCACACTCCAACTGGCTGGACTTTGCAGGCTTTGGCTATAAGAAACCTATCTATGTTTCCCTAGTGAGAGATCCCATAGATCGGGTGGTAACTGATTTCTATAAACGTCGCTCTTGGACGAAGAGAGCTATATTCAGAAGGATGTATCCAGGGCGTCGGGAGAGGCCAGAGGAATGGTACAATCTAAGTTTTAGCGAGTGTGTAAGAAGTGGAGATCCTGAGTGTCGATTTACCCAGTATTCAGTGTCGGACTATGTCCAGGACTTTAAACGACAATCCCTTTACTTTTGCGGCAATGAAGCCGATTGCTTGTGAGTAGGTTAACTCTTTCTGGACTTTAAGATTTTAATTTAATCAATCTGTAGGCCCTTTAATTCCCACCATGCTGTACAAGTAGCCAAACGTCGAGTAGAAAAGGAATATTCCGTGGTGGGAACCCTGGAGGAAACCAATATAACGCTGACTGTTTTTGAAAAATATATCCCCAGATTCTTCAATCATGCTCGTTTCCTATACAAACGTAGGTAGTCCCAGGGGCTTCAACATAAAGCCAGAGTTCAAGTACCACCCAGACAATAGAAAATATATGAAAAATATTATTTTTCAGTGAATAGCAAGCGTATTCGGAATCGGAATCGGAATAATCGTAAACCTCGCATTGATCCTGATGTTAGGGAGATGGTAAGACGAAACTTTACCAACGAATACGAGTTCTACTATTTCTGCAAGCAGCGTTTGTATAAACAATATCTGGCACTCAAACTCGAGAATAATCTTAATTGAAACACTGACAATACAAATGAGAATATTGCAACTGAATAAAAATACTAATCAAGAAAATAATATACTTTTCCATAATCATATTTATGTTTTACAGAATTCTCCTTATCTTATAACAAATAAATTCTTTAGGATTTAGTTTTTAATTAGGGAAGCCATATTCCCCTTTAATTCTTTAGGATTTAATTATCAATTAGGGAAATTCTACTCCCCTTTAATTCCCAAAAAATGCGTATCAAACCCCAAGGACTTGAAGGTAACGAATAAATTAAATACTCCTATTTCCCACCTCTACCTTTGCAATAATAATATTCTGAAATTCCCCCCAGATGTCTTCGCTTAATGTGCGGGATCTGAACAATACCCGCAAGGCACAAATGGACTTGGTTTTTTTCAATCGAGTTCCAAAAGTGGGGAGTCAGACGTTCATGGAGCTCCTGCGCCGACTGTCAGAGCGTAACAATTTCCAATTCCATCGAGATGCTGTACAAAAGGTGGAGACCATTCGATTGGCGGAGGACCAGCAGCAGGAGATGGCTGAGGTGATCAGCGAGCTGCCAGAGCCTTCCGTTTTCATCAAGCATGTGTGCTTCACAAACTTTACCAAATTTAACCTGCCAAAACCCATTTACCTAAATGTGGTTCGAGATCCAGTGGAACGCGTGATTAGCTGGTTCTACTATGTGCGAGCACCTTGGTATTTTGTGGAGCGTAAGGCTGCCTTTCCCGACCTTCCACTGCCCCATCCGGCGTGGCTTAAGAAGGACTTTGAGACATGTGTCCTCAGTGGCGATCAGGAATGTACCTATACACAAGGTGTTACTGTGGAGGGCATTGGCGATCATCGGCGACAGAGCTTGTTTTTCTGTGGTCACGACTACGAGTGCACGTGAGTGTTTTATACTACAAAAATTAGAATTAATTTTAACTTAACTCTAATAACAATATTCAAAATAATTTGAATGCTTATTTTAGTCCCTTCAACACTGTGGGTGCCTTGGAACGAGCTAAATTTGCTGTGGAGCAACAATATGCGGTTGTTGGAGTGCTGGAAGATCTGAACACAACACTCTCTGTGCTCGAGAAATATGTACCGCGATTCTTTGAAGGCGTTCGTGATATATATGCAAGTAAGTAGGCAAAGAAATTCAATTTAGATGTTTGCCACTGCCACTTGAGTTTCATTGGCGATACTCTGCAAGTTCCAAACTCCCTCATAAGCTACAGCCGCTAATAATAACATATTACTATGTATTTTGTTTACATCATCTTACAGCAAGCGCCGAATACTTGACCAAGATCAATAAGAACAACTTCAAGCCGCCGGTCAGCGAGCATGTTAAGGATATTGTACGCCGTAACTTCACGAATGAGATCGAGTTCTATCAGTTCTGCCGCCAGAGACTGCATAAACAATATCTGGCTGCCCACTTACCGCAGCGAATTATCACAGATTCGGCACATCTTCCCGCCCTGATAGGCAACTGAAGCAACATTCGAACAAATGTAAAGAACAAATATGGCAAACAAAATCATACTCGAAAATGTAGTCAGCTAAGTTCCCTAATAATTTTTAGCAAATTAATTGTTTTCTCTTGTGTATATTTCAAAATGGTTATCAAAAATGTGACAAATCGCTCTATATTTATATTGATTAGTGAGTACTTAATGTTAGAAAGACCTGAATTTGTATTGTGATGTCTTCAAGTGAACTGTTGAAATTTTTGTTTTAGTATTTTAGGCTTAAGATTCTTACGATAATACCATGTATAAACTAATAAAAGAGTATGTTAAGAACACTTTTTCTTTGTACTATTTGACTTTAAAGTGGGAGTGGAAAATAACAAGAAATGATTATGATAATATTAACTCAACGTAACATATGAAATCAACGACTTTTAACATAGTTTTAGGTAACATAATGTTAACAGTAGTACAATACTATATAAACGCAATAACGAGACTCCATAATGTCAAAAAATATACTTTAATAAAATATAGAAACCAAAATATCAGCTAAATAATAATGTACGTTTGGTTGACTGCAAGAACTATTCTATGAACTGGATTTTCTCTGGTCGAGACTTATTACTGTAACTTATAGCACTTATTGATCATAGTCGGTTGCTCACATCGATTGATAGGCTGCTTCTTGCTGTGAAAAAAACAATTGAATGTAATTAATGTTACAAAATTGAATTAAACAATGATTCTACACACCGCTTGTTGCCAAAGAAAGCGAAAGCCTCATCTGATTTCATAGCCTGCGAAGGTCCAGGTATAATTCTCTGCACCCGAATTACATTCGATTCTGAGCATTCACTGGGTGATATCTCTGCAATTCTCTGCGGTTCGTGAATATAAATCGAATCGGGATCCATCTTAATGACTTTTAGAATGTTTTTATCATGTAGTTGCAGCCAATCTGGGTCTTCCGATCTAAGGTTCAGTAGCTCAGGAGCCAGCCTTCGCACAGCTTTGGAGTAAATAACATCTAGAGCACACGTAAGTGGATGTTGATAGACAGCAACATGGAGGCGCGATCTGGCCTCGAACAAACGATATATACGATGATAGTCCTGATAACGATACTCGATGTGTTGACCATCGGCTGATATGCGTGATCGAAGAAAAATGTCGTCAAAGTCCATTTCATCGGAGTTAAGGATATTAACACGCTTATTATCCCTTCTAAGATAATCCCACTTGTCCACATCTAATCCGCAGCGCTTATTGTGAACGATATCAAAGATATAGTTGTGTCCCAACATGGGAAATGACAGAGAGTCGCTGCTGCCGAGAATCAGAGCCTTAACTAATTGAACTCCCCGGCCACTAGCGTCATCTCTCAAAGAGACCAGCTCCCGATTATGGGCATCCTTAAAAATGCGATCCACGCAAGCCAAGGCATTTTCCTCGTGCTTTAAAATAAAGGTTTAGGAAATAAATACAATTTTCTTATAGATACCGTTCATAAAATTATACTTACATCAAATTTGTAATCGCAAACAGATTCCCAGCAATGTGACATTGGGCCGTGGCCTATGTCGTGAAGAAGGGCAGCTATTTCCACAGCCAGGCGACACCAATCTGGTAGTTTAGGCTCATATTGTGAATTGCGTTCGATGGCTTTTAGGTGATCCTGAGCACTTTTGTAAGTCCTAAAAATTTTCGAAATATTTGATTCTGATTTGCAATAAAGGAGTTTCTATAGCTCACCCCAAGCAATGATCATATCGCTTATGATTTGCCTTTTTACCAAGGGCCCACGGTACGAGGCCTAGTTGATGAATTCCCTTCAGTCGTTGAAATAGTGGATGCTCTACGATTTCCTGAATGTAACAGGGCAACTCGATTGTTCCGTGCACTTCGTCTTCAATAAGCATCTGTAAATTGGCAAATTTAAATAAACGCAAACTAACTTTTGTTTTCTACAGACGTTTTTAAGATTGATCTGATTTGGCTTTCGTTCCATTTTACGTAGCTACACTTTAAGATTTCCTTAATCTATTAAATAAAATTGCGAAATCAATACTATTTATTATAATAAAAAGGATTATTAAGCACATAAAATACAAAACGAAAAATAGGATTATAAGCCGGCTTGACCAACGACCGTTTTCAACAACGACCAAACTACAACTGAGCATTTGCAAATCCAAGCTTCCCTCTGGATTGTAAAATTTCATATGTACCATTGGCATATATACCTTTTCCAACGCCCAAGCTTCTCTATGGATCGTAAAATGTATTCATCATATATCCTGTCCCCATAGATCTACAGTGTTTTTTATCAGTGCTAATTGTTAAATTTCATATATCCTGTCCGCCATTGCTTTACATTGTTTGCTATCAGTCAGTCCAAAGAACTTGTCCTTTCAATCGCTTAATCACTTCCTGTTCTACATGCTTATAGTACATTACTTATCTTTGTTTAGGTACGGTACCCAAAGGTACCAATTTTAATATTGATACTACGAATATTTTGATTTCAATTTCACCCTTTTTAGTAGAAGTACTATATCCTTTCACGAGATACTAAGCAGCGGTTTTTTTATATGTATTGTCATATGTTCAGCTTTAATGCCCCTTACCTGCACAATGAACTCGGATGATTGGATATATGCTCAGGTGTGGATTGAAAACCAGTTCAGGAAAGAATATTGTATGGTGGGATAAGTGGCGATTAATACATGTGTACACCTTCCATAATTTGAAAGATGTAAAGGATGATATACTGACATTTTGATAAAAGTACACCTTTTCTTAACTCAGATACCCATATTTCAATATATTCATAAATAATATTTAAATAATACATTTTAATGATTGCCTCAAACTTTTCTCAGTGTGGCCACACAGCTGTCTCGTTGCCCCAGCAACCAACAACAAGGCGTGTGTAACTTACAGAGTGGCGGGCTGGTGGTTGTTGTATCCCATGTTGTGACTGTTGTTGTTGTTGCTCTTGCAGAAGCGGGAGATTGGCGTTTTCGAGCTCACGGAGCTTGCGAGGGAGGGAGCGAATCACTGCACTGGCTGACATTCTAATTGGATTCCTGTTCGCCGCTCTATAGATTCCGCGCCCAACACAAAACCGAAAGGAAGAGCAGTACGACGTTTTGGATGTTTTAATACGACGACATCAAAACTTTTGTTGATAATTTTAAAGGCGCTTTTTAGTGGTCTTGTTTACACGTAACCTCAAACGCACACAACTATAAATGTACGGCGAACAGCTGATTGAGCCTATCGCTTATCGATATCGAAAAAGCTGCGCCAAAATATTAATTTTTTCAGTTACCTATTAGTATAAAGAATACACTGAATATTTTTTCCCATTTAAGCATTGACTGATATAATTTGTTCATAATTGTTGTGAAATAACTTAGCAATGCAATAAATATGTTTATCCCATATTTAAATAGTTCCTACGACTATAGCCCAAAAGTATGAAAATACTTTTATACTGCTTGATAGTTCCAAATGTAAGCACGTTGGCGCTTCTATTGGGTTGAAAATACATTTCATGTAAAATATTTGTAAATTAGTTTAAAAAAACTTAAAGGACTTACATTTAATTTTATAAATTTACTGACTATAATCAAATACTGAGCATTAAATATTAAATTTTAAGCTCGTTAATTGGGAATTTTTACAATAAAAGCAAAATAAATAAATATAAATTATTTGAATACTGCTAAGAATTATATTTAAAATATTTATTAGTAAACGTCAAATAAAAAATTTTGAGATGCGTGATTAAATCACACGTTCTAAAATAATCGGGATTAACTACATGTATTTAATTTAAATAATAAACCGCATAAAACTTTTGTCAATTAAAAAAAATGAATAAACTATAATTTTTCAAAAAAATTTTATAAGATTAACTGCTAAATATATTTTGAAATTGAATGTTTAAAAATTCAGAAATAATTTATAATTCCCTAGATGTACAACAAATTATATCTAATAAGTATTAGATATGTTATATGTTGTATTTTTTTTTTAACAATAATGTTGCAAAGCTCTTAACTCGCATCAGAATGACTTCATATAAATTTCGTTCATTGACTAACTGACTAATTATACACCGAAATTCAAAATTAAACTACAGTTCATTTTATGTCATGTGATAAACAAAGCCGATTTAAACTAAATAAAAAGAGTCCCGCTTAGATCCCTCTTTCGCACACTATCCCTGTCTCATGTAGAATTTTCCCTAGGTGATGAGGGGGGGCGGAGGTTGGCACGTGGCTCAGTTAGCATGGAAATTGTTTTGCTGAGAGCGCCGTCTCATTGAAATGAAAGCGAAAGTTGAAAGCTGAAAGTGTCACAGCGAAGAGAATGGTTTGACCACTAAGAGAGGCAAAGAGATCCAAGTGTAAGAGAAAGTATCTGCACCTTTGTATCTGTATCTTTAACCCGAAGAAATGCAATTTCCATTAAAGTGGAATTGTAGTTTATGCCCGACAGTCAATGTACTATAAAAATAACAGAGAAATGTACACAATTGCCACCAGTTCCACGCAGGGAGATACATTTTGATCAATGTCTGTGTCTATTTGTAGCATTATAAGATAAAGACGAAGCGACTACTTGCAAAAAAAGCAAACAATTAATTGAATAATGAAATAAAAACAAACATCAGGCAAACAATTTAGGTATGCAAATATAAACAAAAAACAGAAATGTTAAAAAAATGCCGGCTCCACGACAAGTGAAACGCTGAAGAGAACAAGAATGGGAGTGGAGCTGAGATAAACTGGGAGACCAGGAGAGAGCCACAATTTAAACACCAAACAAAAGATGCACAGTGTTATTTGGCAAATAAAATCGTATCAAATTATAGCCACTTTTAACATATTAAAATTAGCACTAATCATAAAAGCCGAAATCTTAATTTGAAAACTTGTAAACTAAAAAATTTCTAAACCTTTTTTATTTTCAAATACGTTAATTTGATAAAACAAAAAATTTTATTTTTATATTTTTAAAGTCCCAAAAATCCAACTAAAAATGCTGTAGGTAAATAAAATTTACAGTTTAAAAAAGCTATAATCATATTACTACTGACTGCTTTCAGTAGATTAAACCATAAATCAACATTCAAATTGAACTTAGTTAAATTTATTAGTAAATTAATTAAACTTTTTCTTCTTAGTATACAACATCTATAAAAATAATAATGTAAAATACACATTTTTTAATAGTAATTCAATATCCTGCAGAATATAGAATACCCAAAAATAATAAAAACGTACAATATCTCTATTATAGTTGACAGTCATGTCATTCTCTGTGAAATGAAATAAATAAACTGATAAATTTATAAAAAAAAAGACTATATTTTATCGAGTATGGTAAAAGAAATAAACATTTCGAAACCTATATACATGTGATATACTTAATATATATTTTTTCGCTTTTATTAAGAGCCACTGTGTCGTGCCTCGTAGAAGCATTTTACTCTCCCAATTGTTTGGCTCTCTGACTTGACATTTAGAGCCCAGCAGTATCTAGAAGTACCTCCCACAATAACCGCCCAGCGCAAGAGAATTGTGGTAAGAGGGTGCAGAGAGGGGGCTAGTGAGAGCGAAAGTGAGAAGCGGTTGCAACTTTTGGCGAAACTTGCCTCAGTTGCCACACGACAGGACGGCCAAACGGGCGAACTGAGAGATACGAGCCGGAGGTCTGCGCCAGAAACGTATCCCCGAGATACAGCGATAGACAAATTAGTAATAATTAAAGCACTGCGTCCGCTTTCACCCTCCTCTCGCCTTTTGGCCGGCCTGTCTCTCGAAATCTCTCTAATTTTTCGCTAAAAATTTATAATAAACCAAAGGAAATAATTCTCAAAAATCATTGTATCTGTGTATCGGAGAACCGACTAAAAAGAGGCCGCCATGTGCGGTCGTCGTCGTTTGGCGCTCTCGCATCTCAGCGGGCGAAAGACCCAACTGCTGCGACCTTGCAATGCCCTTGAATGACACTCTTATTGCGACCAAGTCGCCAAGTTGCCACTACAACGGGCGCTGCTGCCACGGCTGCCTCTCAGCGCTGGCTAAATAAATAATAATATTAATAAAAATAATTCAAAAATACTTGCAAAAAATCAGTAAATAAACAAAAACACGAAGCCGAATAAATGTGAAAATTTTATTGAATTCAGAAAATTTTCGTCAGCCTTCGTGGGGCAAAAGCCGAGCAATCCCGACGGGTCCTTATCACAGCCTTAACCCAAATCAAAACGAGTGTGTGGAAAATAGAAACGAATCATAGAAAAATAAAAAGTTAGTAGAATATAATTAAAATATTTGTTAAATATTCGCAAAAGGAAATTCGGCAATAAAGGAAAACATATCTCAGAAATCCGCCGAGAAAGTGTTATCTAACTAGCGCCCCCGGCGGCCAGGTGCTTGTGTGTGTGTGTGCGCGAAAGTGAAAGTTCTCCACTGGCCGACTATATCCTTCAATAACCTTTCCCTCCAAACACTGGGTCACCGTCACCTCCCACATAAACGGCATCCGGGCACGCAATAACCCCAACATATATTAACTACGAGTATATATGTAAATACATATATATCCACGAAATATATATTACAGTATATGTAGGCGATATTTATGCCACGACTTTTGACAACTAATTCTTTTTATTGGTTGGCCGACGAGCGCTGGTAAAGGCCAAAAAGGGAACGCCTTGGAATAAAATAAAAACATAAGGTTGGTTAATCAAAATTATTACAACATACATTTCCCATATATTTATAAGCGACAGCGGAATTAAATGCGTGTTTTATATACACAGACATGGCATGCTAATAATTATGTGGCTTCAATTGATGCTGCTGCAATTGGTAGGTGCGTGCGTGTATCCATCGGATACATTTGACTTTGATTTTGCCATTTAAAGTCAAAGCTGAACACGAATTTAGTTTTCGCAATTTATAGGCAACATGAATTCAACCTAAAAGCCGAAACGAGTTCAATTGACTGCAATTTATCTAAAGACACTAAAGTTTAGTTAAATGCTGCTATGCTCTACATTTATCAAACAGTTTTCTTTATATAATCAGGTCTTTAAAATCTTTTTTGAAGTAGTTATAGGGACTTAAGGCGAAGTAATTAGTTCAATTTATCAAAAACCATACGTTATGCTTATAATTTATGTTTAAAATTGATAGAATTTAATATAATTTTCTAATCCTTTTTTTTGTATATGGCTGTCTTTTATATAATCAACAAAAACAATTTTTAGAGTCAAGCTTTACTTCAAAATATATATATTTTCTTTTTATTTACTCATTAGAAGTATTCTCTTTCCCAAAACAATTTGAATCGTAACATCCCCTTGCCCCACTTTCTTGGCTATCGCAATCAAAACAAACCCATCCAAACCTCGTTATCATAATAATCCAAACAAGGCAAGGAACTTATAACCATAAAAAAAGGAAAGCGAAAGCCAGTTGAAAGCGAAAGTATCTTCTTCCACGAGTATCTTTGTATCCGCAACTGAGTTTTCAGCAAGGCGCAAGCGTTTTTCCAGTTGTTTTTGTTCTGTTCACGGCACTTGGCTTTGTTTGCTTTTGACATTTCGTTCGATAGCAATGTCATACAAATATAAAGAAAAAAGCACGCGCTAGCTGAAAAGCCAAAAAAAAAATTAAATAATATGGAAGCCACCCACATCCCAACACACGCACTGACACACGCACGCAATATATCTGACAGATACAAAGAATTAGTGAGGGAAAATTAGCGCTTCAAACGAGGCTCGTGTAAGCCACTTGTTTTATATATATTGATAGCGGTGGATTTCCGATGCAAATCGATTTTTTTGGGGGGGTCGGGGGAGGGGATTCCAAATCAGAAGCCCCGGGAATGAGCAACATGCGCCAGCCTGAATTTCAGCTAATTTACCATAAAGAATATATATTATTAATTTTGGTTTATTTATAAATAAAAAAAAAACGCCAAAGCCAGTCAACCAGTCAGCTGTTGTGGTTTGTTGATGGGTAGAACAAGTATCTATAGCGCTCTAACTAAAGCGTGGGCGGCACTTGCCGGTCTGAAAAGAAAATGTTCTGAATAGAATTTATGCTAATGATATATGCGACACAGAATGACAGCGTAAAAGCAATTCCGAATATTTATTTAGTTTTCTATAAGCTCAGCCAATGCAGTGGATTCCTAAGTTATTCAAAGGATTCATTAATTGAAGTTAATTTGCTTATAAATATTGTTTATGTCAAAAACATTAGGTAATATTTGAAAATATTATATTTAATAACATCAATCACCTATTTTCTTGTTTTTGTTCCTCAAAAAATCATTATTTACATATGCTTAATTGTTTTCATAATTTAAATTATCTTAAGTCGTATCTTATCTCCGCTGCTTCAAGTGCAGCGGCAATTTCCTAATTAATTGCCTGTTAAGACTTTAATTTTCTAAGCATATTTGCTTTGTAGAACAGTTCAATGATCCGCTTAGCAATCTTATCACCTTCGGGGCTCTGCTGTCAGCCGTCAATCCAACTCGACTCACTAAGTAGTGCTAAATCAGGATTACAAACTGTTCCGGCGCCAAATTCAAATAATAGCTAATTAGTTACCTAATCTCGTGCTTAGCCCACCAATGAGAAAAATGTCGACTGATTAGGCACATATTGAATATGGCCAAGTTGATATATCCCCTGTACTTATAATATATATAATCCCACAATCACAGCGGGCGGTCCCAAAAGCCCACGGGGCTTAAATGACAGCAAATACAGAACGCTGATAGTTTATCTGCAGGTAACCCTGCGATATGGCTAACATTATTGTTGGCAAAGCATTTACCAATTTATTGCCATAACGGGACACAGTTCGTTGAATCGCTGATTATACCCTGGAATAGTTATTGGACATTTTAATGACATTTAAAAAAGAATTTTATAAGGAATATACATATATTATATTTAAGTTAAATAACAACCTAAATATTCTTTAAACTGCTTTCCTACCTGAACTGACATTTCTGCTGGGAAAACGGGCACTTGAAAGGAAATGTAGGTAAGATTAATATTGAGGCAGACATCCGAGGCTGCAACGTCACCGATCACGAGCATTTGTATATAGCCTGCATCTACCTTTTGGGATGCACAGCGAACATACAGATACAGATACTTGGGCACCGATACAGATACAGATACCAGATGAGGCGGATGCGGATGCGGGGTGAGTGCAATCAGCGTGAGGGCAGTGCTTGGCTGCGATTTGCGATTTCGCTCCGCAGCGCAGCGCTGCGCTTCGATTTCGATCCGATCCGATTCGATCCCATCGCATCCATCCATCCCATCCCATCCGATCCGATCCGTTCGGATCCGATTTTGCCTTATCAATCAGGGTGGATTTGCTGAATGCCAAAAACACAACAAAAAGATCGTTTGGTAGTCAGTGCACGCCCGACACCGTGACGCTGCAGACGTGGTGCAGTTCGAGGGCCTTTCGGTGGTTCGCCCAGTTGGTTGTAAATAGTTCCAGAGACCCAGGGAAATAAAACCGATTATTGGCTCAAATATAGTACAACCTTGGGTTACAACTGCCTTACATCACCGTCGGCTAGTGTAAGTGTAAAATTCGCGGAGAGTGTAACTGTGAGTGAAGCGTTCTCGGTTTCGCGGTTCGCGGGTCAATTCTGATTTCTATAAATAAAATTGCAAATTCGTTATCACAAGCCATAATCGAGACGCCGCCGCAGAATGATTAAGCGCCTCCCCCGAGCCGGCTAACCACCCACTCACCCACCCATCGCAAGCACTGCAAATAACATGTGGGGTTCAGGTGATAAGCCGCCGACCAGCAACAAAACCCAAAACACTATATATTCCGGTTGTAGGCCTAGAAACATCTAAGTAATCGAACTATTTAAATGGTGTGAACAGCTAATGGCGCATCCATCTCTGGCCCAGTGACTAACAAACCGAACATGAGAAGTGCTACTGTGAAATGTAAATGATAAGAGCGTTTGTTGTGTCTGGCGATCGAAGCACCTGTAGGTGCATTATAAAATCGAATACAACTAATTGGAATTCGAATTCAAGTTCATATTGAACCTAACTGTTTATCACTATTATTTTATTTATATTTACGTGGTTTACTTTTACAACTTGTTTAATTTCAATGCTCTATTTTGTTAAATATTTTTTTTTTTAACTTTGTGCCAATTTATATACTAGAAATATTTACCTGCTCAATCATTAACTTTAACTTTCACAAGAGTTTAAACCATATTGAGCTTTAAACAATATCAAATAAACTAAATACTACCAAACCCTCCCTTTGATCTATTGTTGAAAAGTAATTTCCTATAACTAAAATATTTCAAAAAAATTTACCTTAGTTAAAAGCATATTTTATTAAATTAGAATTACTTTATCATCCTTAAATTATTGCCTCTTTCTTGGTCTAAATTGGCACCTCAACAGCACCTTGACTTTATTTTATAAAAATACACTAAAAGTGAACTAATCAAGCATAATTCAAAGTTATTTCTTATTGCGTTTGTCCACTTTAACATCAATTCCGTACATTTCCCCCAATTTAATTCAATTAAGCGTCTATGGGTGGTGTCTTCCCGCTCAGTGCGTGTATCTACTTAAGTCGATTACTTGGAGTAAAAGTATCTCACAGTTACGCAGTAACAATGTGTAAAAAGAACAAACAAATCGCAAATAAAATGCAAAAAAATATTAAGCAAGAAACGGAAATGTTACTTTGACCGAAAAATAAAAGTCAAAGACATATGTTGTCTGTTTTATTTTTAGATTTCGTGATTTTGTGTTATTTATTTTCATTTCTTTCTTTCTCTACATATATTTTATTTATAAAATGTGAGCTTGAGACACTGCATTACGAATTATTATTTATATAGAAATTATTTTTGAATTTGAAAGTTGTTTCAATAGAATATCTGTATAATATTTATGATTCTTGGAGCGTTTTTTAATATATTACTTATTTTGTTTGAGCTTTGTATTTTGATTTGATTTTGCAAAAAGGTTGAGATTATTTTAATTAATATTTATAGACGTCAATTTATTTCGAAATGTTTTTTAAATTTCGCAATTAATGAGGACATGCTCAATTAAACGTCAATGAATTTGAATGTATATATTATTCACATATATTTTAAGTGTATATATTTCATTCTGTAATCTCTTTCTTGACCCAACGTCATCAGCGCCCAAAACGCATTTAGCCACTTGGCTGAAAGCCAGCAGAAGAATCCATTTATCTGTAAAAAAAAAATTAAAAATGTAAAAGGGTGCAACCGTAATGAGTATTTTCAAGGGATGTATGCATGAATCATGAAATATCTGCCATAAGTGGCATCACCTCATTTTCCTGCAGATCTGCAGAGCTTTTAAACAAAATTTTAAGGAAATTTCAAAGAGATCGGCATTCTGACCTCCTTAACCGATTGATTTTCAGACGATCGTTTATTTATTTAAAACTTTGTCGACGCCATTTGGCTGCTCAGTTTTTTACCTCTTTCTGCTCGCTTCACTGCTTAATTAAATTTCCTATGCATGCTGCCAAAAAATAAAAAGTAAAACATATACAAACCAAACAGAGATGGAAAATCCGAACAGACAAATAAGAAATGCCGCGAAAAGTTCAAGGCCAATTGACTTTGTCTCGTCTCGATTGGCGCATCTAATTTCGAAAATAAAAACTCTGATGTCTTCATTGGGCGGCACTTCCTTTGCTAATTTGCTTCCCAGCGCTCTCTCCCAGTACGTAGATCTATAACTGGGCGTGGCCTGCCACTGCACCTGATCAAAGGCAATGCACGTGCTGCTGCCACCGAAAGGAAAACAATAACAATGCCATCTGCCAAGAGCTAAACGGGGAGGTGTTAACAATTTGTTATGGTCACCCGGTTCATTTTGGTATTTCACACAGATATCGTGTGCTTTTTTTTTTTTTTGGTAAAACCATCACGGGTTTTCATCACCTGATTTAACCGTAAAAAAAAACAGAAAATAAAAATAATAATAATTATTAATAAAAATAAATAATAATTATTTTTTGAACATGAATTGAACCAAGTTAAAAGAAATACTTTAATTCCTTGTGACACCGGAAACAATTGAAAAATATTATAAATTGTTTTAGTTAGATTTCAATACAAAATTGGTAGAAATAATAAATTATTTAGTTTAACTCCGGTGTAAAATTGTATCACAAAATTACCAAACGAAAAAAATATAAAATATATGAAATAATAAAGTATGCGATTATATTAATATTTCAAAAATTCTATACACCTATTTAAACAATCATAATAACCGAACATTGTTTTAAATAATAGATATTTATGATTTGAGCTAACATTATGTAATAAATAAAATTGATCACGAGATTAAATTTAAACATTTTGCAAATTTATTCTAAAAATTTAATTTAAACTTGCTTTGCATATTTACTCTTTGGTAGGTTATACACAGATGTGTATGCAATTTCTATATATTTTAATTATTTTTTCCTTTATGTTTTTGCCTGTTTTCCAAGCTCTTGTTAAATATTATTTTCATTTTAATGTATGTACATTTTCGTTAACATTTTCTTGAGTTAAAACTAATTAACCCCCCAAATTCTTTGAATAGTCTATTTAAATTTAATGACAACCAACTAAATCATATGAAAAGGCAACAGGCAAAAGCGCTCGAAAAATGAAAAATGCGCCGGGGGATAATAAAAGCAGATATACTGCATAATATATTTTCTCAGCTGTTTTTAAATGCCACCGAATATACATGGGGAAAAACGAAAAAGGGAAAGTGATGAAAAACAACATTTCGAGCGAATTTATTTGTTTACTTAAAGCTGCCTCATCCCGTTCCAATATATCACTCACGTCATATATCCCGATGGTACTATATTTGCAGATATTCCGCCAATCGACTGCACCAGGCACGACTGTGTGGTGACGTGACGTAAATGAACGATCCCGGCGATATACCACTGACACACACAAGCACGCCGGACAGCAGGCCGCCCTGCAGCATTATTTCCATCATACCAACCATAGGGATGTCCTCATGCCGCGGAAGAGCCGAGGCCTTCGCACGGAGTCTGTCCTCCAAGCTACGCACCTTGGGATCACAGGTGAGGTAGAAGTGGGAAGTGAAAAGGTATAAGGAGAGTACTTATAGTATTTTTAAATAATTTAATTCATAGTCTGATTGAAAATTAATCACACAAAAACCCACAGAGCCGCTTGCTTAAATGTTGAACTTCTGCAATAATTAATGTTGCTTAACATGTTCCTAGCCACATTTATCTTTATTAGTCAACATTTTCTATTGAATAAAATTCTGTTTATTTGGGCAAAATCAATGACCATGGTTATTTTAATTTCCCCTAATATCTTCTTGCTTCAAAGACAAATACCATAAAAAACCGGTCGTAAAGTTTGAATATAAACTTTATTTTGCTACTTGAACTCGAATTAAAGAACTTAAAATGGCTTCTTAGACAGCGTGCTGGAAATATTCCTCCCTACCGGCTTGATTAGCCTTCATGGTCCTGGCACCCGGACGCCAGTTAACTGGACAGACCTCTCCATATTCATCGCTGAACTGGAAGGCCTGCACTAGACGCAGTGCCTCATCCACGCTGCGACCCACACCCATATCATTCACTGTTATCTGACGAATGCGTCCCTCGCGATCAATGATGAACAGTGCGCGCAGAGCTAGTCCTGAGGCCTCATCAAGGACACCATAGTCTCTGGCAATCTTCATGGACTTGTCCGCCAGCAGTGGGATGTCCATTTCGCCGAGACCGCCTGCCTTCCGTGGCTGATTCATCCAGGCGCAGTGGCAATAGTGGCTATCAGTGGAGCAGGCCATCACATCACAGCCAACATTGCGGAACTCTTCGGCCCGATCGCTAAAGGCCTGCAATTCCGAGGGGCAAACAAAGGAAAAATCTGCCGGATAAAAAATTAGCAGGACGTATCTTCCTCGTAGATCCTCCAGGCTTAAACTTCGCATGTTTCCATTCATCACAGCGATTGTCTCAAAATTTGGGGCAACTTGGTTTATGTTTAGCATCCGCATCTTGGCGGTTTTCTTATTGTTTCGTTAGGGAGTTTGTTATAGTTTCTTATTGTGTGTTTTGTTAGCGGCTTTTTGTGTGATTTTCGGAACGTGTTTGGTTCAGTCTGTTCGTTGTAGAGGATTTAGAGCGAATGATCGGAACTCAATACGAACTATGAAGTTCATCAGATGAGCCTACTATGAATTAAAATTTAAAAACTAAAGATATCGGAAAAATCGAGTGGAAGCTTCATTCAGGCAATCAAGAGGGGTTTTAAGTTAATCCATTTTTAAATTAGAATATGACATTAAGCGGTTTTAAATATTTTTTAATGAAAATTCATTGCCTTACAGACCACCGAGGAAGGCGAGGGCAATGCGGAAGATGAACCCATTATTAATGGCACCAGCACAAACACGTGGGTCAACTCGCACGACTCCGAACAGACAGTGACGGACCTTCAGCCCCTGCGCCACGAGTCCGACTCCTTCTTCGACTTCGACTGCGAGCTGGAGTCGCCCGGAAGTCCTGTGGATGAGTGCGAGTACCTGCGTCTAATCGAAACCGCCTCAAATACGCCGCACAACTCAACGGCGGAGTCGGGCTACGCCTGCGCTTCAGTTGCCAGCAGTCACAGCAGCAGCACCGATGGTCCCTACTTCGATGCCTCTGCCTCGGGATCCGCTTCCACGTCCACAGCTGCAGCTGCCCAAGAGCCAAAGCTGCCGGCCTCGGACCTCAAAGAATATGTGAATACCCTACAGTTGAACGGCAGTCACGATCTGCTGAACGGATTGCCGGAGGAACAGACACCTAGCCAGGATGTCGTTCCCGAGGATGAGGCCTTCCTGCAGGCCCAGATCCTCAGTGAACTTCAGCAGCATAGCATCAGTTTGAGAGCTCAGGAGCAGCCAAAGCTCGAAGAGGAAAATCTTACCAATGGGCATCTTGGGGAGGAGGTGGAGCAACTAGAACTCAAGGGGTTGACGGAAGTCCTGGACGTAGCTGGCACTACAAACAGAGCTCCAGAGGTCGTCTCCAGCGAGAAAGCACTGAAAGAAGTCCCAACCGATAGAGTTCAAGAGGCAATCTCCACGGAAATAACTCAGGAGGAAACCCCCTGTGACAGGGTTCAACAAGAAATTTGCCTTGAGAGGGTTCAAGACGAAGCCATCAACGAAAGGGTTCAAGACGTAACACCCAACGAGAGAACCGCCACAGAGGACTCCATCTTCCCCGATCGCACTCTCCAGAACGAGGAACTGTCGCCTGACAGTGGTGTAGACGAGACAGACAAGTCAGCCAGCAATCTCACCGTGAATGTGGAGCTGGCACAAATAGAACAGGCCAAACAAGATGTGGAAAGCGCTGTCGAGAAAAGTGGTGGACACAGCCACGGCATAGATACCACTGACGATGAGGATGACTGCAGGCCTCAGCGAGTCAGGCGCTGTTCCTCCCTGAAGACGGGAAAGACACCGCCTGGAACCCCCGGACGAAAGAAGATTGTGAGGTTCGCTGATGTCCTCGGCTTGGATTTGGCGGATGTGAAGACCTTCCTGGACGAGATACCCACCATACCAAAGTCGGCGTTCGAGGATCTGGAGATTCTGGAGTCCGAGCCGCCTCTGCAGCTGGGTCCCAAGTCGGACAAGCTGCTGATGCCCCTGTTCCAGCAGCCAGGTGGCCTGGCCACATTCCTCGATGCAGTCAGGGAGAAGCAGGTGTCGCTGGAGAACGCGGCCGTGTCGGATAACATAAACCAAACGATAGCCGGATCGGTTCGCGTGCGAAATCTCGATTTCCACAAGTCGGTGCACATTAGGTATTCGCTGGACGGCTGGAGGAGCTATGCTGACTTGCAGGCCAACTACGTGGAGAACTCCTGCGATGGCTTCTCCGACAAATTCACCTTCGTGCTGTTCGGCAACTCGCTGCATGTGGGCCAGCGGCTGGAGTTCGCCGTGCGGTTCCAGTGCAAGGGCCAACAGTTCTGGGACAACAATTACGGGGCCAACTACTGCTTCCAGTGTCTGCCCAGCTCGACACATGCCACCGGCAGCACAACGGCATCGCCTCCGTCCGTGGCGACTGGCGCCGTAACCACCGGCCATGGTGCCAGTCTGGTCGGAATGCTAAGCCCCACGGCGGGCGATGCCTGGTGCAGCTCCTTCTACTAAGCGGTGGCGTTGGGTCCGCACTAAAGGCACTAGAATCCATCTCATCACCAGCCCCATGGCACGACACCAAGGTCTGGGACTCATCCCTGCCCTTGACGTTGTGTGTCCCCCCAAAGTCCCCTAATGAAATCGAATTCCCTAGATCATGGCCAGTCAGAGATCACAGATCAGATCGGAGTTGTCACCCTCATCCAGCTCCCTCTTGTTAAGGTGTATCGATTCGAAGAAACTAAAGTTTGATTGGGTGAGAGGTAATATTTGAACAGATAATTTGTGTTGGAATATTAATTTTATTTTACATTTCTTAACTTTTTATTAAATTAAATTAAATTAATTTAAATAATTATTTAAAGTGATAACTTGATAAATTGTAAGGAAATGTGAAATTAGAATTAATTTAATAAAATTTAAACAAGTTATTTGTTGAAAAGAAGTGCAGCAGGCAATTGGAAAACAAATCTAAACATAATATTGAAGAAAATATTTTGAAAATTAAAGCTGTTTAGCTTACGACTAACAAATACCTGATTTAAATGCGCACTAAAAATAAAATAACATATTAATATATAATATGAAACCCTTCACTACTGTTCGTAAATTACTTCTTGCCCTCGAATTTTATAGTTTTCTTTAAACACCAAATAATCGAACCACCCTGCCCTTCCAATAAAATGGAAAAAATTGTTTATATTTTTATAATGGAGTGGACAGGCTAGAGAAAGGGGTAGAGGAGCTGTTAAAGCTGTTAATGCTGTGCAGGAGCGCCACAACAATAACAATAAAAAAATATACAAAGCAAAGTAGTGCGAACAAAAAGAAGAGCCAGCAGAGTTCGAATGAATCCCAAAGATAGTTGTTAGTCGTATCTTATAAGAAGAGCAAGTGATAACAAACTAAAAATCTGATGAGTTTCTTCAATGTTTTCTTCTGTTTTCAGTTTGCAGCCCAATTTTAACTATGGTTTTCTCCTAGGTTTGTTTGTTCACAGTTGGATCGAGTTCGGATTCGGGTTAATAGGGTTGGATTTCTTCCAGTTTTATGTACATGCACGGAAATAATTTTTTGTGAAAAGATTAACGGTGGTTAATCGAAAGTTCAGCAACATTTCTGATCTAATATTTAATGAGCTCTGCACCATTAACTCACTCTTTGTTTGGTAAGAGCGACTAGACGATCGGCTCATACGTTCTAAAGATCCATTCGAGTACCGAAACTGAGTCAAAAGTTAACTATATTAACATCCATTATCTAGTCAATTCGAGTTTGCTTTTGAGACCTTCATGGCCAGTCCCTTGATCTTCGTTCCCCGATCGAAAAACCATCTGACAAAAAAACAGACAAACCTCCGCCTTTGTTTCGCCTAAATGTTGATATTTTTCTGTTTGATTATTTTCAAATACCTTTTAATTATAATTTAAACGATTTAAATATTTTTTATGTATATGTTGATGCGTAATATATATCTTAATATTATATAAATATATATATACAAAATAAAATAAATATAAAATGTAGTAACTTTCGTTGATTCTTTTGCTTTCTTTTGTTTTTATTTTGTGAAAATAGTAAAACTTGTGTTATCACCAGCGAACTCTTCTTATCCACAACAGAACTTTATATAGTCTATATCAGGGATTGACAAGCAACATAAAGAAAACACCTACTCGTAACAATTAATTAAAACGCAACTACCTCAACACGAAAAGAAAGAGTAATAGTTAAACAAAGTATATGATTAATATAAAAATAATATAAAATATGTTTATTGCATAGCAAACATGTATGAAACCCCAAAAAGATGGAAAACAACAAATAAAAGCTAACTTTAAAAGTTACAACTATTTACATATGTTGACACAGCATAAATATTACAACAGTCCCCCTAAAACCAAATGACTTAGACTGAAGCATGAGTACTATATTTCGCTAGGAGCGCGAAAGATTTGTTATGAGATCTGCCCAGAAACCAGAATTATGTTAAGGTCTGGGTGGGCGGGGCTTTTGTCTCAGCGTGAGACTTCCACTTCACTCCAACAAAAGAATAAAGAACCCACAATAAAATAATGATTCGAAACCCACATTTGTTGCATATATCTGGAAAGTGTTTTCTTTTGTGACTCCCATCAAAGTGAAGGGAACGTATTAAATTTTGGCAAATAGGTACAAACTCCAACAGGTAAGTAAATTTAAAACACTTAATTAAAGTGTTGATTATCCTAATAAATGTCACTGCTCTGTTTCCATCTTAATTTTAATATTTTTTTGTTGTTCGACATAGAAGAATTCACTTTTCATGGCCCAACCACAAAGTCAAATGCCGATTTAGTGTGAAAGTTCTCTACTCATTCATTGATTTTTATGCAAATTATGCACACTTTATAAATAGTTGGCTTAGTTTATTAAACAAGAGGCATTTGCATAAAATACAAATATAACCCAATCGTACGACAAGGTATATAAATCTAAATGAGCCATTTTAACGGTAGTTTTGAGTGATTCTTCGCATTTGGCATTCTTCAGAGCTTTGTCCCCATATAAAAAGTTGGGACAATGATCTGATTTTTGTTAGTTGTCATCACGATGGAGTCGCGATTGGAAGTTCGCCTTGCGAATTTCATTATTCTTGTGTCAGTTTTGCTGACTATTTTGTCGGGAGTTAGAGCCCAGGATGATGCTTCTGTGGGACGTCTTATTACCCTGCAAGCCGGAAGTCCAGCCCCTGCTCCGCCGCCACAGGAAGTGATCATCGAAGGTGATTACGACCACCATCATCACCATCCTCCGGCGTATCCACCAAGCTATCCATATCCACCGCATCCGCCACCTTCGCACTGTCATTGCCCACCGGGTCCTCCAGGCCCTCCCGGACCTCCAGGAACACCCGGACAGCCCGGTCTAAAGGGATATCCTGGCGCCAAAGGCTCCAAGGGTGACCCCGGCGAGAAGGGAGCGCATGGAGAGAAGGGTTATCCCGGAATGCCCGGAATGCCTGGTCCTCAGGGTCCACCCGGATACCCCGGAGGAGCATATCCTCCCTATCCCTATCCACCACCAAAGCCACCTGGACACGGACATGGACATGGCGGGCACGGAGGGGGTCATCATCGCCACTACGATGATCAATACTACGAAGAGGACGACAATCACTATGGTCACGAACGCGCCTTTAGTCTTATAGAAGAGGATCAGCTTGGCAACCAGCCCCTCATTTTGGCCTTTAGTCATCAAAGGAATCCACTGACAACAAGATTAAATAAAAGACGCAATTAAACGGAGTTATTTTTGTAGAAAATTTAGAAAAATTGAATTTTTATCATTAATATGAGGGGAATCACAGAAATTTAGGTTTTTCTAGGTTCAATTAGGTTTCCTATTTAGAAAAGAATAAAAATAAATATATTTGGTACCAAACTTATTTATTTTCTAGGACGTATAATTTTTAAGTTTTATTAAACTTGATTTTTTATTTAAAAAAACTTATTTTCAGACCAGAAAGTAATTTTGTATAAAAACTTATATTTGTGAAAGTTGTATTAATTTTTGGACATAATAACTTTGTATTTGTGTATTGATTCACAATAAATATGCCAGTTAGGTGGTTCCATAATTTTAATGTTACAAATTCCACGCCAAAATTCTTTATGCACTATATTAGTTATAATTAATGTACATGTTTAGGAGGCGTTTAGAATTAAACCCAAATAAAAGAATACTCTTTGCCAATAGCACGGGTCATCTCCAGACTAAATTCCTGCGTAGAATATTAATCCAGCATCAGAACTGGCCCATAGCGTTGGTTTTTTGAGATATTTGAGGTAAGAGTTCACTAGATGGAAAGGATATATTGAATTCACATTTTTTGTAGCACGTCGCAGGTTTCCAGGAATTACCATGGGTGTTCTAATTCTAGCAGATATCTACTTGCTTTAAAGATAAATACCATAATAGAAAAACCGGTCGTAAAGTTTGAATATAAACTTTATTTTGCTACTTGAACTCGAATTAAAGAACTTAAAATGGCTTCTTAGACAGCGTGCTGGAAATATTCCTCCCTACCGGCTTGATTAGCCTTCATGGTCCTGGCACCCGGACGCCAGTTAACTGGACAGACCTCTCCATATTCATCGCTGAACTGGAAGGCCTGCACTAGACGCAGTGCCTCATCCACGCTGCGACCCACACCCATATCATTCACTGTTATCTGACGAATGCGTCCCTCGCGATCAATGATGAACAGTGCGCGCAGAGCTAGTCCTGAGGCCTCATCAAGGACACCATAGTCTCTGGCAATCTTCATGGACTTGTCCGCCAGCAGTGGGATGTCCATTTCGCCGAGACCGCCTGCCTTCCGTGGCTGATTCATCCAGGCGCAGTGGCAATAGTGGCTATCAGTGGAGCAGGCCATCACATCACAGCCAACATTGCGGAACTCTTCGGCCCGATCGCTAAAGGCCTGCAATTCCGAGGGGCAAACAAAGGAAAAATCTGCCGGATAAAATAATAGCAGGACGTATCTTCCTCGTAGATCCTCCAGGCTTAAACTTCGCATGTTTCCATTCATCACAGCGATTGTCTCAAAATTTGGGGCAACTTGGTTTATGTTTAGCATCCGCATCTTGGCGGTTTTCTTATTGTTTCGTTAGGGAGTTTGTTATAGTTTCTTATTGTGTGTTTTGTTAGTGGCTTTTTGTGTGATTTTCGGAACGTGTTTGGTTCAGTCTGTTCGTTGTGCAGATATAGAGTGAATGACCGGAACTTAATACGAATTATGAAGTTTCTCAGATGAGCCTACTTACTATGAATTAAAATTTAAAAACTAAAGAAATCTGAAAAGTCGATTGAAGCTTCATTTAGGGAATCAAGAGGAGTTTCAAGTTAATCCATTTTTTTTCAATTTTAATACATTTTTAACATAGAATATAACATTGACAGTTTTTGAACCTTTTTTAATGAAAACTCATTGCCTTACAGACCACCGAGGAAGGCGAGGGCAATGCGGAAGATGAACCCATTATTAATGGCACCCGTGGATGAGTGCGAGTACCTGCGTCTAATCGAAACCGCCTCAAATACGCCGCACAACTCAACGGCGAAGTCGGAAGGAGGTGAAGCAACTAGAACTCAAGCTACACTACAAACAGAGATCCAGAGGTCGTGTTCAGCGAGAAAGCACTAAAAAAGTCCCAACTGATAGAATTCATTCAGCACCTCATTTTGGCCTTAAGCCATAAAAGAAATCCACTCACATAAAATTTATATACAAGAAAAAATGTTATAGAAAATGTGAAAAAAAAGGATTTCAATTTTAATATCAGGAAATCACAGAAGTCGACGGGTTTCTAGAGTCTCCTGGGTTTACTTTTGAGGGGAAAAGAAAATAATTAAATATATTAGGTACCAAATTTATTTATTTACTAGAATGCATCATTTTTAAATTCTATTTAATTTCATTTTTTAAGTTAAAACTGAGCTAATTTCAATTAAATTATTTCATAAATACATGTACGCTTATATTATTATGAACTTAAAAATTATTTTCACACCAGAAAATAAATTTTGTAAGCTAATATTTTTGAAAACGTTATTATTTTTTTAGTGTACTGATTCAAAATAAATATGGCAGTTAAGTGGTTCCGTAATTTTAATGTTAAAAATTCCACGCCAAAATTCTTTAGGCACTATATTAGTTGAAATTCATGTACATGTTTAGAGGAGTTTTTTGGGGTAACAGTTCAAGAGATCGAAGTAATATATTGAATTCACATTTTTTGTTGCAAGTCATAGAATGCCAGGACCTTTCCTTTTTGTCGTTGCTCTTTAAGTTTTACTTGGAACTTCATTTCTGCAATTTCATTTTGAAGTTCATGTTTAGTACGTAATAGGTGATCCTTTAGAGAACTTTGAAATTTGCACAGCAGAGGATGATTCGGAGACAGAAAGTTCAATTGATTTGATGCTGAAGCCAATCCAGGATCACATTCCGAAAAATTTGCATTATCGCACGAAAAAATATCTTCACACATGCTATTAATATACTTAAAGCGATCTGTATTGAATAAGTTTATATTTAAGAATAATAACTTGAATATGTCAGAAATGTTTGAACATAATAATAATAATTCCTGTGGTTGCTAGGGTAGTTTTTGGTAACCTTGACTTCCATATTGTCAATTTTTATTCGTAACTTCGAACAGTTATTACTTTGGCACAAAATGTTAATTGATCTCTTGAACTTTTACATTAGTGGCATGAGTTTTACTAAATAATGCAGCTAAAAATATAGAAAAAAATTGTTGCGCCTTGTACACAATCTCAAAGATGGATATTTTCAGTGAAGAATTTAATGAGTTTTTAAAGTAAAGTTAAAACGAAGTAAATTTTAATAATACTTTAAATTAAATCAGTAAAGAAATAAAATTAAAGCTAAAAGGAAATCTATAGCTTCGGAAAGCTGACGTTTCTATAAACTTACTATTTGCTATTGAATCATTGACAACCACCCCAATTCGGTCCCATAAAAAATTATAAACCTAACAACTGAAAATATAAAAAATATAAATTTAGCTAATTTTCATAGGTTTTTATATAAATTGACATATAGATTGTAATCTGATTTTATTAAAATTTTGATAAAAACCCAAACAAAGGCTAAGTGAGTGCAACCATTCAATTGAAACCTTTTTACAATGCTTACGTTATTAGACACTTTTTAGGGTAAACATGAATCAAAATAAGAACCAAAAATAGATATCTTAACTATTAGCAAACATCATCGTCTATAGCTGGATGATTGTCATCGATCTCCACCTCCGCCTCTTCGTCATCCAAGGCCGCTTGCGAGGCGCTAACCTCCGCGAAATCATCCTCCATGTTATCCACAAAGCTGGAGACCCTATCAACACAAAACAAACAGACATTAGAAACAAATACCAGGCAAGGTTCCAAGTTTTCTGCCATCACTTTTCAAAGTCGCACTGCGGCAGGAGGCCTTCGTCCTTCGAGGGGCTGAACCGAAGAAGCGTGCAGAGTCTCAACAGGCCAAGGAGTATCAGGAACATTCCGGCCACATAGCTGAGCCACAGATTGTGTGGGTACAGGATCAGGCACACGCCGATGACCGCATAAACGGGCGTGGGTCGCCACCCGCCGCAAATTGCTGACAGACGCCAGCAGGCCAGGCAGTTGCAGGATGTTCGCTGGTAATTATTGCTAAAACAAATTTTAAAAAATATATATGGGCATATTGGGATATATGGAAAATATTATAGTTTGATGATATTAAAAGAGTAAAAATATATTTTTAGGCATTTGGGAATTTTTTTCTGCTGAGAATATTCTTTGCATTTTGAAATTGGTTATATAATTAAAATGGAAATAAATTCATGGAATTTTTCAGTTAAACTACATTTAAAATTAATATATATGTATATTTTTTCAATCTCATTATTATTCTCATATATTCACTTACTCGGAGCACTGCAGCTGCAGGAAAATTGTCACCAGCCATTTGATCTCAATAAACATTACCAGCACAGCTGAAAAACTAACCACTAATTAGTTTAATTCTGGGCTATATTGGATTTAACTTACACTATATAAAGGCCAGCCTGATAGCCATGCATGTAGACATCAACGCCGACGCCGCAGATAACTGAAAAGAAAAATGGTTAAAGCATTTTGTGGGTGCGGGGCGGAATGGAGGGTGTTATCCTTGAACAAGCCTATAAAATAATGTGATTTCGTCTGGGCGAATGTATTTATAAGCATATTTATTGAGTTGGGGCTTTTTTGTTTACCAAGATGGGGCCATAAAATGTAATAGGAAACCGAAGAAAATCCAGCGAGGTGGGAATGAGAAGTTTCTAGGCATTACACAGCCATTATGTGTGATAATGCACTGCAACTGCTTGTACCTGAGCTCGAATCTTATTCAGAATGGAAATGAACGCAACCGCATTTTAAACTTTCTGAAGGATATATTGAAGGAGAAAGTCTCGGCGCCAACATTGACTGCTGCCTCTGCAAGTGCCAGCGCAGCTTCCACACCAAGTGCGACTTCAATAACTTAGCGGTTAGTTTAGGAGGAGTTATATCTTCAGATTATTATGGGAAGTTTAGCGAAGTGGTACTTTTCTTCCAAGCTGCAACGCATCCTGGAAGTTGGATCTAAAGTTTGCAGCAGGCACAGCACTATACGCCGCCCTGGTTTCCCATTAACCTTAAATGGTTACACTACAAAAAGAATTTCTTTGTATGATCTCTAAAAAGTTTTATTCCAATTAGCTGTTTTCCGAAGTTATTGCAATTTTCAGTGAAGTGTAGGTCAAAGTTACATTAATTAAACTATTTATTCTATTTACAAATTTATTTCAAAACGACAGATCGCAGTGCGCAGATGATTATAAGCATAATTCCCGAACTAGAGTTCCATAATTCTTTATGTATTATTTGTTTTAAATAAATAAATGCATTATACAAGGCGTTCTTGTTAATATAACAGTAAATAAGAGAGAGAAATGAGGCTCTGGGGACGGGAATTACTACTTCACTTTAAAGCATATTTTAGAACATATTTTAAAACATATTTTGAATTACTCAAGCGGCCGCAGTTTGACCTACTGCCTGTGGGCGAAGGGAAAGGGAGGAAAGGGGGCAAATAATAGTAAATTTAAAATAATTTTATATAAATTATATCAATTCAATATTAATAACCAACCAGATTGAGTTAGCCAAATATATTTATATTCTTAATGAGTCCAAAGAAAACTTTTTTTATCACCCTCCTCATATTTCTCATACTCCCCCCTAAAATATTCATTTTCTTACCACATTATGAGTCCCCCGACTCGCCGCTACCAAATCCACTTTCAATGTGTAAAATATGGCCAAGAAAAACCACCACTCCTCCCTGTCCCCTCTGCGTAGAAACTCAATCTAATTAAGTTGTTTTTATTATGCCAAGCCGCGAAAAACAAATCAGATTAAACCAGTTAGATATATGTGGGTCGTATTTAAATGACACTGCAGAGCCCAAAACCAAACCAATTACATTAAAGGCTCCGAATGGGACAAAAATCGAAAAAGCGGAAATCGAAAAAACATGCAAAAATTATCTGGATAATTGAAAGCGATGGAGAAAAAATAGATATCGGTGGATATCGAGGGGAAAACTTGGCGAATGGCTGGCGCCAAAAGGCTAACAACAAAGCTCATTGTCGACCGTATGGAAAAGTTGAGCTGATAGGGGGAAAGGGGAAAACGCTGGTCTTGGCACAGGATGCGAAATGTGAACTGCAAGCTGCATAGAGGCCAATGCCTTGTTAATGGCTCTGACAGAGAGGAGTTCCTTGGAACCCCCAATCTCTCCCCTCCATTCAGAGAGGGGTTTATGAACTATAACAAGCTTTTATTCCTTGTTTTTCTGCATGGCTCAAAACAATTTGTAAGGAAATTAGTTTGAACTTGACCCAACGTTTTTGCTATGTCCTCCCCACCAGCCATTTATCAAAATTCTGTCATTCTTCTGGCGAGTTCACTATTTTAAGCGCATTAGGGAAATCTCGCTTGGTGGCTGAAAAATCGTTGTGATTGGCCGTGATAAGCGTTTAAGCCAAGTTTGATAACTGCACCAGATGGCCGAGAAAATTCATTGAAAAAAATTGACTGAATTTTTTTATTTTTTTATGCAGATAACAAAAGTTCAGATATTAAATTTATGAAGGAAAATATTTAAACACAGTTGCAATATTGTTGTTTTGATGGAATTTAAATAATTTGAAAGTATTTTTTTGTTGACTGCCGTTTAAGAGAAAATAGGAACAGTATTGGCTTTAAAGAATAATCAATAATTAAATTTTTAAAAAGTGTAAATTGCAGTAAGACTATTAGTTTTTGTTTCATGTGCGTAAGTAATGGAATTTAATTCGATTTGCCATTTTTGTTTGATAAAACTTTATAGTCATAAATTTAATAGCATTTACTTTCCTGCATTTCCCTTTGAATTAAAATTTAATACAATTTATTTTTCCTTTTTATTATTATTCAAAGGAAAAACGTCTGGAAGAAATAATGGTTTTTATTCAAGGAAGTCATAAAGAGATTCCAAGAGTACGCATTCACTCTGCAGCTTAGCTTTAGAATTCATATTGAATGGCAAGAAATATATAATAAGCCACAGAACTCAACATATCCCGAGGCTTGATTTCCTTGCACAACCATTTCCTACGATTTGTCAAGGGTAAACATTCCGAAAAAGGGACATAAGAGCAATGCACATGCATTTATTCATGCACATGCATCTAACCCCATATCGTGATTGGCATTATCTAGTGTAGGGGAGAGGGCGGGTCACCTGTCCTGAGAGTTATTTTATTTTGCCAGCATGGATTTCCCAGCACTTGAGCTTACCGAATGAAGTCAGCAGACCAAAAACCCTTATCACAGGACGTAAACACTCGCACTCGGCGGACTGAAGGCGATGATGATGTCGTCCGCGACGATGGCGTTGCTGTTGCAGTTGCATCTGGCTTATAATTGGTATATTTTTAAATTATATAATATTATTTTTTAGCTCATTTAAAGTTTCTATATATTTCAATTTGAATTTCTGTTTTAAATTTTTTTGCCTCACATTTTTTTTTTGGTTTACCAAATTTAATTTTTTATTTATTTATATTTATTTAACATATTCCTTTCCACTTTAATAATGTTGATTTTACTATTTTTATTTGTACCATTCAAGAATGGCTAATAAAACAATCAAAGAGCCGTATCCACATCACAAAAGTCCACTACGTGCTTAACATACTGAGGGGCCAACTTAAGGACAAACATTTTCAATTTCAGCATGAACAGCTCATTACGCTTTTAAATTTATTTTTTAAATTTGCAGCATTTAAGTCGGGCATACGCTGCGTATGCGTAATGTGACACTTTTCGCACTTCCCTTCCACAGTATTTAATCACCTCTAACTGCTGGTATGTGTGTGTGCGAGAGCTAATGTCTGCAAATTACCGTTACCATTCGCACTTTACCCCCGCACGTTTTGTGTCCTTTTTTTCGGTTTCAATTCTTCCTTTTTTTATATTTTTTGTGTTATTTTTTAGGTGCCACTCTTGCCCGCCTTGGCACTTGACTTTATGACCGTGCTCTAAACAACGAACGTCCGCACGCTTCCAGCAGCGCTAGCCGAATGAAACTGAATAAAAGGACCTAGCAGGGAATCGTTTCTATATGCGAAGTCAGATCCAGAGTCGCCGCTGAGGCTGCTTTTCCTACTGCCACTGCTTTGTAGCCAAAAGGCCAGCCAATGGGGCGGCGCTGCATTCGAAGTTGCTGAGTTGATTTGTTATGAGGGGACGCTGGTGTTTATTTCTTTTTAAATGCTTACATCCAAGAGTTGAACAAAAAGTGGCTTTTAAGTGGAGATTTATGGGAACCACGAGGACTTTTGCGCTGTGATTATTCATTTAGAGTGCAATTATAATATGATATTTTTTAATATTAAAATATCAGAGAAAAAAGCTATACTTATTTTGTTTATTAAAATGATGAAAAAGGCATAGTTTTTCTATTTTTAGTAAACATTTACTAGCCCACAATTTGCCTTAATACGGAAACTTTTAAGAGATATTTTTTTACTGAACATTTTTATTTTATTTTTTTAAAAATCGTATGAAATTTAGTACTTTGAACTGGACTTCGGAAACGTTTATTTAGAGTTGTGATTAAATTTTTTTGGTATATTTGGAAATTTATTTTTAAGAACACACATGTATCAGTCGAAAACATGTAAGATTAACATATTTATAATTATTATCTTAAGTAAGGTAAGTATAATTTATTTATATTTTTATTAATTAAGAAGAGTTTTCATACAATTTTAATGTTAATTTTTATGTGAAAAAAAAATTTTAATATATTTAAATATATTTAAATATATAAAATAATACCTTTTATTTGTAATAACAAGCTAACCTTTATTTACTTTAGTGTTAATGTTATATAATTTTCAAAATAGTAAAATGAATAATTAATTAATTTTCAATATTACCTAAAAGTAGCGCACACCTAAAGTCACTACCATCCTGCTGAGCTTCTTTCCAATTCAAGCTTGATTTTATTTGTCACGTTGTCCTGTGTGAGCTGCTCCTCATGTTGTTGCTATTGCTGGCGTCTCCCTGTGTGTGCGTGCCTTCGTTCTGCTGGTCCTGCCACTTTCTCCTGCCCCGCCTCCTCTCCTTGGCTACGTTTCAGTAATTTTCATAACTGGCTGAATGAGGAGTAGAGCAGAGCGCAGCGACAGGAGGCGAAAAGAAGCTCAAAAGGCGACCAGGAGCAAAGCTGAGCAATTGCCAAGTGCCAAGCAACTACGCAGAATGTGGACAAAAACATTTTCGGCTGTCGGCTTCCTTCTATATATATTAAGCGGGGAAAGGTTCAGTGAGAAGCACGAGTAAATATTTTTTTAGCCTCTCTGCTTATTGTGCTGTGCATTTGCTAAGGTGCCTATCGCCAGACTTGTTTGCATTATGCGGCGTTAATGACATCCAAAGTGGGAAGCCACCCCCCCAAGGAAATGCTCTACTGTCGCCAGCATCTACGACATAATTTACAGCTGCCTTACACAGAAAATTTCATTTCCTTAAATTACAGCGAATTACAAAAGAAAGAACCTATAAAGGACGTCTTAAGCATAAAGCTTATCATTGAAGGCTCGGGATGCTTACTTTAAAAATTGAAATTATGAATCGCTAATCTAAGAGGTGGTTTGTATTTAAGCAAGCATTTTTATTTAGATTACTTTTGGTTTGAAAAAACAGACAAAATAGTTTTTAGCATTAAATAATAATTACAAGATTTTGTATAATTGATTGATTTAGTTTTAGTGCGCTCGAAACTAGTAAATATACATATATGTATTTACTTCTTTTTATACATTTATAAATTCAATTTTTATTCCGGTTATGACAATAAATAATACTTAGATTATTCGGTTACGCTAAATAGTTTATATTTGAGAATATTTCTAAAGCTGTTCCCATAAATATTTTCTTAAACAAAAAGTATAAATAATTAAATTAATATTTTTCTTCACTTGGGGAACTCCTTTCGCCGCTTCATTATCTTTGTAATACCGGCGACCATGGCCACCTCGGGCAGCGCCAACTTGGCATCCTCCTGAAAGTCGCAGCGTCTGGTTAAATGCAGCCAGGTTCTTTCCGGATTCAGGGACAGCGGCATCTGCAACCAGCTGACATAGTCTATTTTCAGGGATCCCGTGAGCAGCTGGTCGAAGGGTGTATTCCCGATGAAGAACATAGACCTAAGCACCGAAGTCTTGGCTTCTTTAATATTCTGACCCTGGACTCCTTGAAACGGGCTCGGATCATTGTCCCCAGTGCCCAGTTGCTCCAGCAGCCAATCCTTGTTAAATTTTAAATAATTATAGACCACCTTGAGGGCTTGCTTTCCAATATTTGTGGTTAATATATCGCTGACAAGGACCTCGGCTATATAATCAGCAATGCCCACATCCAGCTCCATGGCGTAATTGTTTGGCGGACTATGGCTAAGGCGTTCTGATTCTGCATTTGTCAAGGCCAAGTCGTCCATTTTGATAGTACTTACGGCACTCATGCCGCCTGCGCCTCGACAGTTGCTACCCACGGTTCCCTCAAAATCGGTATCCAAGTTGATACTCTCCTTGGCCTGTTTAAGGAATAATTCAATTTGATCCGTGTGCTTGTCATCCTCGTCGATAGAGCAAATAGCTTCGGATATGGAATAGCAAATGGAGGCCTTGTCCTCGTTTTTGCCTGCAAAATAAATGCAATATTTAAAAAATATGAAAAAATATACAAATTTTCTTTGCAGAAAATGAAATGTTCATGAAACATTAAAATTATAATTAAAATTTATTATATAAATACTCACTCTGCTCATACATTTCCGCCGTCTTGATTAGCTCAGTATATAAGGCGGCAAAAACCACCTGTAGGAGTACCGAATCCCCCAAAGGCCGCGTGGAAACTGGAATGATATCCTGCAGCAAGGAAGCTATCTTATACAGTCCCTCGGGAAGGCAATCCCAGATCTCAGAGACACACGTGAGCGCCAAAGACATGGCCTGATACATGCTGGCTCCATTTTCCACCGCATTCACCAGCATCTCCACCACACAATCCAGAACAGGGTACACGAAGTGCATGATGGCCTCCAGCCAAGGAGTCCTCTTCTGGTTCCACACCTGTCGCTTGTCCAGACAATCGCTCCACCCAGCAATAGCATGTTCCTCCAGCGTTTTGATCAGACAGGATTTAATATCCACTGCCTTGCCAACAGCCACAACTAAGTAGGTGAGTGAGAGGACTATCTGGTAGTTGGACTGGCCAACAGGATCTGAAAAATAAAGTGAGATAATTAAATATTATCTCAAGTAATATTTTGTTTATCAAAAAAAAAAGAATGTATCTATTATTTGTTTACTTAACGTAGAGTATTTTGTACCATTTTCGCCTTTTTTCCACCAAAATTTAGCGACAAAGTCTTAGTAAAATATAAATTACAAATTAGTAAATTACAAAATACTCAAGGAAAATAATTTAAGAAAGAAAGCGCTGTGAGTGCCCATCGATTTTTTTTACATAATATTTACCTGTAAAATTTAAAAGGTACTAAAAATATTGCATGTAATTTATTTAACTTGTTTAATTATTGTCCTTAAAACTTTACCTTAGGAGGTGTCCTTATTAAAAGTATAGTATGTTTAATAGTAGCAGTAAAGCTAATGAAACGATAAGTTTAATTTACATTGTAATATATTTTGTTTGAATTATTGGTAAATGACAATAGAAACGACTCGTTTTAAACGAGATAACTATTTGAGTTTACTAAAATACTTTTCCATACATAAAACGCTTAAAAAGATCGACAAAATTATAAAATAAATCAATTAAAATTTTCTTTTCGATATGCTTTTATTTATCTCTATTCTATAAAAGCAAATATCTAAACTTACCAATATCTCCGGCAATAGATTCGGTGACATTGAAGCATTCACCGCGACACAAAAAGGCCTCGCACTTTTGAGGAGCACCCTCAGCGCTGGTAAAAGAAATTTTCGCCACGTTCTTAAAGTTTTCCGATGATGGCAAATGCTGCATAAGATGACGCATTATAATGCCGGTAAGATAGGCATCTCGCATTAAAAGAATTTTTAAAAGATACGACCAGTCTGCCTCGGGAAAGGCGAGTAAAACCCTCAAATCCAAGGAAATGGCAGTATTGGTAGAGAGATCGGCGAATTCGGTAACCCATTGGCAGGATTGTTCCTTGGGAAAATACCTGGGTAAGGCAAAAATAATCCAAGCACTTGGAAGGCCATGGCGAGAGCTAAACATTTCCATATTGTCAAGGCCCTTGCGGAAGACCTATAAAAATTAAATGTAGATTGAATTGATATAATAAGTAAATATTGTGCAAAAACTAAGCTTACCTTCGATAGTACTCCCAGTGGAGCACCCCTCAGGAGGAGGCAATAGAAAAGCTCCCGGCATTTGGCATGGATATCCCTCAGGATGACACTCTGGTTACTTAGCTGCAATCCCACATATGCCTCACCACTCTCACAGATATGGGGTAACAGCTCAGCGATGCAGAGCAGCATATTGCATATATCCACCAGATGGAGTGTGGATCGAGCCACGCTGGTCACTATTTGGGTATACCGTACAGTCAATACGCTCAGCGTTTCGTTAAGCATTCCAGCAAAGATTTTCTGTGCCATTTTAGGAGGCACCGAATTCCACAAATCATTCTTGGAACCCCTCATGTAATGCCACCACATCTGAACGGTGTAGGAGCCTCGTTCGGACTCAAAAAACGGTTGTGTATCCTCCCAATGTAGACAGTCGGCATCTTGCATGATGTAGAGTAACAATAGTCGGCAATGCAGATCCAAAAGTCGTTCGGCCAGGGCCTCAGACATTTGGGAATACTGCTTGAAGCTCAACTTGAGCGCTCCACCCTTTTCATCTCCCTTCGGGGGACAAATGGTTGTGGTAGCTGCCTGCATGTAAACACTCAGAGAGTTCTTGACCAGTGAAGCCGCTCCAATTGTGGCAGTGAGTACAGATAAATCCGCATGATCCAGGGACTCCTGGGAGAGACGATGAATATGCTCTAGAAGAAGATCCGCCGACTTGGTCACGAGCTGTACAAATTTGTCGGGATCAGACGTCTTAACGGTTACACTGGTCTAGATTGAACGAAAAGTTATATACATTTCTTAATATTTAAAATTAAACCATTATATTCGTACAAAATCTCCTTCATTCATTTCCTTTTCAGTGTGCAAAAGTCCGGATGGCTTTCGATAAGAGGCAAAATACTCATCTTCCCACCTTTAAAATAAAATATATTTAGTAGAATAGTGTTTTAAGTTAGAATTTTTAGCTAATTACCAACGAATTAGTTTAATGGCAGCAAAGGATGCATAACGTGGAAAGTCCAGTTTTCCACCCACGACTCCTGAGCAAATTGGTTCCTGAAGCACTCGTTGATGGGTCTATTTTTTTGGGTGGTTTAGTTTGAGAACTAATCAAATAAATGTAATGTTTCTTTTCACCTGATAAAACTCCAGGTCTCGCTGCAGCAAAATTGGAACTCTATCCATTAAATTACCTTCTTCAAGTACCTCCATTTTGTTTAGAATTTAGTTTAGAGAGCTTATTATGGTATTGCAAAATATTTGCTAACGAACAAACAATTGAAGAAGTATTCAGGTTGTCAGGGAAACAATGGCAATAAGTAGTTGAATCGAAGTAATATGCTTGGGATATCGAATACAAGGCGTTATCAATTTAACATAATTAATAATGTTCTGTCCAAAAATACGCTTTTAGCAATACATTTTAACCAGAAAAAAAGTAATTTAAAAATTAAATATTGGAGTCCTCGGGATCTTTAAAATAAAATTTAAAAGTAAATTTAAAAAAAAAACATAGTTTTGTATATCTTTTACCTTTCACCTGAAAGTATACAACAAATAAATTATATACCCTCCCACTGCACTAAACCTTCATTTCATAAAAAATTATTGATAAGACGACAAGAGCTCCCCACGCTCTCTCTTTGAATTAAATTCAGTTTACGCCGCGATAAGCTGCAAACAAAAGCCGGTTGCCCTGCTCGTTCAGAATTCAAATCTGTCCTCAGTTGATAATTGACTTGTGGCTCGGCCAGTCGTGAACTCTCAATCCGGAGGCAAACAAAGTGAGTACCACGTCCACGGAGATGCTATCAGTAGATCCGCGCTGCTGGGGATCTAAAAAAAACTTTCCAGCCAGCAACCAGAAAACAGACGGAGCAGTTATCGCTCGATAAGAATGGTATCAGGGCGTAATCAGTAATCCATAAATCTCCTCTCGCTCTTCTACACACAGACCTAAAATCTTACATTTCATAAATATGCACTTAAATTTGAACATTTTAAACTTACAATTGAATATTTACATTTATGTTTTTAAGCTCCACAAGTCTCAATTTAAATTTTCACATAATGCACTTTATTGCAGCATGATGGCACATTTGAGAAATCTTTCGAGGCTCGCCACGCCCCGCCGACTGATCACCCAAGCCACCTCTAGCCGCTCATCGTCCACATCCTTTCTGATCGACCAACCCGAATATAGTTTTCTCAAGGAACTGGGCTTGGAGAGGGATAATCCTGGTGTTTATTCCGGCCACTGGCAAGGTCGTGGACCGTCCATAACTAGTTATGACCCTGGTACCGGACAACCGATCGCCACAGTGCGTCAGGGAAATGTCCAGGAGCTGGAGCAAACAATCGGCTTGGCTGTCGATGCGTATAAACAGTGGCGGCAGGTGCCAGCTCCAGTTAGAGGTGAGATAGTCCGCCAGATCGGTGATGAGCTAAGGAAGTACAAGGAACCCCTCGGCAAACTCGTCTCTCTGGAGGTAGGAAAAATTTACAGCGAGGGACAGGGTGAGGTACAGGAGTTTATAGACATCTGCGACTACGCGGTGGGTCTGTCCAGGATCTATGCCGGTCAGCTTATTAACTCCGAGCGAGCTGATCACTCAATTTTGGAGGCCTGGCGTCCATTGGGATTGGTGGGCGTTATTTCTGCCTACAATTTCCCAAATGCTGTCTTCGGCTGGAACGCTGCGATAGCTCTTACCACTGGCAACAGTGTCCTCTGGAAGGGAGCTCCCAGCACTCCCTTAGTTTCGGTGGCGACCACCAAAATTGTGGCGGATGTGCTGCGTAGAAATAACCTGCCGCCGGTGGTTACTCTCTGCCAAGGCGGTACCGATGTCGGCCAGACTCTGGTAGCTGACAAGCGAGTAAATCTGGTCTCCTTTACGGGCAGCTGCCAAACTGGTCGTGATGTTGGCGTGGAAGTCCAGAAGCGATTCGGTAAAGTGATCCTTGAGTTGGGCGGCAACAACGCCTTGATCATTGATGAATCGGCCAACGTGAAGATGGCCCTGGATGCTGCTCTTTTCGGTTGCATTGGTACCAGTGGTCAGAGATGCACCACCACCAGAAGAATTATTGTTCACGAGAAGCTGCACGATCAGTTTGTAAAGGCTTTGGTGGGAAAATATAAACAATTAATACCCAAAATCGGTCATCAGCTGGAGGCACAGACGCTTGTTGGGCCCGTTCACACCCAACAAAATGTGGAGAATTACACTAAGGCCATCGAGGAGGCCAAGTCCTTGGGTGGAACTGTGGCCTTTGGTGGCAACGTCATCCAGAGAGCCGGTCACTATGTGGAACCCACTGTGATCACAGGACTGAGTCACGATGCCAGCGTTGTTCATCGTGAAACATTTGCGCCGATCGTTTACGTTCTTAAGGCCAAGAACGTAGACCAAGCCATCGAATGGAACAACGAAGTAGAGCAAGGTCTCTCTTCCGCCATCTTCACTGAGAAAATCGGACAGGCTTTCAAGTGGATTGGAGCCAGCGGTTCCGATTGCGGCATTGTTAACATCAACACCACCACCAACGGAGCTGAAATTGGCGGAGCCTTCGGAGGTGAAAAGGCCACTGGAGGAGGTCGAGAGTCTGGATCGGATGCCTGGAAACAGTACTGCAAGCGGGCCACCATCACCGTCAATCACTCCGGCGAACTAGCCTGCGCCCAGGGAGTGGTTTTCAATGTGGAGTAAAAAGAGAATTTATAATTTAAATTCTTCCTATTTCCTTTAATTTTAAATATACAAAAATAATGTCCATAAACGAAATGCAACCGAGTTAATTACTTATCATTGCTGATGTCGAAACGCCAGAAGTCCACCTCAATGTCCTTGGACTTGTGCTTGTGAAACTTGTAGCTGGCCTCGATATTATACCGAAGTTCGGCGACCACTGAGCCACGAGCACCCCACTCCTGGGCCTTTTTCTGAATGTAGGCACTACGGAGGGGAAAAGAAAACACATTGTAATGGTCATAGCCGTTGTTAAGAGAACATCTTCATGTGACATACCGTGTAGATGTTTTGTGAAGTGAGTAAACTGCTCGGTTTGCCAATCGCAGTGCCACTTCCAGGAACCGCATGTCCATCCCAGTATTGTGCTTCGTGCCAAACGGGGGATTCATCACCACTGTGTCGAATGTCTTCTCCCACTTGCTCCCCGTCAGCTGCAGCACATCCGCTCTTACACAGTCCACATTGGGCAGCTCCATCTCCACCACATTGCTCCTGAAGGTGTCTACCGCATCGCCGTCCAATTCGAATCCGACTGTAAGCTGGGCGCCCAGGAGAGTGGCAGCAATGCTGAGCATTCCACACCCACAGCCCAAATCACCCACCAGTTTTCCGTCTATATCTTCGTGTTGAGCCTGCATGTGATGCGTCATGCAGGCAGCTATGTGCGGTGGGGTTGGATATTGCTCCAGGAGAATCTTCGGCTGCTCGAACCCATCAACACTCTGTAGATACTCCTCCAACTTCTTTAGCTTTAGACGGGCCATTGGCGAGCCGTCTATTTGCTGATATTGTGGGTGGCGGGGGCGTTCGGAGTGGTGGGGGTGTTCGCGGGCGACGGCAGCGGCTCCAGACGTGGCAGCACGGGTATAAAACTGTTTCCAAAATACGAATCCTGAGGTATAAAGAAACCCAAAGTTGTAGAGCTCGTTGGATTAAATGCAGATCGGGAGGCAGACGTGGCATTTGAGGAAATGCCTACGCCCAGCTGAAAATCTGGATTCACGGTCGTCGGCTGTCCCAGTAACTGAGGAACGGGCATCTGCAAGAAATGAATGTGTTAAGTCCCGAAGAAATCCTAGCTGTCCACATGCTCCACACACTTACCTGACTCGTGGTGCTCAATCCGAGATTAATGATGCCGCCGGCCAGCAACTGCTTCTTCGTCTGGATCTCCTCTAATATTTTGCGGTTCGTCTCGGCTTGCTGGGAACTTGTGGTGGGAAAAGACATCCCGTTGACTTTCGAAAGAATATAAAAACAAGCAACAATTGTGGCAGAAAAGAAAAAGATTATAGTCAGTGTTGCCAGTTCAGTCGGAATAAAAAGTCTGGCAGCGCAAGAGCTCGACACTGAAAAGTCCGACTGTGCACATCGATAGTATCGCGAACGCGAGTGGAAGATTGTTGTTGTCTAGAACGGGCTGACAAATATAACTAAAACAATAATTGTAAATAAACACTTAAATACATATACTTTGTATTCTTCTGCGACACATAAACTATCCAATTACTTTGCGGAATCATGAGTATGAGCGACGACGACAGAGACATTGATATCGAGAGTGACGTAAGCAAATAATCACAATATATACATATATGTAGTTGTGTTAATACGAATTTAAACCCCTTTGCAGGACGATGGGGACTCGGATAATGGTTTGGGCTCCTCGCGACACACAAGCACAGCGAACTTCACCCAGGTGAGTGTACACGTATTGGCATAAATGGCAAGGAAATGCTGCAAACGTTGCCTTTTGTTGATAAACACAGAGCGCACGTGTTGTTGTTGTTATGAAATCTTATTTACGTATTGATGAACGAGTTTACATGTATGTATGTATGTATATATATATATCTATTTTGTATTTACTTGAAGGCCGAGAAGCGCGCGCATCACAATGCCTTGGAGCGAAGGCGGAGGGATCACATCAAGGAGAGCTTTACAAATCTGAGGGAGGCGGTGCCCACGCTCAAGGGCGAGAAGGTAACGGAGGTCAACTGCTGATCTTGGAGAGATATAGTGGGCATAATAACGTCAGGGATAAAAAAAAGTGATCAAAAGCAAAAGACACCCCTAATGATTTTCAAACAATTTCCACTCCAATTTGAAAATAAACATTTATATAATCCCAATATTTGGTCCTTTTAGGCGAGCCGAGCTCAGATATTAAAGAAAACCACCGAATGCATACAGACGATGCGGCGAAAGATCAGTGAAAACCAAAAGGACATCGAGGAGATCAAAAAACAAAACAGCATACTCGATCAACAAAGTAAAGTCTACAATAATTTCCATTACAAACAAATTTTCCTAATACGATTGCTTTCTCCCACCTCAGTTCGAGCGCTGGAGAGTCCCAATGCCGGCGATCACTTCGCTGAATTCCTCAGTGAAGACGAAGTGGGCAGCGAAGATATTGAGGATGAGGATCTTGACCAGCCCGACTTTAGCAGACGCACCAAGAAAATGAAGACCTTCCATGCCTAGTTGGTTTGCCCATTCAGGACACGCACAGGAATGTTTCGGTTTTCATTTTCACCGATTCTGTGGATATTTCGTCAATTCAATATATGTTTCATTTATTTTTCGAGGGTTGTGTTAACCGAAAGCAATAGCCTTTAACGTTGTGAAAAAATCCAAGTTCCAAATTCAGTTAAAGTAGAAAGAACCCTGTGGAAATGAAAGCTGAAACATGCCCGATAATCATAATCATCATTAGTTGTAAGATCAAAGTGTAGCCCACCCTCTATACCTTAATTCGTATGCGTGTGTCGTTTGTACTCAGAACAAATCACAACTCTCTATACGCTAAATAATAAAGTTTGTAAGTTTATATTTAGAAAATAGAATGTCTTTCAGTGGGGACACAGTGATAGAACATGTCCAAAATATTATTTCCAGACAGTAAACTGTTTGGGACGGTTTGCTAAATGTAATTGTCAACCTATTCCCTAGACTGCCACCTATATCAATATTTTACACGATATATAGGATGACAAAGGTGAGTCATTACCAAAGCCAATACTATGGATCTCATTTCCCTTGGAATCGCAATGAAATCACAACTTTATTCCCTAATCAAACTAAAGGTTTGTTGGTACATATATATTTTACACAAATTAGATACAACTACTTAAACTTAAGGGTCAGCCAGAGGATCAAAAAAACGACGAGGACGAAGAGGAACATGTAGCACATCTGGCGAGCACCACCACCTTGTTTGGCCAAGCGTAACACGCGGGTCATGGTGTTGCCCAGGAAGCCACTCGTCCGATCCATATCGTCGTCGATTCCGCGCAGTAACTTATCCTGGTAGCGCACCTCATTACCTATATCGATGGTAAGCGATTTCAGCGCTCCAATTTTCTGTTTAAGCTCCTCGGCGGCCAGCTCATTCTCCGCCTCCAAGGAATCATGACTCGCCGGTGCAGCTCCCGATCCAGATGGCTGTTGGTTCAGGGGCTGATATGGATAGTTATTGCGGCGCATGCTGCTCCCAGTGTGTGCCAGTTTTGCATTCGGATTGCTATAGATCGGCACAAATAATATATTTGGAGTTAATATAAATCCTCAAAATCACAGACATTCAAGTGACACGTAAACGTAAACATTGGATCTCACCCAGCGGCAGAACAGCTGTTGTGATGATTGTTTTTGAGCTCAACCTCTGTGGCTGAATTCGCAGTGACCTTTGACCCTACCTTGGCACCTTTCGATTGGCTGAGAAATGCTTGAATTAAATAAACGTAACTTTTTAAAAACCTATGCAATTGTTGGTCGTCGTGCTGTGTGACCAGAGCAAGGCAACAAAACTGGGTTGAAAGAAGCTGATTAAAATAATTTATTATTATTACATGATATTTCTCATAAGTTTATAATATTATGGCCTAAGATTTATAAAAGTGAATGCTATAATGCTATTACTTACTTTCTATTTCAGCAATTTGAATTTTAAAACAGAGGACAAACTATTTAATTTTCAAAGCCTTTTTATCTATGTATATTCAAAAAATGTGTTTTGTGCCATATTTGTTACTATAAAAATCTTTATAATTGCAAAAAATGTTCAATGCCTATTTATTTATTTATTTATTATGATTTTAGGTGTTTTTTGGGGTTTATTTACCTATTTTGATTTAACAAATCTCTTAATCCTTTTCCCTTTATATACAGGTTCAATTCAAATATTTTTGAAAGTGCTTAATACAATTAAAAAAAGTTCTACAACAATCAATTAATATATAGCTAAATTAAATGTAGTTTATTGAATTATCACATTTATTTTATGAATGTTGTAAATTAAATTGGTATCGTATCAAAAGAATAAAAAAATATATATGTATTGTTAGAGCCGTATAACGAAGATCACTTACATATATGTATATATAAACCAACATTAAACATAACAAAACATATATAAATTTTATTTATTATTTCAATTTAAGAATAAGTTTAAAAATATATTTTGGCTTACAATTACTACAATTAAATGTGAGCTTTCTGGTCGGTGGAAAAACACTCACCTGACCACTCAAGGGTTAACAATGCGCACTATTACTTCTATTCATTGGTAATTTCTTTTCTGGCGCCAACAGTCACACTGCTCCAGTCGCGTCTAGTGTTCAATAATTTTAGGTAATCTTGGCCAAAATTTTAGCTTGGCGCTGTCGTTTGTTTTTCCCATTGATTTTCGTAGCCCGACTGCGAAATCAATAAGCATCAAATATTTAAAGCCGTCTGGGCCACAAGTGTGTCATTGAATTTAGAGGTGGCGTATTCCGCATTAGCATTCTCATTGACCCTGACCAAGTGCACTCGTTTGTTGTGGTTGTTGTTATGCGTGAACTCTTCTTCTTTCATTATACCCCTTCACTTCCCCTACGTTCCGAGTGCGTTGATCAAAAAACAATCAGTTTGCGTAATAATGCGCCAATAACAATAACAACAATTACTAAGTGATAAGCCCTGCAGAACGTTGAACCATCGAAACACGCGAGCCAAGTGACTGATAAGCACTGTAACTCTTCCATTTCCAGATTTAGCATGACGGAATTTACTGAAGTATTGCCCCACAGGGGTCTAATGGATGGACTCGCCTCGGGAGTGGGCGTTCCCGTGGAGGCCCTGCGATTGCTGCTCACAATTTTGGCAGGTAACGCCTGCATATATCTGATTCTACTATATATAAATGTGTACATATTTATACAGTGCATATGGGTTATATGTACAGCTGTTCCGGACACCTGCTAATTTAAATTTGTTTCATATGTAAATACTTATATATCCCACATTTCAGGGTATCCCGTGGCTGTCTTTTATCTGAAATTTATCGCCGGCATAAGCGATAAAAAAGTGCACCACTTGTTCTTTGCCGCAAGTGGCGCCGGATTGTGCTACTTCAACTATGGCTCTGATACATATCACTCTCTGATTGGTATCCTGACCACATATTTCCTGGTACTCATCCTGCGGAAAAAGACACAAATGTTTCTGGCCATCAACTTCATATTCCACATGTCGTATCTGCTGTTGGGTTACTTTTTCACCTCCAGCAACGATTACGATATCCTCTGGACGATGCCCCAGTGCATTCTGGTCCTTCGAATGATTGGATTTGGCTTTGATATCGCAGATGGAATGAAGGCCCAGTCTGAGCTGTCCAAGGACCAGAAGGAAACGGCATTAAAGGAGCCACCATCATTGCTAGAGCTATTGGCCTTTGCCTATTTCCCCAGTGGATTTTTGGTGGGGCCACAGTTTCCATATCGCAGATACCAGGCCTTCATCGACGGGTGGTTCCGTGGCCGCGAGGGAAGCATTGAGGCCGGCGTTCGTCGCTTCGGAGCTGGCGCATTCTACCTAATCGTGTGTCAAGTGGGATTGAGCTATTTCCCCGACTCTTACTTCCTCACCCCAGAGTTTGCAGAGAAGTCATTCCTCAAGAGAATTTATTACTTGGGCTTCTGGGCAAAGTTCAGTCTGTACAAGTATATCTCTTGTTGGCTGCTCACCGAAGGAGCCCTCATAGGCATTGGCCTAACCTATAAGGGAGAAAACAAGGATGGTGAACCAGACTGGTCCGGCTGCAGTAATGTCAAGCTGATGCTCCTGGAAACTGGCAACACGATGGAGCACTACGTGCAGAGCTTCAATGTAAATACGAATCAGTGGGTGGGACAGTACATCTACAAGCGGCTCAAGTTCCTCAACAATCGCACGATCAGCTATGGCGCGGCTCTGGGTTTTCTAGCTGTATGGCATGGATACCACAGCGGATACTACATGACCTTCCTTATGGAGTATATGGTCGTGAGTACTGAAAAGCAAGTGAGTATTAATGTCGAAATTATATTATTTAAATGCATTGCATTCGAGTAGAGAAAAATTATTACTACGTAATAAAATATAATGCGCCATTTCCCCCTTTTTATAGATTACCCGCTTCTACACCAGCGTAGTTCTGCCCAAGTGGGGTGACGCTCTCAACAACTCTGACATCTACAGGCTGCTGTACTTCATCGCTCTGAAATCGTACAACATTTGCTTCATGGGCTGGTGTCTCACTGCATTTGTTTTCCTGAAATACGAGCGATGGATCGTGGTTTATGGCGCAGTTAATTACTATGGCTTCACTTTCCTTATCCTCTGGGCGGCCTTTTATCACACTTACCGAAACCTTTTCCGGGGTAGTTCGCGGAAGCCAGGTGGCGAGGATGTAAAGCCAGTGGAGAATCAGACAGAAGACAAAAAGTCACAGGAACAAATTACTGAAGAAAAGAACGCAGATGACAAGAAGTCTGAGTAGCAAGGAGAATGTATGGGAAGATAGTAGTTTGAACCTTTTCAAAATTTTAGTTACTCCTTGACAGTTGTTTGGAATTGGTATTTATCATAATCTTACTAACCAAATAATAGGTTTTACCAAATAATATGCCACTGTAACTAGAGATTTGTTAACTAGCTGTCGAAAAAAAGAACAATTTTGTACATATAATTCGGCTGCCTAGTCAAGGAGGAGTCATCCCCAAGTATGCAGTGTGTTTTATGCCGATAAGATACTGGCTTATTTGGCCCCAAAACAGCACATTGTCAGTCGTGTATATGTATGTTATGGAATTGTAAATTGTATAAGTGTTAAAATCATTTTAGATCAACTAGTAACTACGGCAGATCACATACAAGACTTTTAAGTGGCCCGGGTCTATGAAAATCAAATATTTCTGTAACAGATTTCTTGTATTTAAAGAGAGAGTACCATTCACGGAGATGTAACTAAGCCATAAAGACAATTTTATACCAATGCAAAGATGAAGTTGGATGGAAAGATATATTTTGATATGCTCACATTAAGTGCAAATTTAATTAATGGAAACGCGAAATAAATGCAATGAAGTTATTTTTAGGTAATGATTGCATTTGATTTATTATTTGGGTATGGAAATTATGTTGGGGATCGTGGGGATCTATTAAATTTCCTTGATGAATATAGTAAATAAACTAATAAATGCAACTCTTTTATCATAAAAACCAACTAAATTAAATAAAATACAATATTTTATTATAGCAAAGAAAAAAGTTGGATTTTACATATAGACAAAAATAAAGGATGGAATATCATATCGGAAATAGTGTTCAATTGATCGAAGATAGAAATATCAGAAAATATCGCAATTGTAAGGAATCTATATATTCGAGAGGTGTTTTTATAATAGTATTACTTTTTTAATACTATATTTAATTACCTGTTTATAATTGCTTCGTAGAAGGATTCTTTAAAATATGTTTAGTTTCTTGTTATATGTACAGGTAAATATTATATAAATCAGAGAGTTCTTATTCATCGCTCATGGTTTTGATAAAATATCGACATTTCTGCCCTTTGCTTCCCCACATTAAAACAAAAACTTTTTAAGTCATAAACAACTTATTTATTTTTATGATCAATAAAAATGGTCATGAGAATGTATTCGGAGATGTTATAATGTACTTTTTAGTGCTCCATGGGCTGGGCATCGCCGCTGCCGACGTCCACACGGCGCTTGGCTCCTCCGCTAGAAGCTGGATCCAGCTCCTCATGTTCATTGATCTCGCTAAACATGTAGTCGTCTTGGTACTCCTTCAGTATCTTGCTGGAGCGATTCTCGTCTAGGAACAGCGAGTACACCTTCTTAACATCCTCGGTGTTCACCTCTGTGGCCTTGCGACGGCGACACACCAAATTGGCGGTGGTAATCAGCTGGATGGCATAGCGCAGACTTGTATCAGTGGCAATACGCGTGAGAATGGTCAGAGCATCTGGATGCATGATGCAGTCCTCTTCCTCGCAACGAATCTTCAGGATCTCCTTGACTTCCTTTTCCGAATAGGCAACCGTGCGAATGATGATCATGCGATCGAGCAGATCGATCGGAATACCGTGGGGACTGCGGTAGTTGGTGCCCCTGATGCGAGTGATTCCTCTGTTTGTGGCCATGACAACCACGGGAGCCATGTCCGACTCTAGAGCCCGATTGAGGAAGGAGAAGCACTCGATATCCAGCATATGAACTTCATCGATAAAGAGAACTCCAGGGTTTATTTCAGCTTTTCCCTCCTCACGCCACTCGAGGACTTTGTTGTTGATCTGGTCGCGTACTTCCTGCTTGATTTCACCAGTATCGCCGGAGAACAGAGCCAGGAATCCGTGGGTGCGACTGTTGATTACATCGATTTCGTGAAGGGTGACGGTGTGCACCACCTCCTTGCGTTTTTGGAGCTCACCCTCCGGGCACTGAACGAATCTAGTTTGGGCGCCGGTAGCATCGTAGTCCCTGGCTCGGGTGAAGCTTCTGCCTAGCTTGTTAACTTTTCCGGATGCCTTGTCTATGGTGATGACATCGCCCGCCTGGATCTTTTCCTTCATGAAGCACTCAATAATCTTGTTGCCCAAGTCGTAGTTGGTCTCCATCTCTGTGGTCTTCAGGGTAACCTTACCCACTTTTTGGCCAGTTCCCGTGGCTGGACGCTCGATTTGTATTTCCACCACCTCTCCCTCGATAATCTCAGTTTCCTCCTTGATGCGGACGCCAATACTCTTGCGCAGAGCCTGTGACAAGGCCTCAGTTTTGCTCATCTCCAGTGAATATATTTCCGAACCCGACATACTGGTAAATGGGGTCTCAGTGCCCAGGGCTTGAGCCATTCCCACGGCGATAGCCGTCTTGCCGGTGCTGGGCTCTCCGGCCAACAGGATGCATCTTCCGGCGATTTTACCTTCGCGCACCATTTGGACCACAACTCCGGCGGCTCGGCGGGCATCCTTCTGACCCACCATGCCTTGGGAAACCAAACGTGCCTCCAAAACATCGTCCAAACCCAAACCGCGAATGTGTGAATGGGCGCCAATGCGTTCGATGCGCGTTATGTCGCGAACTTCGATTTTCTCGGTCTCGGCCATTTTTGTGGATCTAAAAAATATTTTCAATTATTAGTTTGGTACAATTCCGATCTTTTCGACGACTCACTACTTGTTTATGGAGCTTAAATAAGTTGCTAAGCAAATTGTTAGAAGCAAAACGCCGGGCCTGCTTTTTAATAATAGTGTTGGGAAACGACTCAATGAACAAGGCAGCATGCTGTTAGTGATGAAGCATGTGAGGAGAAAAGCTAGAAAATAGCTGAAAAATAAATATTTAATAATATAATATATAAATAAATATATTATAAAAGTTTATGTTAAAATACTTTTAGAAATTGAAATGAAATATCGGAAATTCAAAATAAAATGGTTTTAAATTTTGAATATATTGTTTTTTAATAATTTTACCGCTCATGTTAACTCACTGGATGTAAAAACAGCTGATGGTCGCGTTAGTACATTTCATATTTGGTTGTTTGCGAACACTGCCCTGAAGTTCTTTGATTTTGTGCAATTTATTTATGTACTTCTTCAGTTAAAAACTGCATAAAACAATGTCGTTTCTTGCGCAAACTGTGCGCCAGATGGTATACCATATGCCCAATCGCACTGCTGCACTCACAGGTTGGTGAAGCATCAATTAAAACCACATAAACAATGTGACATAACACTGGGTCTTTCTAGGTGGCATGCGTGCGCTGAGCATTTCCCCGGCCTTTCTTCAACAAAACAAACCGGTGACGGAATCGGTCGATATATCCGCTATAAGCAAGGACCAGCAGAAGGAGTGCTCGAATATATGTGAACGAATCAACCAGCAGGTGGCCAAAGCCGAGCAGGGACGTCTTTTCGCTGTGGTTCACCTGTGCGGAAAACAATTCAAAATAACTCCCGGGGACATCATATTAGTGGAAGGCTATTGGCCACCAACGATAGGCGATGAGATCAGCTTGGATAAGGTTCTTCTGGCTGGAGCCAGGGACTTCACCCTCGTAGGACGTCCGATTCTGGAGCCCGGCCTCGTTTCCGTAAAAGCCACCGTGGTGGAGAAGACACTGACCCACACGAAGACACACTTCCGGAAGAAGCGCAGGAAGCAGTATATGCGTATCAACTTCCAGCGATCTCCCAACACCATGATCAGGATTAATTCCATTGAGCTAGCTCGTCCGGTGGATGGGAATAGCGAGGCGGAGGTGGAGACCTCGAAGCGTTTGTTTTAGTTCAAAAAGCTGTTTATCAAGAAAAATAAATCAAATCGTTAAAAGGTAATTAATAATTGACAAATAAATAAACTATGGAAATTTAGGGATCTATGAAATGATCGTTGGAAACTACCAACGTGCCATTTCTTGGACATTTCTTCCCAAAATACTTTATTTATTTGTCTGAGAGTACAGCGAGTTTTCCAAGTTTCAACGAAGGCTGAAGTTTACTTTTAAGTCTGTCCCATCCTCTGCTCTAATTGGTTTCTTTTAAATGTATTTACATTCCCAAACTAATGTTGAATCTGATTTGAACACATTTTGAATTACAGCCAAAATACGTGGACTACACGCACACAGGGAACGATCGGGTCATGATACAAATAGGATAATTTTATAATTTGTTGATGGATTGGGCAAGCTTTATTGATAAAGGATAAATTTCATTGCAACTACAGAGGTACATACATATATATTATAAACATCGGCTTTCCGATTTTTATTTAAAGTTTGAATGTTACTGGTACCCGGTATCAAAACCTCTGGGAATGAAAACAAATATGTATGTTTTCCAGCGCTTAGTATCAAAGGCTTAAGGCGAGTATCTTATAGAATTTTGTAGGTCTCGAATAAGTTGACAGATTGCTACTACTACAGATATATCCGATTTAAAACATTATTTTAAAATCGTGAAAAAGAGCTATGTATGTATGTATATCTGAGTTTTTGTGCATATTGTTGAAAATTAACAAAGAAATTGCATCCTTTCATTACATTTACCTTTAAATTTTACAAACATTTAAAAGTTTACATTTTCCCATACTTTTTTCGATCAAAACAAATTGTATATTTTTTTATTCCTTATTATAAATTAAATTAATTAATACTTTCAAATTGTGCTTTTGTGTTGCATTTATGCCTTTATAGGTAATCTTTACACAACATTTTTTTTTTAAATAAATAGGAGTCATTATTTTTTGTTGTAGTCCTTTGACCAAAAATTCTATTTTGAGGGAATTGCCCTTCTGTCGTTTTTGTTTTTATTGGAAATTCCACTTTCATCTTGATTCAATGACGTTTGCCCGCACACCGCGATGCCTGACTGGTATTTACTCAAAACGGCAACCTAGTTTGGACTATGAACTATGTACCTGGTTTCCACCTCCGGTAACCCAGCAAAGAACAGGCGTCGTCTCTAATGAAGCAACCAGCGGCAGCCGCTGCAATATTAATGACAGCCTTTTATCGCCTATGTTGTTGTTGCCATCTTTCATTAAAAGACGCCGTGGCCCCCCTGGATGCTTCATGGCTCCTTCCATCAAACCGCCGCCCTTTGACCAACCTCTCAGCGGGTAAAAAACTGCACGATATATATGTACATATGTACCTGTAGTGGCTGCAAAGGATGCGTGCTGCTTTCTTTATCAGCAGATGTAAGGTGCTCCACGAGTCGGAGGCTGTCGTATTTGTTTACGCTGCTCTTTCACTTTTCACTAACCAAAGGAGTTTACTTTTAAGCCCATCCTTTGTGCCTTGATTTAGCTTTTGCTTTTCCCTGGCCCCAATTTCAAGTTTGGCCTTTCCGGTTTCAGCTTTGCTTCAGGGGAAAACTCAAATTGAAAACATCATCTGAGGTTAAAGGAAGAACTAGCTTTTAGTTGCTTATAAAGCTGATCTCTCCTTGAATATGGAAATATAACAAAAATATTTTTAAGCATGTTAGATCTGTGCGACTTAACTTTTTGCTAGGTAGAGAAGGACATGAACCAACATCCTTCCGTATCGAAAGAGTAAATTCTTCGACTCATAGCTTCTGGCAGCATCACCCAAAATAAAATCACTTTTGCTCCATATAAAAATGTCATTAAAAATTATGGTTTCACCTCACTTGCCTCGTCCTCGGCAAATAGGAGCCGACACGCGATGAGTCTAATGGTGCCACATCAAATTTCGCAAATTGCACAAGCAGCACAAATTCAATTGTCGACACTTCGGGCAAGTTTTGCTCAAATATCCATCACAGAATGTATATTCCTGGTGCACTTTGCCAGCGCCAAATCAAATTTCAATATGGGTAGCGCGAAATGAAAAATAAAAAGAGTAACCGGAAAATAGAAACACAAATTGAAAGCATTTTGGTGTGATAAAATTTCACCTGGCACACAGCTAGGCACTGCTTGGCAGCGGTGGTACTTTTGGCAGATTTCCCTCACTACTCTTTCGGTTGATTATGTTATTTGCCTAGGAAAATTGCATTTGATGTGCGTTAAGTGACAAAACGGAAATTGCCACCAAGCGGATGCTGGGTTTGTTTGTCTTCCTATGGCGTTCCCCGCCTGCCAGCCACCCACCATCAAGCGTCCATCTAAGCCACCACTTTCTGGCGCCCCGCCCTCACTTTCTTCTCGCCGTGGAAATCCCATGTAAATGCGGCTCAAGTTGGGCCAAATTTCGTAAATTTATGCGTAGAGGCGTGTGATGTATGAGGCGAAAAAGGGAGAAAGCTGTGAAAAGGGGGAATGTGGACACAAGCACTGAAAAAAAAAACAGGTTCTGATTGAAGCATGGGGAAATCCAGGGAGCAAATTTCCATCATAGCTAATATTAGGTATTTTTGTCTCACAACTAAACACATTTTTAAAATCATATTTAAAATTTGTCATAAAAAAAATTAATCTACTTAAAAAGTAATTCGCAAATACCCAAGAAAATATAGGCGATTACAATTTCAATATATTATTTAAAAGAAATTTTAAATATGTAGAAGAAAAGAGTTTGTTTATAATTTTTTTTCCGTGCAAGGACGATGGTTACTGTATTATGATCAGCCATCCATCATCAGCATCACTCAGTTTTGACATATCATTGAAATCTTATGCCAACGTCGTCATCATCTGTGACGTTTCATTAACCCAACTCCCCCTCATCCCTTGCCACGCCCATCAATCTGGGGGTGTTGATGGGAAATGGGGGGAGGAATGTGTTAATATCAACAAGCGGCGAAAACTGTGCGAACGCAATCTACCGATTTCCGCTTAACCAAGCCAAACATTGCATTTTTGATTAGACACCAGGCCCGTCGAGCCCCCAGGCTGGTCAAAATCCCAAGAACGAGGATATAGCCGAGCCTTCCAAGGGAATGTTTGCAGGGGTGGCTTTTTGATGTGACTTGATGGGCGCCTTTGGTCAGGATGCGGGGTTGGACTTGGCGGGCAATTGATTGTAATTCCACTTTTATTGCAGTTTTGCTCAAGGTTTTTTCTCCTATGTGAATCTTTAAATGTGTATCGTTGAGAAAAACAGATAATTTCTATATTTATTTTTAAGTAAAAAGTAGAAAATTCCTTGGTATTCTAAGGTTTGTCAACTTTGGCAAGCTCTGTGCCCTTTTTATGAGGAAGAACCTTTGAGGCAGTGAGAGCAGTGTCCTGTTTTCTATTAAGATTTTATGAATCACATAAGATTTGACTTATACCTATAGCTTAGTTTAGTTACAATACATAAATATTTTGAATAAAAACAGTAAGCCCAACAATGCCATAATTTCAACTTAAAATAAGTTTTCTGTTTTGCAGTCCCTCAACCATCGTTTTTTTTGGAAAAATTGTTCTCGCATTATATCGATTCCTTGCCAGATACCCTCGTCACCATCACTTGCCTTAAGCATATTACATACGAATTATAAGACCACATATCATTCTTCGATAAGGGGATGATGATGATTTCTGTCACCTTACGCATAACTTGGAAAAAGTTTTTCTTGAAAATTATGCAAAAATGTGGAAAATGTTGGTGTTCCTCTCCCCTTGGGGATATTTTTCAGTTCACTGAATTGTTGTTTGCAATGCCAAAAAAGTGATTTCCAGCAGCAAGGGTTGTCTTTGGGGCGGGCGGCTTTTTCATATCCTGATGGTGATATGACAATCTGCTCGCTCTTCCCTGCACGTGTCAGAATTCGAATTTAAATAAGTTCGACGAGCAGGAAAGTTGACAAGCAGCAGTTTGGGCCGTTTCCCCCTTTTGGGCTCTTAATGATAAAATTTCAATAAATGTCATTTGGACTCGGCAAAGTGTCAACATGGCACCTACCCGCCCCTATTTCCTCCTTTTCGAGGGGCTGCAACAGCTGTCAGCGCCGCGTTCAATGCGTTAATAATGACAGTTTTCCCCCAATATTTTTTTTATTTTGTTAGCCTAACTAGCCGGGAAATCGACAGAGAGTGGAGAACAGGACGGACACTGGACAATCCACACAGCTCCCGTTGCAGTGCCTGGTAAATTTAATTACTTTTCCATTGCTCATACGCACTGTGAGCCCATGCAAAACAGAAAATAGTGGTGGCACAACAACAGGAGGCGGAAAGCTTAAAGGGAACTAAATATTACATAATTTTAAATAAAATACTTGGTCATTTTTATATGAAACTCTTTTAAAAGATGCTACTCTTTAGGATAAAATATAGGCTTTATAAAATCTTTTAGAGTTCTTATAATAACAAGATTTTAACAACGATTTTTGAAGATAAACTCTCCTAAAACTGTTTAAATTACAGTTACAGAGAGCTCAAGTTCAAGTTCAGAGTCTATTTAAATGTATATTAAATTATATTTAAATAGATAAGGTCTTGTTAACATAAGGTTTGGTTTTCGAAATATAAATTAACATTACATTTCATATGCTCTGATTTTTAAATAAAAATAATTAATTGAATTTGGTCTAACAATATTTTAAGAGCTCACTTTTGAGCTAATCAAAAAATTCAAGTGCAATAAAATCGACAGGCGTTAAATATCTTATTCTCTATTCTCTTTGCTTTAGGAGACTTCAGTTAAATAAGTCATTAAATAAAGTTTCCTAAAGCCTTTTTGTCGTGTATAATCCCTTATATTATTATTATACATTTTTTATTACAATGAGTTAAGCCAGAGAGACTAAGGCCTTCAGTCATATATGATTTTTAAACGTTTTCTTTAGGCTTCAAAATATTCAATTTAATGGCAAATAGGCAGTTATTTAATTAATAAAAAATAATAAATAAATATAAATTATCCTTGTTTCACACTTAACTATACATCAATGCTCAGCACTGGCAATATGTCACTGAAAGGACTGTTGTGAGTGTGAAGTTGTGATTGAAAATCGTTGAAATTTGCATGTTACACGAAGAAATTGCCAACTGCGTTTGTCACGCCCTCTTGCCACTATTGGCGCTCACTGATTGCAAGCGGGGGTCTATTCGATTTGGATGGCTGAGGTCCTTTGGTCCCCGGTGGCCGGCTGCAGTGCGTCATCAACGGCATCGATAGTTGACAGTTTCATAGCCAGTTGGCGGCGTCAGTCACAACGGCATTTAATATTTGGACGCTGGCAAACCCCATTGCTGCCGTCAGGAAAACGTTGGTCGATGCAAAATATTTGAACAGGTTCGTGTACATATCATCAGGGCCACATATTTGTGACAATTGAATACAGTGTGTAACTCAGTTCTGAAGACTACAATGTCTAAGGATTTTCTCGAGTTATTTTCTGTTATTTATTTGGCAGGCATTTTGTTTTTGTACTTATACTTGAACCACGTGTTAACTTTATAATTGGATCAAGTATACAAATCGTAACAAATTTATAACAGATCATTAAATGAGAAGGGTCAAGACGTCAATACAATCATTAACGATATCATATTTTCACATCAAATGGTTTATTTTCACTTTTAACCTACATACATAGTTTATTGTCTGCTATCCTCCATTGGAAACTCCACTTTGTTTCATTACCTGTAGCGTTTCGTGATTATGTTGGTTTAGGTGTCTTGTCGCTTTGATTTGTTGGCTTTTTAATGGTTGTTTGGGATCTCTTCGAATTCGGGGGAGTAAATGCTTTCTTGTAGGCGCTAATCAATTTGGCAAGCTTGTTAATTTCCCGCTCCAATAGCTGAAGACGCCGATTGAAGGAAAGTTCTGGTTTCGGTCTTGGTTTGCGTTGAGGATTTGGCTGCCCATCAACCTAAAAGTGTTTTATTAGTGGCATGTTTTATATTAACTGTAGTTTGCTAACCATCTTTTTTGACTTTAGGCACTTGGCAACAATTAGAATTTCCGGAAGAAGCTTATAGAAAGGAAGAGCAACGAACAATTTTTACCAAACACATGCAAATTTTAACCAACACTAAATTCAGAGTCGCATTTCTTCTATCGATAGTGTAGCGTGCTTCTGCTGAAGTTGTGAAGTATTTAAGATATTAATCCGGATATGTAAACATATATATTCATCTGTTATTAATGTATTGTAAAAATTCACTAAAAAGTATTGAGCTGCCTACCGTGTCAAGGACCCATTTTTTCATGTCAAATATTTGTTGAAGTTGTGTGGTACCACGGAATGATCTTTGATCATATAAACAAATTAAGCAAAATCTCTGCGTACAGTTAAATTTACTTAAAATGGACGTGAAATCAAAGTGATCGTATTGATATTATATATTGCTAGATGATGATGCCCAGCTAAAGGACAAAACTAATTGGCAAATATAATAATATTTGTTTTTAAAAAAAGCTTTACAAGCTTTATGAAGATGTGTATGGTTTTGTTTTCTTGTATACCATATTCATGTATTTATGAATTCAAGTAGTTAATAGTTACTTTCAGCATTAATCAGTGAGTTTAGGGCGTTCTAAAAAAATTCTTGAATGGCCCTAGGAATAGTTTTTGAGCAGACAATAGTTGGCTACAAATTTTTATTGTAACGATATATATTTTTCTGTCTTGTCAACATTTTATATTCTGAGCTATTCCAAGCAGGGACTTTAACAGTAATGTAAACGTTATTTCACATTTATATGAACTATCTTTTCCTTATTAACTAATATTATTATTATTATTATATGCTTAATAATAATAAAATACTTATCTACCAATACCAAACACATAAAGACAAGCATAACAATGTTATTCCCATGCCCTGAATTACTTTCTGGGTAGGATTTAAGTTGTCCTGAATTTAATGCATGATTATCCATTATGTGACCGAAGTTGGCAACAGATTTCCGTAATGGCTATTTCATTGGTCAGTCAGTGCCAGACACACAGGCCATCCTTTATGGCCACTGGCCATAAACCATTCCGCCTACTCTTCACATTTTACTTGCGGTTTCGGGTGGATTTCAAAGCCCTGCTCCCTACACCCGTCCTGTTGCCAACTTCCACTTCCGGCTGTTGAGTCGTGTGTGAAATATTAAAATTCAATTAAAATGGCGTTAATTCCAGCAGTAGCATCCGCAGCGGCAGCAGCAGGGGCATCAGGAGCAGCGGCGAGCGAATGTCGAATGCCTGCCACTGTCATAATTGTCAACTCCTGGGAGCCCGATCTCTGCTGGACAAGCAGCATGTTCTTTGGCATAATGATGCTCATCAACGGACAGGTTGCCATCACGTCCGGATGTCCTTCTGTCCGTCTGTTTTGTGTCCACATCTCAATGGCACCAATGGCCGCCGCTGATTTCCTCTGCCCCAATCCCCCCATCACCCCTTTTTTTGCGCCGTCACTCCCTTTTTTGTTCAGCTCGCATGCAAATTGCTCTTCAGACATCCATTTATCATCGATGCATCAGAGCCAGAGCCAGAGCCGGAGCCAGAATCAGCAGTCAGCCAGGGTCCAGTCAACGATAATGGTTAATTAATAAATATTTCCCTACAGGGCGATCCCATTGAACTATAAAAAAAGGGTTGCCTTTGATATAGAAATTGTATGGAATTGTATTGCTTTTCCTCTGGGCTCCAGGACAAGTGCCAACTTATTTGGTGTTCAACTGTTAAGCCATTGACCCACTCAACTTGTCTGCCCAACTGTTAATTATTTATTTTTTAAGAGAGGAACCAATTTCTATATAGTGAAAAGTCAATTTAAAGCTTAAAGAGAATTCCATGGAATGACAGGAACACTTTGTGGGAATTTTATTCTACAATAAAGTTAATTAAGGTATTTTTATACAGATACAATAAGATGCGTAACGCCATACGCCTCATTGTATTTAGTAACCAAGACTTAACCCAGTGGAATCTTCCAAGGACTTTCCTATCAATCGTAAAAGCAATTTAAATAAAAGTATATTTTTACATACAACCCTTAAGGCAAAACCAATCCTCGCCAATCGGAAAATCGGGATGCATATTCTCCTTTTTATTCCATCTTTACTCAGACACACACATACACCTTCTGGCTTTAAGGATTTCCCTTTGGAAGCACCCAACGCCGCGCTCAACATTAGTTGTATGTTGTGTGCTTAAGCAGCCCTTCAAGTACCCTCCTCCTACTCCTCCGCCGACTGTTTGATTAGGCATTCCGGCTGTCGAATAAATACCAATAAACAGAGTCGTAGAAGGGGATTCCAGGTGTCAACTGTACACAACAACACCCACTTGAGTCGTAGTCGTAGTCGGAGCCCAGGAGCAGGGAACTCCCCGACACAAGTCAATATTTGATGTCGTAGCAGAAAGTTTGACTAACAACTTTTCCTTTTTTTTCTCCTAATTTTGGCATGTCTGTCTCCTTTAGTCGGAGGTCAAGTTATTGGCTCGTGTTTGTTCAATTTTTAAATTTTATTTCCACTCAGTTTTCCGTGCAGAGTTTTGCAACAAAACCTCCGGCGGAGGAACGCCTCATTGATTGCCCATTTAGAACCGCAAAATTTAATTTATCTGCCATCAGTTGATGTTCTTGCGGTTTGCCAATACACAGGCACTGTCCAACTGATATCGAAAGAAGGTCCCACACATACGTATCCGTATCCGGATCCGAGCTGCCGCCCTCCTTTCCAGGTTGGTGGCCCTTTGTTTGGAGTAACCCATGTCAAAAATTGTACAACAGTTTTGTATTTTTTTTTTGCGTGTTGCTGGTTTTCTGATAACATTTGGCCGGGTAGTCATGTGTGATTGTTGGAGTATGTGTGTGTATGTTTAAGATATCATCTGTCTCTGACGATACCCAAGCAGTCCCCCACAGACCCTCGGGAGCCCAGAAAGCAAACCCCAAACCCAAATCCGTTCCCAAACCCGAACCCCAGTCCGCAATCGAAGGACGTCAGGCACTTCCGTTGGCTGCCACTGCCACCTGCTGTTTGACACCTAAATTCGCTTATTGTTGCCTGCTTTGGATTTACTTTTATGAACTTGTTCGCTCATAGGGGAAATCTATATCTACATATATATTGCACTTGAAGAAAAATCAAATTGAAAGGCCTTCGCTTTTGTTTTTCTATTTTCATTTCAAGAAAGAACTCTGATAGCCAATTTATCAGAGGATTTTTGTTTTAATAAAAGTGAGCTTATTTTTTATTATTATTATTTTTATATAATAAATAGAATTTCAAGCACTCAGGTTCAATTAATTACTTCAAAGTGTGGTTTCTATTAAAATTATTTCAACTTCAAGGAATAATCAGCTGTTCCTTTGGCTGCCAGTCTGTTTTTAACCGATAGGCAATCAGATTTTTAAACTGGGGAGTTATCTCAAGAAACCGGCTTTAAAAAATTAAACAAAATCGTTTTGATAAATTTTATTATTCTTAGTTTTAAAATCGTACGGATATTTAACAAGTCTAGTTTTAATTTAAGTTCATAGCGTTAAAAACTTGCATGTAGTTGACTTTCTTATAAAATACTTTAGTTTGTTCGTGGTCCTAAGGGTTAATTTGAGAGATTTAAAAATTATTCATTTCTATAATGATTTTAAGAGTTAATTTGTTTTTCATTTAGTAATTTTTCCCGAGTGTATGTCCCTGTATCTTCTGGCATTGCTGCTGAAATTTCAACACTTCATTCAATTCGCAATTCGTTTCAACAATTGAAATGCGATTAGCGCCAAGGTGCACACAGGGAAACGAATAAATGATCGCAGGGAAGAGGATGGGGCTCTGGGTTTGGGTTGGCTACATTTTTGATTTATGTGAAATTGAGTTAAATTCATCCACACACACACACACACACTCGACCATAAACCATACGCCGTACAGCACTCACATCCTGGCCCGCAGGCTTCTGTGTCGGTTGTCGGTTCTCATTGTAGCGAACGCGTCCTAATCAAGGCTATTCACTTGCCATAAATCAAATTAAATGGCTGTCACATATCGCCGGGCGCCAGTGGGCCTAAGGCCCCTCCTCAACCTAATCCTCCCCATTGTCCTGTGCTCCTGCTGGGGCGCTATCCCTATCCCTATCCCCGTATTATTCCCCTTTCTGGCACTGGGTCGCTATTGTAGTTGGCGCTGTCAGCTAAGCATAATTAAAAGCGGGGAAAATTGTGAGGAAAATAAGGGCTTTGGATCGTTCTTGGGTTTGGGATATTAGACGCCATGATAAGCTTTTTCTGTTGCTAAAGAGAGTTATGTATTTATTGGGATTTAATGTAGTTTTTTATTCTGAAGACATCGTAAAATCTTAAGGCTTTTTTAAATTAGTAAGCGAATCAATTTGGATTTAAATAATGTTGTATTTAAATTTTAAAATAAAGAAAATACTTTAGGACTCCAATAATGTATTTAAAATAAAGAAAATAGTTCATTCAAAGAAGATCTTTTCCGTAAAAATGTATAATTTTTAATAATAAACAAGAACAGATCCTAACTTCGGCTCGCCTTGTTTGCATCTAAAATAGAATTCTTTTTGAAATTTTTCCAAAAAAAAGAAAGCTAATAGAAACCAAACTTTTTCTCAAATTTTTAATATAATTTTTTAGTAATTTTCATTTTTGTTTTAATAGCTTAATAGCTTTCGTAGCTTACTAACTCGATTGACAACTCCCATAAATATGGCACCGCTCACACCCCCATTAATTTTCCACCTTGATTAACTTGCCATCCGGCAGATGTCACGTGAATTTTAACTCGTCCGTGCTGGAAATCCTTTGTTCCCTTTCCCCTGGGCCCCACAGTCGAGTGAAGTGTAGCTAATTTACTGTGCCTCCGATTTTCGCTGCAGCCTGGAAAAAGTCCTTTTGACTTCAAAGAAGAACTGTTGCTTGGAGTACGCGCACTGGGGAGAGAGTCCTGGAAGGTCCAACAATGTTGCCAAACACTTCACGTGGTAGGCTCTCCCGCTGCCTTGGTCCTTTGACACTGTCAAACGCGCTTTCCCTCTAGCCCATTCCCTGCGCTTGAAGTGCATTTGTTTTTTGGCTTTTGTTTTAATTGGCTTGTGCCGGGGCTTGAAGGAGTCGTGATCCTCTACTCCTTTTTAGCAAACTACATTCCCCGCTCGCCTCGCTCATTAAACATTTACTCTCGACGCTTTGTCGGCGTGAACTTTGATGTTGACTTTGGTCCCCATGTCCCACAGGTCCACAGGCCTTCGCTCGCAGATAACCACTTGAGATTGCATTGCATCCTCCAGCTTCTGCTTGGAGCTCCAACTCACTTGCTTTCTCTCTCTCGCTGGTTTTGTCTTTGGAAAAATGCATTCTGCCGCAATTTGTGGCGCTCGTTTGGACCAACATTTGAGTCTCATGGCATCAACCCTCCGCTTTTTTCCCTGTTTTAAGCACGGCCGAGTCCTCGGCTCTTCTGCATTTGCATCTTCACTTGGTGTTTGCGCCTGTTATCCTTCTGTGTGGCATGCATTTTTCACATTTCCACAAAAATGTACATGCTATTTGTCAGGTAAACGGGGTTGTGGTGGGTTTAGTTTGTTTATATATTTTACAAGTAAATGAAATATAAAATGAATGAGGCAAATTAAGAACAGGAAATATTATCAAATCAAATTCTATAGAATTTTTGTAATTTAGTTATTTATTTATTTTCAGTCCTCACACAACCCTTCATATAAGTTGAGTTTCTATTAAAAATAATCTAAGTTAAACCGTTTTCAAACAAGTTCTCAAGAATTTTCCTATAGTTCAGTCTAATAAGACCACACAAACCACAAAATAGAACTTACTATAACTCCCCCGTAAACCTTTAACTTTTCACCGCATTGCCAAACCGCATACAATCCTGCCACAATCCTTGCTATTGCCAATTAATAGAAGAGCCAACTGTACCAACATCGGGCAAACTTGAGCTAAAAAAAATAATCAAACTTAAAACGCACATGTCATAAATCAAAAGGTCTTTGCAACAGGGGGAAACCCGGGACTAGGACTTTCACAAACTATGCACAACGCAATTGCAATGCAGAGAGGCCCATTGTCACGCAGTCGGGTGTGTGTGTGGGTGTACGGCAATTCACTTTGGGATCCTACTCCAACTCCAACTCCAACTCCAGATCCAGTTCCTGTTCCCTCCCCTCACTTGGCATCGTTTACGAAGCTATTCAGTATGCGACTACCTGTATTTATGGCCTTAAGTCTCCTGTGCCTAGTGTTGGCTGGGACCTAGATAGTTCCTGTTAGTTACAGTACTTAGTTAGGTACTAAAAACCTTTTTAGTGAAAATATTGAATTCCTTTGTTATGTGGAAATTGTTAATAAATAAACTTTGAATTTTATTTTTATTTTATTTTATTTTATTTTATTTAAATATTTTAAAGAAACGTAGGAAAAATTATTGTACAATAAGATACATGAGCGTTTAATTCACTCGAGATCTTATTGGCTTTGTATAATCAACATATTTTTAAGTATGAATATACATATATTCTATTCGATATTATATTTTATAATCTAGATCACTCACAGATCTTTTAACAGAAGCAGTTTCACTTTGTTTCACTCTGTTTAAATTATTTTTTGGAACTGGGTTAAATAAATCACAAAATATTCATCGGTAAACTTTCTACCGATGATTAGAATTTAACATTTTAATAAAGTTTAAGTAATTTTAAAAACTTTACTATATTATTTTTATTATTCAGGCTTGAAAATTCCTTAAATCAAATAATACAATTTATTTATATTCATTTTCAAACGTCACAAATACATTTCAATAAGGGATTTGTTAAAAAACCTCCAAAATACAGACAGGTCCTATACATAATACATGACAAAGACTCTAAAATGTTTGTGTGAAATATCAAATCTCTTCTTTTTACCCTAAATATGCAATTATTTGCGAGACAATATTTAATGGAAACTATAGTAGATAAACTTTATTGCCATTTGCTTTAAATTATTCCAACAAAATTAGTTTGCAAAAATTATAGCCTACATTTAAGCGCCACTTCTGGGTTTGTTAGGCACCAACAGACTATAGTTTACCTTGATATATATCAATTAAAGTTACTTTTAAAATTATAGATTAAATTAAATAGTTTTATATTCGGATGAGGTACAAGACTATGCCCTGTCATCACTGCCTAGGCCACGGCTTTTATCTGCCAGCGGTAGTTACATTCCATTCATAAATATTTTTTCATTCACTTATTCGCTGCTGCTGCCTTTCCCTTTGCCCCCACAAACCATTTTTTCTGCGTTTAGCTTTCACCTGGAGGTGCATTTGTTATTGTTGTGATGCCGCGACTCGTTTTAAGCGTTCTATATGTACTCTATATGTTCGTGGGAGGCTGTGGCTTCGTCCTCGAGTGGAGTTTGAGCTCGAGGAAATATCTATGAGGCAGCTATTGTTGGGCATATGTTTGCCGCTTGCCTTTGATCTTTGGCCAAAGTGAAAGCGATTGCATCTTGGGGATAGTCGAGCCTCCACTTGGAGCTGCCTTTGCCAAAGTTAATTGCAAAAAAAGGGGCTAAGGATGGGGCATAGGCCTCAGTTTTTGCTTCTAATTAAAAATATTTGTTGCACCGTATGCTGCCTTCCTGCATATATATTTGGTTTTTGGTTAGGAAGTGCAATTAAAACAGACATCAAGGGAAATTCGTTGGTATTTTCAAGACTAATTAGGATTTGCAGGCAACCAAGCGAGAGTTCAAATTGAAGGGCAACCCGAAAAAGACTTCATAGGTTAACCTACAGTTTTTGAGGTTGCTACAGTGAAGTTACAACCTGGTTAGTTGGATTTGTGTGTCTTTTAAGCCTAAAATATGTTTTTATATTATAAAAATTATATGCTTTACTTTTATTATGTTACTATACAGTTTATTAGATTTTAGATTTTGAATAAAATTAATTTGTAATTGATAAATATCATTATAACTTAGGCTTAATATCCCCCATTGCACAATTCCTTACCTTTTAAGGTAAACCAACAGTTTGTGGCATAATTGTAAAATGTCTGCCTCTGGTTTAGGCAATAAAATTCTTTATTGCTTCCTCAAAACTCCAAGGATAAAAGTTATGCAGGGTATTGCTAATGTTAGAAAAGGACGAAGGCTTAAAACTCACAGAATCTCAGGCCACCACATGGTTACTTAATCATTCATGCAGACCCTATAAATTTTCATTAAAGTTTGATACCAAAAATTGGCTGCTCTCAAGCAGATGTTCCAAGCAACACACAACACCTCCCCCATCGAACTCATCCTCTAAGACGGGCCGCTGTACCATCTTTTGCAGTGTGTTGTCAGTCAGTGATTATGTAAATATTTCAACACAAATTAAAATCAAAATTAAAATTACAAAAAGCTGCCACAGGCAACACATGTCTGTTAGGGAGAGCGGCTGCAAACTCCGGCCTAACACTTTGCTTAGGAGGCTCCTTCAACACTTGGTCCTTCCCCCCGCCCAGCATAACCCTCCACACTCCCCTTTTGTCCACACCTTAGCCTACACCCACCGACCCCAACCTCCCTCTAACGTTAGTCTTCGTTCATGTGTGTCTTATGGGAAATTTAAATAAAGTCAGCAGGCAATTTATTTGCATTAACATTTTGTGTGTCTCCTCACCCAGTGCTCGTGGGTACACGGAGAATAAATTAATTAATTAAATTAAAATATGTTTTATTTAATATATGTATATCTTTGTTTAATAATTTAATTTATTCTTCTTATACTCCATTTCGGTAATTTTTACGATGATAAATTAAATGATTGTTTATTGGGCTGTCACCTAATTAAAAATATATTAATTTTGGCAATTTCGCTAAAACTTATGGAATATATATATATATACATATATATATATATATATATATTAAAAGAGCTTAAACTTTATGAAAGATCACAAACAAATTGTTAAAAGAATAATATTATTATTAATATTATTATAATTATAATAATTTCAATGTCTTGGTTTTATTATTATGTCACGGAATTCGAGACTTGGGAATTTTAGAGAACTTTTGCATAAACTTTTGTTAATGTTTTCTAAATTCCTTTAGGTAAATTTTTTTTCTTTAGATAAAATTTTTCCTTTATATTTAATTATAAACTAAACCAAATTTATTTAAAATGGTAATTAATTTCTAAATTAGAACATTTTTTTCTGTGTATGTGTTTTTGAGCCTTATGTTTTCTGCCTCTGTCTGTGTGTTTGCTGTTTGTGTGTGATGCAAATTTCTCCGTGTGCCTGCTGTCGGGTTTTTGCTGCTGGAGATCCACTCTGCTCTGGCGTTTTGTCGCTGCTGGTCGCTTCATTGAATTTTTGCATTTCCCATAAAATGGTTAAAAAACAAGCGGTGCGGCGGCAGCAACAAAAGTGCATCCATGGTGACTGCAGTATAGCGCGTTGTCGCCCACTTTTACCATTTACTGATTTATAGCTTTTCACTCTGGGCAGCAGCATTTTCCGCAACTGCCCGGAAAAACGCCCCGAAAAGTGTGCTACGCCTTTCTGCATTTCCCACTATAAATCAAAAGCAACAAACAAATTAATACGCCGTTGTTGCCTCTGTTGCAGTGTGTGACGCTTTTGTTGGATGGCCACTGTGTTTAATCATTACCTTCTCCTCCTCTCACTTCCCAATCCGTTTTTATTGTTATTAATTAATCAGCGAATATTGCTGCAAATAACAATAAAATAATAAAAAAAGGGTTTTTGGTAAGCCAAATGCTGCACGGAAATCGATTCAACGAGTTTTAGTATGCACTGTAGAATTGGTCATAAATTACGGGTTATCCAGGAGCTGTGCTCTTATCTCTGCTTTTTGAAAATTGCTGACAAATTTCCAGGCTCAATTGGCATTTTGTTTCTGTTTTATCTGTAAAACAAACAATTGTAAATTCAATGAAAAGTCCACATTAGCTTTTCATTTTATTGAATTAGCTGAAGTCGAGTAATAACGTAAATCATTTAAAGTCCTGATTTAATTTTAATATTTATCTTTGACATGTATACCCCGAATACCCCGAACTGCACAACAATTTGCATATATACAAATAAGTTTCCTATTTAAGAATTCAATATTTCCATCCTTTTGTTACTCACATAATGCCATTTAAAAAATTTAATTTAACTTGATGTAAAAAAATTGCTTTCATTTGTGCAAGTCCGGTGGCAGAGAGTGACACATTGAAAGCCCAAAAGTAAACACTTTATTCAACTGTCAGTTAACAGATAGCAAGGCAAACACACGCCCACATATAGAGCACGAAGCATTGTTTATAATATTTATAATTTTAATTAAATAACACATCATGGACTTTGATTAAAAGCGGGAATGGAAAGGCCGACTGATGGCTCACTTGGCAGCTGTGCGATTGAGAGGATGAGGAAATGGCTTTGCCTGAGTGAGTACTGGATCATCAGTTTCAATTTGGTTCCCGGGACAAGCAAGCATTTCCTTTTTTCACACAAGAAAAAATATCTGAAGTTAAGGAATTTTTTTTAATAGAATTTGAATAAAAAAAGAGTTTTTCGATTATTTATACAAAAATAAGAGGCATATACAAAGCTGTAGGAAATCGAAAGTATAGGTATATAAATATAGATAAATAGTATGAATTTTTAAATAAAAATAGTAAAATAAAATATTATCAGGCATATAGAGTGCTCATTAGATGTTTTAACCCCTTTAAAGAGGTGTTTATGCTATGAATTTTGTTGGGTACCAAATTCGCTGTTAATTTGTTTTTACAATGCTAAGTTGTAGCTTGATTATTAAGTTATACAAAAGCTTAAAAGGTAGTTAAAAACCATACTAATTTCTGTAGCAGCCCCGTATATATTGTTTAAAAATATTTGCAACAAAAACTCCCAAAAACCAACCCCAAATGCATTGACTCAAAGACTTCTAAACTGCTAACTGAGCGTTTTTCTTCCAAGTGCACAAAATTGAGAGTAAATGAGATGGAGGCACACTACGCCCACTCTGGCATTAAGGTCACTTCAGTTTGACAAATGTCAAATGGCATTTAACGGCATTTGCACAAATCATTACGATTAACAAATGAGTGCGCGCTCCACAAAAATTACGAATGAACGCATAGTAAATTATTCTCAAGAGGGACACGAGGACAGTTCTCTGGCGGAGAGTCCAGATCCGCCAGCATGATGGTTAACTCAATTCCCGCTGATTCACTCCACCCACAGCCACCCTGTTGATTGTTTACCCCTCCGACACACCGAGATGAATTCAGACGAAATATCTTGTGGGCTGTTTTCAATTCGCTTCCAAGCGCCCCATAAAAATGGCAAATTGAGTGCCGCCCCCGTTGCGAATCTGACAGATATAGTAGTGGCAGCCCCTCCCCGATCCACGGCTTTTTAACTAATTGCCCCAGCACGCGTGCCATAATTTCTGGACGATGTTTTTTCTTTCAACTCGCAGGTAAACAACGGCTCTCGACCATCTTTTGTTTTGGCCATAAAGTATCGCTCAGAACAACAGCATTCTTGTAGCTCTCTGGCTCTCCGGGGACCTCTTAAGAATAGTTTTTCCCCAAAATTCACCTCCCACCAGCAATAATAAAATTTCTAATTGCAACCAAAACAAATTCTGAATTTCAATGCACTGCAGGTGTGCCCATTCGAAAACAAACCCCCCAAATGTGTATCAATGAAACTTATTGTTATGAAAATATTGTGCCAGTGCCGATAGATAAACTGTGTGGGTGGGGAAAATTGGTAGATTAGGTCTGCTTAGTATGAATAATTAGAAGGAATGAGTCATAGATTGATTGGGGGATTAGAAAAGCTAAGAAAATAAATATATAATATATAATATATTTATTAGTAATATATAATATAATTAATATAATAAATCAATTTAATTGCATATTTAAAGTAAAATAAAATCGTTTAGATAGAAAAAAGAAAAATTGCTGGTCCTAAAATTCTTCAAAGTATCTTATGAATTTTGTTGCCACTGATAATGAGTCTGATATTTTTTGATCGCTATTCCATCAGATCAGGTAAATTACATATCCCAAATAATTTTTATTAATTTTTACCCATTTTGTCATTTATGTAAAGTGTTATAGAGAATATTCTGATGTGAGGGGAAAATATTTTGTTATTATTTATATCTGACTCTTTCGTTTTCATTTATTTATGACTCTTAATGTCTTCCTTATAATAAACCTTTAAAGAGTATTTTATTATTTTATAAATTTAAGCTTTAACATTTCAAATCAAGCTAAATAATAATATCTCTAAAAATAAAAGTTGTTGTTGTAACATAAAATAAAATCCACAAGAAATTTTTCTATATATTTATTTAGGTAATTGTTTAAATGAATTGTTATTTTTTATTCTTATTTTCTAGATTTTAATGCATTAAGTTGTATCTACTCCTTATAACCAAGACTCATGTACTGAGTGTTTGTAAACTCTTTTTATTACCTTTTGGTAGCAGCCAGTTATGTGGGTCCCAAAACCTAAATTCAGCTCAGCTTTTGTCAACGCAGCTGCAATTGCAACAGCAACAAATGCAATAATAGTGGCAACAACAACTGAAGCAACAATAATTTGATCCTTTGGGTGTTCCTGCCTCTTGGTCACTTGGTCCTTTTGGCTAACCGCATTCAGGTGGTGGAGAAGGCCGGCCGGTAGTTCTTGGTTCTGCTTCTGCCATTAGCAATATAGTCATATACACCCGCACGGTGGGTGCTTTTAACCCCCCAAGACCCCTATAGTCCCCCGGTTAGAGAAACCCTCTCCCCCAGCAGACTAACCCCCTTTTGGCCTGTTAGCCAGGCTTTTGTTTTTGTGTACTTGCGAGAGAAGTCGGCTGAGAAAGGATCCTGCGCAGTTTGTGTTTCATTTTCGTATTTTGTGAAAAACCATCTTTGTTGGACCGTTCTCAGGTTCCGCGTTTTTGAAATCAGTCAAAAGGATTTTATATCAGGAAGATTTTTATTTAGTTACATAAATGCCAAGTTTTAATTTATTAGAAAATCCAGTTTGAACCATTTAAATTAATGTAGAATAATCTAAATAGGCCCCTCTGTGAATTACTTTTCGCTAGTTTATTTCAAATCTAAAATTTCCCGCTTACGTTACGTTACGTGATTGTTGGCTGGCTTTACGTAATGCTGTAAGTGTTCCATTTGCCAAAACGTTTCGCGAGCTTTCTCTCTTTCTCTTTGCCGCTCCATCCCCCGGCTTTCTTTCTCTTTCACTGCCGCTCTCTGTGAATTTTGCAAAACAAAACTTAGCTTGCCGCTTGGAAAAGTCGGAAGAAACGCCAGTTAGCAAGTGGAAATCACCGGAAAAACTACACAACGCGGCAGAAGGAAAATCGTGAAAATTCACACATACCGCAAAACGGGAAGTGGAAGCAAAGAAAAAAAAAAAACAGAATCCCAAAGGCAGCTCTGTCGGCGTCGCCAACGCGGAATGCTGATAACAAAGCGTGCGACGCGTTAATAACAATAACAAAAGCACTGCCCGAAAAAAAGAACCTATGAGGTACAAAAACAAAACAGAAACAAATGAAAAAATCGCGCGTTTAATTAACGGACAACGACGTTGACAGCGCAGTCCACGCTGCAGTCGCAGTCGGCGTCGCGGTCGCCGTCTCGTGTACGTGTGTGAGTGTAGTTGTGCGATTAGTATCTGTGTGTGTCTGATATAAAACTGCAATTGATTGCAGTTTCGGCGGCATTTGCGAAACAGCAAGCCGGCGAAGAACACACAACACCAAGAAATCGATAAACAAACATACTAAATAACAAGCAAAAAAAGTAAAACAAACAGCAAATAAACCAACAGACAAAAACTACAACAAAAACACCGACTAACAAAAAACAAGAAAACAACGAAGCAGCCAAAACGGTAAAGATACAAAAAGCTTCCACATACGTACAATATGTTTGTATGTATGCGTACATATCTAAAAGCCAACCAAGATAATAGCGGAAAAAAGAATAAAACTTGCATTTGTGTGAGCGCAGCTGTTGATGAAAGTGAAGGAAAAATCATTCACATTTTCTACGGGAAAATGCGAAAAATAACAACAGCAACACACACTCGAGCCCTCGCACTCACACAGTTGCAGTACAAAAGAGAGCATAGAGAGAGCTAAAAACTCAGACGACGCCAATTTTTTTTTTCGTTTTTCCGTTGTTTGCATTTTATTTTCTTGTCTGTTTTGTTTTTGCACAACAAGAGGGAAAATGAGAGAGGAAAATATTCATCTCAAAAATCACATTTTCGTTAACATCTTACAAATATTTTTGGAATAATTTCAAACTGATTAAGAATTTAGAAATTCAGGATTTTTCATAAAAATTTCTAGTTTTATGTCTTTCAAAGACTATTTGTTATTTGTTTTGTTAACTTCCAAATAAATATTAGAGCGGTAGTAAAGTGGAGGAATAATCAGCTTTAATCTTAAGATTGATTTTTTTTTTAAATAACTTTTTTTTAAATAGTAAAGGGATACATTTTAGAATGATTTTAAAGTTAATGAATTGAATTTGTGTTGCAAATATTAATAATTGATAATACTTTCCGCTAAATGCCCTGGCTTTTAAATTTAATTTTTTTTTCACAATAAATATATTGTATAGTTTATTTGAATCTGTATAAATACAAATCAAATTAAAGGCACTTACAAGATTTCTAAAATTAAACAAAAATGCAAGGGTTTAGGACATAGTTCTTTTTTTTTAATAGTTCTCCTCTATTTCTCTCTCTGTACTTTTAGAAGCCGAGTTTACAAGTCCAGACATCGCTGTTGCTTTTACTGTTTTTGTTTTTGTTTCGAAAGTATCTCTCGGCTAGCAAAAAGTATCTAGACATTTGGCAAGCACTCTCAGCTCTTGCCGGCTGCCTCTGTTCATTGAGTCGCCTCCTCAAGTCGGGGTTTCCCTAAACTCTCAACGCTTTAATTCCATAAATGTGCTGCAACCGAAACATTTTCAGCTGTTTTAGAATATATTTATTTATTTCTTCGCACTCGCATGTTGGGCGGCAGTCAAAGTAACACTCGACTTCAACTTCTGTCTGCGCTCTCTAATTGAGTTAGTCTGGCGTTTGAATGGGAGCAGCCAGCACACGCATCACTCTGGTCGCAGGGGGAGGGCGGCGGAATTGTATTAGCAGGAAAAGGGGGCGGGCCGGCCAGGCCAGACCAGCGGGGGTGCTGGAAAACCCGAAGGATGGGTGGGTGGTGCGTTGCGAGCTTAACCCGTGTGTTAAATTATGCAAAATGTTCAGGGAATGCCGGAGCAATAAGTGCAGAAATTTTTACAGAGTGATACAATTACTTGTATGAGAGTTTAGTCAGGAGACGATATAGAAACATTCATAAAACATTTAAAAATAAGTTAAATTCAATACAATAATTCGATTTAAGATGAGTAAAATGTATTTATTTGCATTTCTTTATTCATTAAGCACTTAAATTTCATACATTTATTGGAATATTTAATCAAGAAAAATATAGGGAAATTAAATGTGGTCTAGCAACAATTATTTAGGAACAACAATCTACCAAATCCCAATATTATGGCAGATTCATTAATGAAAAAAAATCCCTAAAAAAGATCCCTGATTTTCCCCTAAAATATTCAACTTGCATTAATGCAAATCATTTTTAAACTATCCCCTATATCAACTGGTATCGTATATATATCTTTGCCAAGCACGTTCATAAAAAAGGAGCCAGCCATACCGTTTCGAACAAGTTTTTTATCTTTCCTCTGCCCACGTACAGTACAACAACAACAAACAACACACACACACACATTTTTTCGGCTATTTTAAAGGGTTAACACACGCTTTACGACTGACAAACTTTTTCCACGTTAGCTTTTTGTGCCGGTCCTTTTATTTTGTGAAAATGTTTGGCATTTTTTGTATTAAATTGTCAGTGAAACGAGCGCCGGTCCGTTTCCGTGGGGCATGGCAACAATTCAAAACGTGAACTGCCACTAAAACATGTCAAAAATCTGTGCATTTAAAATATTTGCCCCAGAGCCCATTGAAAGTCAGCCAAGCGAAGGGATGAGGTGTGTGGGGGGTGGGGTGGTGTTGGGAAAATCAAGGCATTTCGCTGCGATTTGATATAGTTGTTGTTGGCCGGGTTACACCTTTGCCCTCACACCTATGCTTACTGTTCTTCTAGCATTTAAATAACGTGTATATTTTGTTGTTTTTAGTTTGTTAATTTTTTTAAATAACTCATTCATCGTCTGGCTTTTTTATTGCCCCTGCAACATTCCTTTGTTTCCCATTTAATTGCACTTCACGCCACTTGTTCGTCAATAACTAATCTCTGAAAAATTTCTTCTTTTAGGTTCGTCAAATCAAACCATCCAGAAATTCATTTGGCTGTCCACAATCCCATGTTGCGAGAGCAAAATAAATAAGTAAATATACGAAAATGCAACCATTCCGTTCCGTGCCGTGCTAATGCAAAAACGTATACGATCCAAAACCGATAAAAATATATAGCTAAATAACTAAACCAAAGTGAAGTAACAATTTTGCAATCCATAAAAATAATTAGAATAACAGCTGAATAACCAAAGGAATCTTTTTCAAGGAGGTGAGTTTGTGCAAACGAACATTATACAAATTTATGAACTATATTATATGTAATTTAAATATTTCAAAAATAAACTTTGGGAACTTTAGCTAAAGATGATAAAAGGTTGAAGGAACATAAATCAAAGTTAGAAATCTTTATTGACAGCCTGGCACTATTTGTGAATAACTATTCAGATAAATCCAATAAAATCTTCAAATCCTTTTAGCAATAATATTTCTCCTCACACACACGAACATATAGAAAGAAATTTAATATTTTCTCTGGCAAATATCATCCTCCCAACTTTGCTTCACAGCTTCGTGTTATTATTTTCATATGTTGATTGCCTTTAGCTTTTCCTGGACTTCTGTTTATCGACTTCAATTTGCTCTCAAACACCGGACCCAAAACTCAATTGGAATTGCAGAGAAAAGCGGGAAAATAGACCTACAGTGAGAGAGAGAGGGAGAGAGAGAGGAAAAGCCTAGACGAAAACAGGCAGGGAAATCGGGAGAGCAGGCGGAACACAGGGCATAATCCAGAAAACACCATTCAAGGGCAACTTTCACCAGTTTGCTTGATGGGTGACTGGCGAGATTGTGAGGGAGATCGGGATGGTGGGGGGACGTGGAGCCGGGGTGAGAGGTCAAACCACCCGACTGAAACACCCGGTGGCAACTGCCCATCCATCGCTTAACATTTTCGTCTGCCATTTTCATTTCGACCAGGGAAAACTCTGCCGCAGTGGTCGGCCGCATTGGCAGTTTTGGGTCTCCACAGACATCGGACATACATCACAAGCCCAAGTTCAAATTTCCTACTTCCTCTCGGTCACCTCACCCACCTCCATCTCCACCACCCTTCGCCCTTTCCCTTCTACTAGGTCTATTGCCTTTTTTATGAGTGGCAAAATTGTTGTTATTTTTGCCGAGTTTTCCCCCAAAACGAATGGAAAGACCCCCAAATGTACTGTGGGAAAAATTGTCTTGTTGCCTATTTGAGTCATAATAATATGTAAAAGTATATATTGCTTTGCATTAATATAATTATTTTGTAGTTAATATTGTATTTTACTATTTAAAAACATGTGCAAAATTGAAGGAAAAATTGCCTAAGGATAATTTAATTTTTTTTAAGTTCTTAAAATTTGATAAATATGAAACTGGTTTTCTTAGCCAAATCTTAGTTGAAAATTCATCAAATCAATTTTTAAATCGTAACAAAATCGCTCTTAAAAGGTAGTAAAATTTATAACATACAAAATGTAGTTTTAATTTATTTTCTTTTACGATGTAAAATTTTGTAACTGAATTTTAAACTTCTTTTGAAGCTTTTTATAAACCCTAGTACTTTCTGTAGAACTGACAACATTCCTATTAATTTTCTGATCGTTTCTATCCAAATTTACTATTTTTATTAAATTAAAATCTTCTTAAGAAAATACTCCAATCTCGAAGTATGTATATGGAAAATGTTTAAAGTGTTCTTCTATTATTTTATTGCTTTTATGAAAGATAAGTATACTAAACACAACGAATATAAAAATATATGATGACTTTAATCGAAATATTTCTGAGACTGAGACATTTTTTGCGAATAGACTAGATCGGCTTTTGTTGCCTTGAGTTCGCTGAATTTTATCTGTTAAGCCAAATAGGACTACTAACCATTTTACTAAGTATATTATTATATTAAAATGTTTAATTTTTTGTAAATTTAATGTAATACTTCACACAAATGCTTACCAATATAGCAGTTTTTTTCTGTGCATGCGGAAAATAAAGAGGGAAATTTTTTGAAAATGCCTGCCAGCTGAAGAAGCAGCGGGAGCAGAAGACGGAGGCAAGGACATGGAGTGAAAACAGTTGCCGCTGTATTCTGTCCTCCAACATTTGTCGTCCTTCGTCCTTTGCCCATCGTCTGTCTTCTGTCGCTGTCGCACCTTCCATTTCCACTTCTGCGAGCTTCAAGCTGCGTACTCCCAACTCTCCAACTCCCCATTTGCCCAACGCCCAACAACCACCCCAAAACAGCAAAGGCGGCATCCATCCAAGTCCGTCGACCCGGGTTTTCCCCACATAACGATGCAGCACCATCGGCTGCCTGAGAGGCAGGCGGCATTTTCAACAATTTCCACATTTTATCTAACCACCCCCAAAGTGTCGACTGCAGAAAATATACGTATATATGTATATACTTATATAAAAAAGGGAAAATCCTGCGGGGGAGAGCCAAAGCGGAGAGCGAGTCCAGAACGAGAGAGAAGAGAGTGTACGGGGAAAGCGGGGGAAGCAGACAAAGAGAGCGTAGACGCTGTAGATTTTGCTCTAGTCCTCAGTTGTTGTTATTTTCCATAACCTTGGCGAAAAGGGGTAGAGCTACTTTGTTATTATTTTCGAATAGACCTCGACTCTTTTAATTAAGATGCGAAAGCCTTGAATTTTGTTGGGTTAGATAGTTGAGCATTATAACATTAAAATCATCAATTACTACAATTAAAATTATTTAAAAAATATTAAATAAGAAATTTAAATGTTATTTTCTTACGAAAAATACATACTTTTGTATCATGAAATAGAAATTGTCACAGCTGGGAAATTGTCACTGCTAGTAAATCAATTGTTTAAGTGAACTTGTAAAAAGAAGTTCAAAGTTTAATAATGAAATAAACAAATAATAAATAATAATAATAAATAATAATCTGTTTTCAAACATAATTCTTTGTTTAAAAAAATATAGTTAGAACGATTTCATATGTTCAGTTTGTTTATGCTTGAAGTTTATTAGGTTACAGAAAATTAAGATAAAGAATTTATATTCCAAATAACTCAATTCATATCCTTATATACATATAACATTAAGTTAAATGAAACGTCATTATTTATTCTGATCTCCACAAAAGAAAAAATATTAATCCAAAGATTTCCAGACCGTTCGGATTAAAATGCACTCGGGAGATTTCCACATAGCCTCCTCACCTGAAGCTTTTCAACTTTTCCACCCAAAAAACACATTCCAACTTTTTCACCAACTTTTGTTTGTTAGTTTTCCCTTCTGGTGTTGCTATATTTCCTATTCTTTTCACCTCTTGCACCTAGACAAATCACACAAACTGACACGAGCCAAATAAATGAAAAAAAAAACGAAGAAAACAATTCCGAAACGTGTTTAACATTTTCATCTTCATTTCGCATTTTAAACAATTTTTCTTTTGCGTAACTTTGGTCTCCAAAGATTTTCTAACCCTTAAAATGGGGCTAAGAGAGGAAAAGAGAAAATTGTTTTTCTTTTTTGCTTTAATTTTGGCAATTTTTCTTGTGCCAGAAGAAAAATCGAGTTGTCGTTTGAGGGGTTCCGGCTTGCGTTGGGTTTTTTCCGGCCAAAAACCCCCCGCGTTGAAAATTGGGGGTTGCTTTTCTTGCTTTCTTTTTGGGGTTTTCCTTTTCTTGTTTTTTTTTTAGTACTCGGTACTCAAGGTTTAGGTTGGGTATATTGTTGCACTCGGGGAAACGTAGAATTCAAGGTAGGCATCGTGCCTCAGCTTATAAAAATTCATAAATCTTATGCTTTAAACATAATTAGTACAATTTTAAAAAGAAAAGAAAAAAGAAAAGTTTTAATTTTGTCAGTTTAGTTTTAAATTAAATGTGCTAAGAAAGGTATTTTTGTATGCAAGGGAATTGGATTCCATTGGACTATAAATCATCGGTTTCCAAAGACCAAACTCTCGAGTCTGATATAGATTTCGATTGTTAACCAATAAACATCGGGTATCTAATAGTCGGGGCACTCAAATATATCGTTCTTTCTGTTTTTTGGTTAACTGCTACTGCCTTTTGCCGTTGTACTTTCTACTTTTGTTGTATGTTTATGCGCTACGCGTTTTTCCTAAGATTGACTTTGACATTAGCCTCACAAAATACGCACACTCGCACACACACATATAGCTTTCGACACGCTTGGTTGTTGTTGCTCGGGTTGTCCGCCATGTTGTTTTATTTTAGCACATTTACGTCATAATGGCATTTCCTTCCGCTACTTTTTCTTCGGCTTTCCTTTTCAGCCCGAGCCTTTGACTTTCCTCGGCGTGTTGCCGTAATTTTCATTGTGTCTGCTGCTTTACAAAATTTATCTTAGTCCCTTTGGTTGCCTTAAATTTTCGCCTCATCTCCGAAGTCCTTTTTCTGGTTTTATCGTCTGTTCGTTGTTGTTGTAATTGCCCTGCTTTATTGTTGCCATTCGCATTCTATTTTCCTGTTTCCTCCGTTCTGTTTGTTGCTTGGCTGTTTATTTAATTTGATTTCATTTTGATTTTTATTAGTTTTCATGCGTCGCTGGCCTAGTTCTAGTTTAGTTATTCTTTTCAGGAATCTTTCTTTTGTTTGACAAAAATTGGGGCAATATTTGAGGGAGACGTCGAAGTCATCATACTTTTAAGCCCTCCAAAAAGAATTAATACAACAAAGGAAGTAGGAAAGCTACAGTCGAGTGTGGCCGACTATTACACTCATCATTGTGGGTAAATATTGAAAATAACATAAAAATATTATTCACTTTGTCTAAAGTTACTCATTCGAGTAATTTATAATTTATAAAAAAACTTTAAGCGAATAGCACAAAAATCAGAAGAAAATGTTGACAAATTAAGGAAAATCTTGCTAAGAACATGTTGCGCAACATTAAAGGGAAATGCAGCTAGGAACATGTTGCGTAACTCACCACGTTGCATATGAGTCATGGGTATAAAGATACATTTTATCTTGATATCTTTTACCAAATAAATTTATTTTAAATATATTTTCAAGAATTGAAATCCTATACAATTTATAAGTCTAAAAAATTACACAATTCTTTTAACCTTATTTTGCTCAGTGAAGATGTAAGTAATTTAAGTTTGGCCTGGGCATCCATCCACCCATCCATCCATTCACCTATCCATCCATCCACCTATCCAACCCCTGTGGCATGCAGACCACAGCATTGACAGGGCATTGACAATGATTGATTACCTACCCGAAAGTAGAAACTGTTTTTAGGGCTAACCAACATTTAGCGTTACCACCCATCACACACACAATATCCCCTCCAACCCCTCCACAAAAGCACCCACACACTGCACACACACCATCAGTGAACCTGCCACGCACAAAAAATTATTTCATTATCTTTTAGCTTTTCCCTCGATGGTCTTCCCCCATCCAAGTTAATTGTAATTACACGTAGATAGTCGCACGATTAGATTCAATTTGTGGGACTTCTCGCTTAGCCTCAGCCTTAGCTTTTCATGATTCCATTCCGAAACTGAGGAAATCTGAATCTGATTTGATGTTGTGTACAGTACAAATTTAGTTTTCAGGTGATTTTGTAATTTTAGTTGTACACTAAATTAAAGACACTTGAGGGGGAAACACAAATGCACCTGGCTGGTGACTCTGATAACTCGGAAAAGGAGAGCAATATAGGAATTGGGCAAGAGTGACATCGGTGGTTGAGATTTATGAAGAGGCACTCATTGAATTGTGCCGTAGAACGCGCTGCGTTGACAGTTAGTTGAGATTTACGATGACGACAAAGGCCACTCGGGATGTGAAATGTGAAATGAGAGTGCTTTGAGTAATGGCTCTATCCCGGCGATAGTGCGGCAAAATTTATATTTATTGAACGTAATTTACGGCCACATATGTAAGCAGTGACAAATATAGTGCATATATGCGCACTTATTTCGATATTGTTTTATTTCGATAATGAAGAAAATATAGTACAATGTTGGAAATCGATGGATATTTAAGAAAATACAAATAAACTTCACTTAAAGCTTGTAGCATTTTTTTTTATTTATATGCAAATATCAAATAAGGCATAGATTTCAAAAAAGAAAATGTATTGGGCTGACCTAAATTCTAATATTAAAAATTTAAGAAAACAAAACATCGTTTTGTTCGTTCTAATATTTACCTTGAAATATTAATTGCTTTTTTTAATATTTGTTCATATTTAATTTATTTCATTATTAAATTTTGTTTTGTTAAATTCATTTAATGTATTTTAATTTTTTATTCATGGTGTTGAGTCATTTTTGAAAATAATAGCATTAACATTATTTAGGTCTAGGCTCTTTCACTAAATATCCTTGATCGTGAGAGTTCAATCAATAGAATTGTGATGTCGGGAAAATGTTGTCCTTATTTTCAAGACTGATTATTATAATAGTCTAAATACATTTGAATAAAGATAAAAACAATATCATAAATTATTTTCTTATAAAAAATATACCATGTACATATACATATATCCAAATAATTTAATATTATTTATTACATGATTTAATATACTTTTTTATTGTTGTAATGAGGTGTTTACTAAAATGTTTCCTTAATTACCACCATCAATGCATATTTATGCTTCCTCAACTCCAATTTTCTTTCTAAAGACATACAAACAAATAAAAACACCCCCCAATTCTGGAACCTCCTTGAGAGCCATAATTATTTCTCTTCAATCCGATCATTATCAACCCCAAAAAAAAAATAAGGAAAAAGGGAAGAGATCCCCGTAATTTCGTAGTCCTACATCTGACACCCATCTGGGAGTTAGGGAACCCTTGTCACTGCACTGACGTGCGAACGCCATTTATTCCCCACCAAAAACTGAAACTGTTTCAGTTGACAATCTTTATTAATCAATTAAGCGGATGTAGGAGTAAATATGTCTGCGCGTTGGCTCCTTTCGCCGCTCGAATGCTGTAAGTAATTAAATTAAAATGCGAGCATGTGTTTTTTCGTTCTTTTTCGTTTTCGGTTTCAGTTTTCTGTTTTCAGTTTCGGTTTTTGTCTTCCTGGAGGCTGGATCCAGGCAGGATCCAGCTGCAAGCCCTGGGGGATTTACCCGCAGACGGTTGACAAAAGCGCTGACAGTTTTCTCACAGGGGGAGAAGGGAAGTTGGAAAAATGTCGGAGGAGTTCGGTTGACAACGGCATTTAATCAATCAATTTTGAACGGTAATCAAGCGGGCAGCTTAAACTAAAGTAGGGGATGGACAACATCGAAGCCTGGGGACCGTAAGGGTCTGGTCTAGGGAACGGACTCTCCTCTGCTAGCTTTGATTGATTGGTTTTCCCCGGCTCAATGGATCACGCGTGCACTTCTCGCCCAAGTTTAATTTGAAATTATAAATATGCAGGGAGTCCCGGAGAGAGAGCTGGGAAGAGCAAAATAAGAGGAGGCAAAAACATCTGGCGATTGGATAAGTAATTAAGTGATTAGCATTGCCTCGCTTTTAGTTTAATTAATTTTAGTCCTTTTTTTGGTTGATGGATGAGGAGTTTTTCGCAATCATTGGGAAGCTTATCAAGCTGAAATGATGGATAAGATAAGCTATGGGAGAAACATGATTAAGATTTGGATTTTCCGGAATATATAGCCAAATAAATTGTGTGGGATTTAGTGGATGGGAAAATGATTCTTAAGTATTAAAAAAATATATAGAGCTAACATTTCATAAATAATTTTAAAATCCCCTTTACGTTATAGTTATTATGATAAACTTTCCTTATTTGTGTTAAATCCGCTAATTTGCTAAACGGTAAAGCCACCTCTTCACTCATTTTCCTCGATGCTACATTAAATATATGCAAAATCCAATTCGAATGCTCCATAATTTCTCAATAATTCCCATTTGCATACAAAACCCGTACCGAAAGAAGCCAGAAACCACAACCGAAAACATTATAAAGAAACGAATTCATTTCGTTGGCACCTTTTCAGTCGCGCGGCAATAAAAATACCAAATAGATAATTAATAATGGGCCACAAATAATGGCAATAAAAATTAATAAGCATTAATTTGAGTTATGAAATGTCTGCCGGCAGTGGCAGTGGCGGTGGCAGTAGCACCTAGAAAACCAAAAAACTTTGCCGCATAAATTTTGATAACCTTTTGTGAGTAACAAATCAGGGTAACTGCAGTTGGGTAATTATTATTTATATTTTTTGTTCCCTTTGCTGCTCGCCCAGGTGCCAAACGGAGAACTTTTGGGCCATGGTATTCATATTCCTGGCCAACTATTTTGCTTATCTTTCTGGTTTGGCAAAAAAGTTTTCATGGAAACAAAATAGACACACATTTTTACAGCGTCGTCGTCGGTATTTCCCTTTGATAGCTGCCACAACTTGATTGGAATTTCGCTGCCAGACAGAATAAAAACAACAAAAAAAAGCCTGAAATAAAAGCCAAATTGGCGTTGGGAGATCAAAAAAGGTGCCGCCGGTGAGTGTTAGACGACAAATAGTCAATCGAGGGCTGCCCTTATTATTTATGCAGATGCCGCTTGCATAACGCAGCGTTTGATAGCTCTTTAAACTGTTTTGATCGCTCTTTATCTTCATCAGCTGATTTTTAAAATATTCCAAAAAATGTTGTCCCCAATGAAAAAGCGTGAAGCGAATTATTTAAAAATGTTTAACAAATTCATATTTTTTTAGCCGATGTGCAACGGGTGTTGGGCAGCTGTTTTATTGCCCCCTATTTGTCTCCATTCCTGATTGATATCCATAATTAACATCGGCAGCAGCAGATGGTCTCAAGTCCTCGAAATCGAAGTGCAAGTGAAAACATCAAGTAATCGAGTGCAATATGTCATTGAAGTTGAGGGGGAAGTATCGAAAAATACAAAAAATTTGTTAACTAGAAAAGCCTCAGAAAATATAAATGACTATTATTTTTTCTTTGAATAAATTACGAAACAGGTGCCAATAGGTAGTTATATATGTATGTAGATGCAAACACTTATGACTTTTTAGATTACAGCATATTTTAAAAATATTTAATGAAGCTCAAGGTTTCCTTTTATGAAAACTCACATAAATTAAAACAAAATAAATTATCTTTACTTAATCTTAATTTTTGTTTCTTTCTTTTACAGGTAAGCTTTTGTAAGAAATTTATACACTACAATATAACAATATATCGTTTACCAAACGGAGGTAAAGTATATTTAGTCAGGCATCCTGCAGACATTTTCAGGGTTTTGTATTTAATTACAATACTTAGAAGTTCATTTTAAAACTAATTTAATTTTGAAGGGAATTTTTTGTTATAATTTTAAAAGAAACATTTGCAGTAATTGATATTTTTAAATTACAATATAATTTGGCTACGAAGATGATAATATACATAGCTTTTTGGTATATAAAACTTGCGATACATATATCCTTTACGGATATTCAAAAATGAAAACGTATAAATAAATAAAATTTAAATTTGCCTAAAAGAATTATTATTATTTTTTTTATCTTTAAAATATATCCCTTAAAAAATCTCTAGCATTTGGACATTTTAGGGAATTTTTGATTATTTTGTTCGCTATATTCTTGTCTATATAAAAACAGTCAACCAGCCTGCTTGGATGTCGGCCACCGTAATACAATTTCCTTTTTGGCCAAAAAGAAAGAGCAGTCGGCTACACAATATGAAGTAGAAACGTTGACAGCTCGTTGAACACCGAATACTGCACAGAAGGCACTTACTAGTATTACACTGAAAAAACATATATTATGTATCAAAAAGTATAACTATTATTAATTAGCATTTTACTTTTATAAATGGGTAATTTGTTTTCAAGTTTAAAAGGGAGTATTTTTCTGGGGAAGCATTTAAAAAGCATTTATTTTGTAAAATAAATATAGCATAGACTTGTATTAAGTAGGTTTTTAATTGTCTTTAAATTTGCCTAAATTATCTTTTATTATTAAAAAATATTTTTGGTATTTAAAACAATTTACATAGACAGAAAATACATTTTCAGAAGTATAAAATATATTTCAAGAGGGAAAAAATATAATTACGTTTTTTTTTTTATTTGTTTGACTAAAAATCCTTGATCTTTTAGAAACCCATTTAGGCATAGGTGGGTTTTTAAAAAACACAAAACATGATATTGCTTCTTTCTGTGCACGAAACAGGCTTTTGGTATTTCCAACTGCCAAAAAAATAAAAGTGAAAAGGGGAAGATTCGCAGAGAGGAAAAAGTAGTTGGGAGTTCGTAGTTCGGCCAGTCGTTCAGGCGGCACCACTTGCTGCCAAATTATTGCAATAGTCGGAGGTTGCCATGTCGCCCCATGTGTGCGTTTGTGTAGGGCCACGCCCCCTACCAAACACACAGTTTCACCCTTTTTGGCGGCACCATCATCAACATTATTGCCACAAATGTCGCGCCACAGTTGTGTGCGACTCCGCTGTCGGCTCTGCTCTTGCTCGTGCTGCTGCTACGTTAGTTGTGGCACTTCATTTAAAACTTCATTACATGACGCCACCGCTATCACTGAAAGAAGTCTCTGAAATAGGGTATATTCGGAAAATATAGGTAGGACAAATATTTACAAAAGTTTAAAGTCTGAGAAAATGAGAAATAAAGTAAAACGCTATGAAAATGTAAGTGTTTTTATGAAAAATTATCCACGATAGGAAGTTATCTATTTAAAAATAGGGTTCTTTATATACATAAATCATAAATAATTAGATTTTTAAAATATCCAACTGTTTTTACCAATTGTTCCATCGTTTTGTTTATAAGATCTATGACGTACTTATGACCTAAAATGGATTTCTTGTTTCACTCAAATACTCACACATGTGTTCAAGATCAACTTCCCATGTTAACGACTTTATAGTTTTTTTTTTCCTGAAAGAGTATTTAAAACTTTAGCCTTTTGCAGTTGGATTTTCCCTCTTGGTTACCACTTTTCCCTATGGATTCGTTTTGTGTACGATTGCGAGTTTTTCAACAGCCGTTGCCAAGTGGCAAACCAGTTGCAATCCAAAGCCTTAGTCTCCTTTCGTTACCGCCAGCATAATTGAAAAATTATTTTTATGGAAATTCCACTCACACAAACACAACACACTCCCAAACAGTAACGGGGGGAAACTTTAAAATTTAATAAACTTTTTACGCACCATTTATAACATTGCAGCGGCGGCAACAAAAATATACAGAAAATCAACCGCGAAACATCAAAAGTCAATTTGTGTGTATTTTAAAAACTTTTAATGCACGCACAACAGACAGAGGAGGGCGGCAATGGCACCGGGAGGGGGGAAACGACATTGCAGGACATAAATGTGGCAATTTTACGCTTTTGCGGCGTTAAATTTTAATAACGGGGCAATTCTGGTAACGAACCAGCGATACCAGAGCCAGGACTATCTGGGGTTTATGCGCGAAGCTTAGTTTGCATATCCCCAGGGTTCGGGAAAAGTGTATAGACAAGGCTTTTAATGATTAAATAAAAGATTTCTGTATAAAGTATATAATAATATTTTATTTTATTTTGTAAGTAGTTTTTATTACATTTTAAAGAAAAATATAGCTTCAGTTAAGGGAATATAATAGTTTAGTTTTGAGCTTCCTTTTCTTGTTTAATTATTATATATTAGTAAAGCTTATACCATTTTGAAAATCATAATATTTATATAAACATATCCCCTCATAATTATTACATTAGAATCGTGAATACGATTTTCGTAAAAACATTTTTCGAACGCCAAGCGTCATTCTGTCAATCAGTTTTTGGCCAGCATTTAGTGCGTTCGTCAGTGTGCGATGTTTGGTGCCTGGCTAATAGTTGTGCGGTTCGCTGTTGGTTTTTTGGCCAATTATGAAAATGACAGCCTGCGTCTGGCAGCCAATAGATAGATAGTCCCTCCTCTGGTGCGGTTCCTAATGTGATTAGCATAACTGGCAATAGAGACGACAGCAGCCGCTGCCGCCGCCCAAATTAGTTTGATTAACAGGCCCTTAATCGGGCTGTGATGGAGGATGGTTTAATTCATGGCCTAAAAGCTTGACAGTTTTTGTGCAAAATGGTATTTTGCGAAAAACATTTATTCAATTTCCATAAATTTCACTTCACTCGAGTGCATTTGACGTGTACATTGTATGGGGATTTATTTATTTATTATGTTGTTAAAAATCCAAAAGCGTTGAACAAACAAATGCAATTTAAATTCAAAAGCAAAAATATCAAAACTGAGGGAAATTATTTCAGAGCTGCTTGAGTTTTGGGTGGAATAAATGAAGGGTGAGGTAGGAGGTGTTAGGGATCTGTATTTGCATGTGTAAAATATACAAAAATATGTTTTTCCATCATTCAAGTGGCCTGTCAGTGAGACACTCGAGTCTGGGCAACGACAACGAAATGCAAATTTATTAAAAACAATAACTGTGCGTAATTAAAGGCACGTCAAAAGTTGAGCACAAGTGCAGGAAATTGTGAAAGAGTTTTAAATAACAGCCCAACTCTGCTCTTGAAGGTGCAATAAAAACTATTTAAGAAAGCTCTTGGTTAACTGGAGAAAATTGTTTGAAATTGTTGCTTTTATTGGTGACTTATAGTTCGAACTTTTATCTTCAGGTATTTTTTTCATTGGTAAACTTAATTAGAAAATTAATTTTTTGATATTTCAAAACCGTATAGAAGCCTTGAAAACGTAAATAATTTTTTTATTCTTAGAAGATTAAATTGTTTACTATAAAACTTAGTATTAATTAATTATTTTTAAGTCCATAAAAACGACAAATTAAAAATCACTTTAGATAATAAACTAACTGTCATTTTTTTGTTATAACCAATACAAGGCCAAAATAGCTCCTTAAATAGAAAATTCTGCAAATCCTACAATGTTATTTCAATGTTATTTTTTATTTAATATTTGAATTTATTTAATTTAAGAATATCTTATATATTTTGTAAGCTTAGCATAAACTGCGAGTTAATGTGACTGACTTACAGTTTCTTCATCTTCATAACCAGCCAAACCGATTTAGCCTTTATTTGGGGGTCTTTAATTTCACCCATAATGGTACCAGGACTTTCGCAGTTGAGTTTAGCTTTCCTACATTTTTTACATAATTTTTTGACCCCAGTTTTCTGTACGACTTAAACTGTTTCCTGAATGCCTTCTTTTCGTGTCTCCAATAGCTATTGCCCGTCTTTGTTGCGCCCCCACATTTATTCTCCCTACTTAATCCATCGCTGAGATGTCCCACTCCATCGCTCGGATATCCATCCATCTCGGAGACAACGATGCGGGAGACACATTTACAGCTCAAAGTGTTTCCTTGGGCAAGTGGCGTGACCAAACGCGGAGCAAGTGGGTCATCAGCGCCAAAATAGTGGGCCAGTCCATCTCATTTGTCATTAGGATCGTTTGCCACTTGCCACAGTTTGCACATTTGATTGCAGCTCGCCCCGGCGATATATTTGGTCAATTTTTGCAACTCGCTTTCGCGTTTTAATAGACCCGACACGTTCTGGCCAAAGTTGGGTGTGCGAGTGTATATAGTATATAGTAGTTTAGCCTGGCGAAACAGGTTTTTATGGCATTCGCACCTAAACCGAAATTGGATGGAAAATAAAGTCATTTATTTTGTGGCCGGCTGGAAAATTTAATTGAATCTAGAGAGTTTGCGGTGGTGCTGTGGTGTGGGCACATTTCAACAGCTTTTGGCTTAATTATAAGCCCCGAGACCAGCGACACTTGAGATCTCCCTCTTTGATTGGACGGACAATACAGAAATTGAAAGAGTCAACACAAATTATGCTTTTCTGTTTTTGTTGGGTTATTATTTTTACGCATTATTTACACACACACACCTTTCTGGCCATGTTTACATTACCATGAGCCGGGGGCTCATGGACTTTACTTTTAAGCCCCAGCTCTCCGACCCGCTCACGTTTTTGTTTTCCGCGGAGAGGCTGGGAGGCTGACCTCGGCGTTCTACAATTTCAATTTCAACGCCTTCTCGACACACCGGTCTCCGGTTACAATCGCAGAGAGAGAGGGGAAATATGGTGGGGATTTTACCGAATTGGAGGCAGATCAATTGACAGCGGCTCAATTTTGTCATGCCTCGTTCGAGACTCGAATTCTCTCATTTGCGTGGGCAAAATGTTGTCGATAATTTCTTAAGAGGCTTTTTTCCCTCGTTTCGCTGCAGGAACGCCGTATTATTAACTTGAAATTGAAACTTTCGTGGGGTGTATAAAGCAATGGGGGTCTTTGGCATTATTAACGCCGTAAAAAGAGTTGTCAAAGTAGGCGACGGAAGTGGTTTGAGCTTTAAAAACCTTTCAGGGTCCATTGGCAAATGGATGAAGCTGGGAAAATGTATATTGAATTGGTAATAAATTTGATATAATGGCTAAATGGTATAGGGCTTTAAGCTATTGATACTTAATATTTATATTTAATGGTGAAAATGATGGTACCAATGAATGATGAAAGCTAGAGGTTAATTTGATGTCAGTCAACTTACGCTGTAGGCTCTTTCAATGTATTTAAATCACAAAATCTGTAATTATTGCTTAAATGCAAAACTAATTCAAGAAGGCAGTACACCTCACTTATCTTAAACGAAAACTGCAAGTTTCTAAAGAGGACTTTCACATCCTTAACCCATTTACATCAGTTAACATAACAACACTGAACCCGATAGCCCAGGATTAAGGTGACTTTGGCTCCTTCACCTGTCTCAGCACGAATGACCTAGTTTGAGCCTAGTGCATGGGCAGTAAAGCTGAAGATTATCGCAAACTAACGTTGACACAGGCCAACAACGATATTATTTTACTTCCATTTCATGTTCATGTTTTCGTTTTGACAAAATTTAACTTTCCTGCCTGCCAAATCCCACCACCCACTGCCCACTGAAGGTCACTGGGGGCCATCTTGGGCATATCAGTGCCTCAAAATCGTCAGCCATTAAAGGCGCAGTATCCATTATAATACACAATAGTGCCATTGCCCAAAGATCTGGAAGGAGAAGGGGCTTAGTTACATAATGGCGCCCAACAAAAATGGTCACAAAAAATGTGAAATATTTAAGGCAAAGTGTCACATAAAAATGACTTATCTGCTTGTATCGTAGGCTGGGCTTGGGGGAAAACCGCTTCGCCACGCGCTGGAAAATTGTTAGTCAGGCGAAGGAAAAGTCTGGGGTGGGCCAGGGGCGCTAGAAGATTATTCGGATGGAGCTTGGAATATTGCCCTCGAGCAGCGGTTGCGACAGTTGAGAGCTTCGCAGTGCTGGTCGTCATTTTATCTTTATGCCAAATCCAGTTGGGATTAATTGGTGGAGGCGAACGGGAGGTCCTTTTTGGTGAGAGGGAAAAAGAGATGGAAAGAGTCCCTGAGAAAGGAAGAGGGATGGCACAAGAATCGTGAGTGTTTGTAATTTAATAATGTGAGGCAGGCCCAGGCCAGATTTACCAGACTTTGCCAGCCTGATATCGTTATCATTGCCAAAGCGGTACTAACTTGTGGTTGAGATAGGGTATCATAGGTACTACAGCCGGTTTCATAAACCGTAATATACAAATTTAAATATTATTTATAATATTTTACCTAGAAAAGTACCCCTGAAATTATAAAAAGACACCGATGGCGTCACTGCTTTATGAGGCAATAGTAGAGGAGGAAATAAATAAATTATTACAATTTTCGTCTTGAGTTTGAACTTCCTAGAAGTAATAAAAATTGATGTCTAGGGTATCTATTAGTCGTCCCTTAGGCAGCCAATTTTATTGTCATTTCGGTGGCGAAGTCAGCCATGCAACTGGGTCCATCATTCATTCATTCATTCAAGTGGCTCGCTCAATTTGCGCTGCTCTTGCTTAAATCGCATTAAATTGGGCGCCTGCCTCAACGCTGTGTCAGCATACAATATCAAGAACTGGGCATAGATATATATAAAATATATATACATACGACACACACACACTTTTATATACATAGTATATATGGAGATATATAAAATTGTACTTGTATCCGCCTCTAAATTGAGTTTTAGTGCATGTTTACCCACGCAAATTGCTCGACTGACTTTGCCATAAATCTAACTAAGTGCGATTGCCGCAGAGCTTCGGCTATTGTGTAAAAAATGGAGGGGGAGAAGGGGATAAAAGATATAAGGGAGGAAGTGGCTCCAGCATCGTTCATATGCGTTCGCCATTATTTTTATATTTCTCATTTTTATACATATATATGCATAATAAATTATAAGTATTATGTACTTGACTATTTATTGCTGACAACCAGACTTCAGATAGTCAACCGATTGATGGAGAAAATCTCTGAAGAGCGGGCAGGGGGGCAAACACCAGTTTATAGAATATGTAAAATGTGGAGCAACTGCAGCGAGGCACAGTTTTGCAACAAGCGCCTTCTTAATTGCCATTTATTGGGGCGTTGAAAGCAAATCAATCTCCCCATGTCGATGGCGTCAGCTTTAACTAAATGGCATATGCAGAGGAGACTGTAATTAGTTTACAGCCTTCAGAGCACAACTCCAAGTCGAATTTGATATTCACTTAAATAAATTCGGGATTTTTTCGATTGAGAGTACAGTTTATGATTATTGATATATTTTAAATAAATATTAAATATATAATATAATATAGTATAAATTCTCTTGCCCATACAGTTTGCTTAATTAATTTCTTAATTTTCTGTAGTCAAAAATACATATTAAGGCAGGAAAATATACATTTTTCTGATAGATCGAAAATAAATAAATAAATAAGATATAGTATGATAATTTATAAGATATACATATATTTAACAAAATAAAATCCCAAGAAGGAAAGTTATATTATGTAGTCTTGGTAACACACTCCCTCAGCTGAATTTTCCTGAAGAGCTCCATGTCCTACCATCGCTCCAATTTGTTGAGCCAGAACATTTTACCGACTTCTTTTAATATTTAATTTCAATTTTATTTACCAAAATATATATGTATGTCAAATGTCTGGGGCCAGACTTTAGCTTCATTATAGAGTAAAAACCTTTCAACCGCTTCAAGCATACCCGACTTAACTAATTAAAGCGACTGGGATAAATTGTGTTTTCTATACAAACTGCTGCCCCGCCCCTTCACTTAGGATCTAAGCAAATGCAAACGCTTTGGCCCATAAAAGGCAATGGGCTAATTAAAAGAATTCGCCGACTTGTTCAACTCACTCACCCAGAACTCCCTCTGTCTGTCTCTATCTGGCTTTGTGTTGCTGTCTTTTTCTAGTGCTAAGTATGTTGTATCATGAAGAATCAGTTGAAAGAGAAATGCAAATGGATTTCTATGTCAATTGAGACTCTGATAACTAAGAGGAAAATTGCACGCAAAGAAAAATTCAAAAGTTGAGCAGCTAAACATTATTTATTGTATTTAAAAAAAAAGTATACGTATGATAAAAAATTAAAGATAAAGTTTCAAACTTTAAACATCAAAATATGATTTCTATGCTTATTCCAAACTTGATTAAATAAATCCAGATTTCTTTAAATGATATATATTTATCGTATCTATAAGAGTTTTTGCTTCCCAACTTAAAATTAATTTATAGTAAAAAGAAAAAAAATATATAATATATCGCTATAATTATTTCTCTTTGCGACCCATATCAACATCATTATGAAGATGCCTTCAAAAGTCACTTGTCTATGCACTTGACTTATTTTTCCTCCCGCCCATAGGGAGAGAGAGAAGAGCATGTAAAATTGTTTACGACTATTTTGCATACAAATTGCTTTAGTCAAGAACTGAATATAAAAATTCGGGTGGTGAAAACTTAAGTTGGGCAATTGCGGGTTACACTTTCGCACCACCCGCTGGCCTGGTCAGCTCATAAATAACACCCAGGTCTACCCCTAAATAGAGATTGACTAAGATAATGCCGCCCCGGAAAATCAAATCAGGGACCGGGGAGACAGCAGAGCGACGTGACTAAAAAAGAACTCGCTTAGAATTTGCATGTAAGAGTAAAATAAAATTTAATTACGCTTGTCGCCTGTCAGTCCTCATTAAACGAAGAGCGAGAGACAAGGAAGAAGAGTAGGTGGAGAGCTAGAGACAAGGAAGAACGGAAGGTGAAACAGCGGAAAGGCAAATCGCCGGACGAATTACACGAATTCAATTAAGGACCCCAAAGTGAAAGAGGATTCAAGGTGTGAGGCTTTGGATTCACAACGAAAGAAAAGTTAACTCAATGAATTGAAATGGGTCCTGGTAGTATATGGGCAGGAATTACTGTAATGGAATTTAATAATGAGAATGGGGTTAGTAAATGAGGGAAAACCAAGGAACAGGTAAAAAAAAGAATTAAAACCATGTACCAAAGGAGCATTTAAAAATTATGATATTTATTTATTTATTTAGTTTTTGATAGTATATAATTTATATACATTTTCTTAATAAATATAAAATGTTACAGAAATTACTTAAAAAAAATACAAGATGTAGAACTTATTTTATGTTCATATACTTATCACGCTGCTACATAACTCACTAAGGTTTTTAATATCTCTTAAAAGGTATAAAAATTTGGGATACATTATTTTACATTGTAGGAAAGAAACAAATTACACTAAATTCTGGTGCTTTGCATATTTTAGACGCCCTTTTCAACGGCTTTAAAATTCGTAGTCCTTTTAAAATCCCCTGAGTATATAAAATATTGGAAATATACAAAAATATATCAACATTTAAGCCAATTTTTGTTTTATTTAATACATTAAACAATTATTTAATCAATTAGTGTCCGACAATAGCTCTCCTAATGGATAATAAATTGACTCTAATGAAACATATACCAGAATATCCTTTCGCACATCTGAAAATTCGAAAAAGTAAATTATCCGAATAAAATTCCCCAAAATGATAAGCAAATTGATAAATTATAGAATAGCATGGAAAACTTTTTGGCAAGAGCTGAGCACATAAAATAAAATTGCAAATTAGTTGCATATCAACTGGCCATTAGCATTTCGTTTTTTGGCATTTTAATTGAAATTTCATATGCCTATGGTGGTGGTGGCGTTTTTAGGGAGCGTTGGCGGGAGTCCTGACACAAAAACTTTCTGTCAACGGCGACAGGAGTCGGATGATGGGAGAAATCTCGGCTTGGCTCTCAGCTCCTCCTCTCCGCTTTGCATATCAATCTAAAAATCAATTAGAACTTGCCCGGGCCGCACAGAGAGCCAGGTCCCAGTTGGGGTAACTTTTTTCATTAAAAATAAGCGCCTGGCCGGGATTGGTGGGCCAAAAAGTCGAACCTGGCAGCAGGAACTTTTGCAAAAATGTATAATTACTGGCGTTTACGTAGCGCTCTTCTATCGACCCCACCACATTCCCCCGTCGTGCCATCGCCACACCATGTTGAATATCTGTTTTTTAAAAGCAAAACCCGCTTACAGTTTAAATTTCAAAAACGCAGCACATATACGCATGTTTCCTTAGTTGCAGAGAAAAAAATAAATATTAAATTTTCCTATTCATATTTTTCATATTGTTTATAAATTCTTTCTTTTTTTAAATTAATATACAAAAATAAATAAATTAATAGAGTATTTGAAATTAAAAGTTTTTAATTGGAATTTTTGTTGAGCTTTATTAACTTTCACTTGGGATGCCAACAAAAAAATTTCTCTGACATTTAGGGATTTATAAAGCGTTCAATTTATCTTTATAATATTAGGAAAATTCTAAAAATTATTTATTTATTTATTATATGAAATATTACTTAAGAATATTGTATCCTAAGTAACTATTTTGCTAACTTTAATGAAAAATATTTCTTAATAACAAAAATTTGCTTTATTCTCTATACAATCCCAAATCCTTACGTGCTAATAATTGAAATAAATTTTGTCAGTGCATCACCGTTGGTTGGTTTATAGAAAAAAATTTGCATAAAGTGCGCATAAATTATGCCGTGAAAAAGTTATAATACCATACTTACAGGGCGAGGACGATGACGAGGTCTGGGGCCAAGGAGGAGGAGGCGGCGTGTTGCGCCAGATACTCATTCTCGGAATACGAGTATATCCCTCGGCCCATCCTTTCGCCCAGCACTCTCAGGTGTGTCCGGGTGACACAAACTGAACAAGTTTCAAGCTCAGGGAGGAGAGAGCTTCGTTTCCCCCCAGATTCTGCTTACATTTAAGCAAAACAGGCAAACACAAATGCAAACACCAAGCTGGCAAGCGGGCAACAAATTTGTTTAACGAAAATTTCATAAAATAATGCAAAAGTTTGTTGTTGCTATAATTCATTTGAAGGAGCTAACAGGACCCTGTCGCAGCTGTTGTCGCTCAGTTGGAGTTTAGTTATCTAGAGGAGGGAAAACATTTCGCCATTATCAATTCAGAGGAAATCCGGTAAAGGGAAGTTTCGTCAGGCAATCGACAAAACTAATGAGGGGCCTGGAGCGGAAATAGTTGGGTTAATTGGAAAGCCAAGTTGAGTTGAGGATTAGTTTTATATAAAGATTAACGGGCCCGGAAAATGTCTTCTATATTACACTATCGCGGCAGCTGTTGCAAAGATGAAGCTTCAAATATAACTTTTTGATAAGTAAATTGTTTTGCGTTGATCGTAGTGATAAAGAAGCGATAGTTTAGTTTTATAGTTATGGTTATTTATCAAAGTTTTAGTTGGATTTGTTGGATATTTATAAAAACCGAGAGATTTCTTGGTAATGACATTTCATTATGTAAATCTCCGTTCAATATGCTTCTACTTGGTTCATATTAATTGGTATTCCTATTAATTACTGTTTTCCTTTGGGAAACTTTATTATTTACCACAATTAGTGGTAATATGAGGTTGCCTTCTATTATTTTCCCATAGACTCATAGACATTATATGCTTTGAGCAACCCTTAAACCGACTTTAAATACTTTAAATCCCTCTCCGTTCTTACATAGTTAATGGCCCTGACACTGGCGTTGGCTCTGCATACTCTCCATATCTATTCAGTATATTTTCCGAATAAAAAAAGGACTTGCGTTCCGCTTACCATATCCGTTTGGGATTCGCACCAGCTGCACTTTAACTAAACTCTAATGCAAAATTCATGGCCAGGCGGAAAAATAACAAGAGCCGGTGGAAGAGGGGAGGGCCGGAAAAAGTCTTCTGCATTTAGTATGCAGCCAGAGTGGAGTTGAGCGGAGTCCAGAAAATGACCATCCAGACAATGGTGCGGTGACCACAACAACGACTCCACCGAACAGAGCCAAAACTATCGAGGATACTAAGAGCTCGGCAGGAACGGAACCCAAATTGGAGTGACTTGTTGGGGGACTTGTAAAAATTTAATGAAGAAAGTGAGCAGCGACGGCAAGACACTTTTATGTCTCTGATTGATCGTTTAATAATACAAAAATGTCGGAAAACAAATGATATCATAACTCTGGGCTTACGTTATTTAATAAATAAATTATTAAATACATATATAAGGGTCTGTTGCTCTACTCACTGTTAAATAATGCCTTACAAATAAGGTTCTTGCTAAGTTTATATAAACAGGGAACCAGATTTTCTTTCCCGCATATTTAAAATAGAGTAAGTTATATCTTGTATGAGATGTTTATTTAGTGCTTATTTTTTGTCAAATTTGACAGCGATTGTGTGGTAAAAACGTTCTTAAATAATGCTAAAAATGCTTATTTGGATTTGGTTTCTCAGGTAATAGATTAGACTATTCCAATCCTTATTTAAAGCAAAAATATATTTAAACATATTTTTTATCTCCTTACATTTTCGTCCTTTTCGTTCTTCGACTAGTCTGCAGTTTTTTTTTCTGTGTATGTTGGTTTTATTTGATGAAATTTTATAAATGAAAATTTATAATGAAATTTTTCGATAATTTTACATATAACTTGAATCTTATATGTTTAAAAAATGATTAATTTAATGCAAAGCAAGACATATAAATTTGTATACAAATTACAATGCAAAAACAATCGCAGCCAAAGCCTTTTAAAGCTTTCTGTATCTCTTACTTAATGATCCCATAACTCAAAACTTGAGAGAACCCCAATTCGGTCTCTTTTTGCATCCTCTGGTACATAAATTCAAGGGAACAGGGAAAAAAACTAACCGCAAATTAGCTTATTTGGCATTTTTACAGTCATTTCATTTAATTTACACAAACAAATTTGCGCCTGGCCAGACAAACAGCCAAACAGCCAAACAACCAAACTGGCAAACAGACAATGGCGAGCCAACGAAGCGCGCCGTCAGCTCCATAAAAGTAATGAAGCTGTTTAGGCGTCTCTAAGTAGTCGTCGGAAGTTGGAAACGATGGCTCCTCCATGTCTTGTGTCAGCGGGAAAATGCCCTCGTCCTTAGTTTTCCTTTTTTCCTTGGGAGCTGGGAGAGCCGCCGTCGGGTACTCCCCCAGCTTTTGCTGGCATTAGTTTCTGCCCTTTACGTTCATTCAAAATTCATGAAGTTGGCATCGAGTTGGCGCCGTTTTTATATGTATATACACCCTCACTCTTTGGGAAAGAGGTTCGTTCAGCGGCTGAAAGCCTTCCCCACATAACGCTATATTGCCTAACCAAATTGCCCCAAACTTGAATGCAGCCAATTGTGTTTGGCTTGAACGTCTCATTACGATTTTTCTTACACCTTTACGGTTGATGATGTTTGATGGTATTTGCTGGATTTACCTCCGCCTCTTTCCCCCCCTGCAGTTTGAGCCAATTAGCGAGCGTCTTGAAACCGTTTTAGTTTGATGGAATTTCCTTTTGTCTTTCTGTCCAAGGGCTTCGGTCCCTGAATGCTGAAGAACGTCGAACTATTTTGCATTAACTTATTGCCCGTCGCCATGGCATCGTCACCTGTCCAAGGACTTGCTAGAGGCATCAAAACTACTTCTGTAATTGGAGTTGAGAATATGGGTTTTTATGAGCTGTAAAGACTTGTTGGATTTTAATAACCAAATATTTAAATAATATTTTATAGAGAAAAGTATATAGAAATTGCTTTTAAAATATATAAAAAGAACATTATTTAAATCTTAATTTGGGGTTAATATAATGCTATTATGGTTTAGAAACTTAAACTTTATTTAATTATTTCAACTTGAAGTTAAATTTTTAAGCAATTTGATTAAATCGAAACTTGCTTAAAATCATAAAGGGACGTGGAATTGGATGATTCTTAACCATATGATAGCATATACATATGTTCCAAACTTATTGTATAGTTGTTTAGCATTTTTATAAAATACAGTTTTCTCTTTTTAAACAAATTTGTGTTGATTTGGAAATATTGTTTGCATAACTTTAGATTCGAAAATATAATACAAAGAATAATTCTGGTTAAAAAGTATTTATCTCATAAAAACCTCTAACCGAAAATAGGAATTCCCAAAACTCTTCGGCGAATCCCGTCAAATCTAGCCATCTCTGTTAGGCCACAGACAAGTCCTCCCGGATAAATGTCTTTTACTTGCCGTATTTCACTGCAGCCAACTTCTTTTTAATGAAATCCACTTTCATATGTAATTTTGCCATCAGGAGAAGCTTTGGTGCTTTGCCTGCCTTTCTGCCCGGCGATACCACTTCCTTGCCAGACGGGCTGAGGAGCAGTCCTTGTCGAGGATGATTTTCCTGCTGGATGCCGTGCCGCCCAAGACAAAAGCCGCTCGACGTAGTTGACGACGCTTTTCGCTTTGTGTCTGGCCATAATTTCCCCCAAGAGCTGCCTGAATAAAATGAAGAAAAAAGGGAAATATGAAAAGGACGAGGAACAGGACGAGGATGGGCTCCAGGAGCTAGAGGAAAGTTAAGCAAAACTTTGTTATTTGTTTTAAGTGGCAGGTTGTGAGACGCACGCTAGCTACTCGCTGGCTGCCTCCGAGGGTTGTTCTCGTTCTCGTTTCATTCAACAGTTCATAAAGTTAATTTTACCACAGAAATTATGTTAAAACGATATATGGCGAGGCAGGGATTTTTGGCGAATGTCTCCGTTTTTGCCATCTTCTTCGACTTTTCCCTCAATTTTGTGGGAACTGCAGCAGAAGTTATTGGAACTGGCATTAGGGCGCAGAAGGTTAAGGAACTTTTCGGGCAACTTTTCCAACCCCTAAGACAGCGTTGCGTATGCGTAATTAGTAACCCTGCGCCCCCAGGTAGGTAGGTAGGAACTTTTTTGTTTGCGGCGGTTATTTATGGATATTAAAGAGAATTTCTGCCTTATTGAACTGTCAACCCTAAGCCAAACAAATTGCCAGGAAAATCAGAGAAACTATTTTGGAAAAGTTGTGTGTGTGTGTTTTTTTGTTCGGGGCCATAGAAATCAAGGCAGCAGCCAAGTTTTGATTATAACAAATGTCTTGCGGCTCCTGAGAGATGTGGAAATGATTGCTGGCGGGCAAAAAATATATATAGATATATCTGGATTTGTGGGCGTGTGTGGGCCTCCGACAATGACACTTGATAATAAATCTCTTTTGGCCAGTCTATATATGACTCCGTGCGTCCATGCGCCATTAGAAATGTCTAGGGACGCGGCCAACAATATAGCCAAATAAGATACGAGTACCAGCAACGAATTCGGGCCAGATAAATGTAATTTCTGTTTGGCACGAAACAACTTTCGCATAAGTTACTGTCGGTTTGAAATGGTCAGTTCAATTTGAGGGCTTGGCGGAAAGATTTGCAAATAGATTTTCAGGAGATGGCCAGCTTAATAGGAACACTGAAAAATAGTTTAGAGATAGTGTGTCCTAAGCTTATTACATATATATAATAAAAATTTATGTTTGGCTTGAAAATATTTAAAAGAAGACAGTCGCTTCTCTTTGAGTATTTTCTAATTTCGAAAATATTTATTAATGCAAAAATATTAATATAAATACTTTAAATATTAAATAATATTACCTTTTTTTAAAAGAGTCTTAAATTTTTTTTAATAGTTTAAAAGGAAACTACATTTTTTGTAGTAATTTGTAGAAAACATAAACTGGACAGAAATGTTTATGAGTGTAAAATAAATACAAAAATATATTAACTATTAAGAAATATTTGTACAATTTACATTTTGTTTCTAAAATAATTAAAAACAATTATTATACAATTTAAACATTTTTTTATTATTATCTGGGTTTATAAATGTGCTTTTTGTTAAAGTTTAAATACATAAATAATTTTTTTCTTGTTGGTATTTAATACTTACGTGTTTTTTTTAAGGTTCTTCCACTTTTTGCCCATTCCTGATCATTTACTTTTATTTATTTCAATAAAAAACGGAGACCAAAGTAACTGCCTGTCACAGGCCATAACTGGACAAGGCTCTTCGCTCCTTCTTACCACTTTCGGGGGGCTGGTCAATGAAAAACTTTTCCATTTCCTCTAGTCAATGACAGACTCTTTTCATTAGGCAAAAGGCACTCGACGCAAAGTTGGCGGAACTTTTCCCTTGTTATGGCTGGTCCTTGGGCTCTGGGCCGGGTCTTTGGACCTGGACTCGGACCTGGACTTTGGCCAGTGGCTGGGAGGCTTGTGACATGGGCAGACATTCCACAAGTCTGCACAAGTAGTATGACCATGTAATGGCATGTGTTTTGTCGGCTTTCAGGAGTCACTTCACCTCGAACTTTGGACTAACAAACATGCGTTTTCCTCTTCTTTTTCTCGTTGCAGACATTTCTCGGGAAGCCTTTAAGCCACCGAAAAACAGGAACAACGGTAAGTGTCAAAAATGGTTAGTGATACCAAGGAAAAGAGGTGGACATTATGGGGGTTTTCCCTTTTGTTTTGAGTGAGTGAGTGAGTGACATTTGCCAGAGCGCCTAATTGTAGGCAATTAATTTCTGGCACATCAAAGCAACGGAAGGAAGTTTAACCGACAGGCAAAGCAAACAAGGAAGACAGCAAAGCAAATGCAGCTGGTGTCCGCTCTTGGGGGTTGGTTCTCTACGCTTCGGTTGGGTTTTCCCTGCCCTCCCAGGAACCGCGGCTCTCGGCTAACCGCACCTTTTTAACCCTTTGAATCCGGCTTGGGGGTAGAACCGGAAACCCCATGCAGCTCTAATGTGTTGGCCAAATAGGGAAAGAGAAAGAGAGCCTGGCCGAAAAGCAATTTGCTTGCCATTGCCCGGGCGTTAAGTAATAATGAAGAACGGAAAGCGGTAAAGGCCATATTAGATAGTCATGATGGCGTATACGCAATATCAATGACTCGGTGTATTTTTTGGGGCGGAACAATGGGAGTTGAGAAAATGTAACTTAATAATTTTGAAATATGAAAAAGGCCATTTTAAAATGGATTTCTTTGTCTTTTCTCATTTCTTAAGCTCTATTATATAATTTCAATAAATAATTATTAATGTACTTTGTCATTATAAATCCCTTTTATAAACTATTTATACAAAGTATTCAAGTTATAAATAATTTTAATAATTTGTTTAATCCAGTTATTTTTTAAATTCATAAGTTTTATTCTTTATTGTTATTAATATGTTTACCCTCACTGTATTTTGATATTCTCCATGGGTATTTTTTTCGTGGAGTCCTGACTTATGGAGCAGGTCAAAGGGTGTGATGGCCAAATAAAATATTTATGAATTGCCCAGCCAACGACGAACCGAACATTTTTGGGGAGCGATCTAATTGCATTACCCGAGATATCTCCCAGTCGATAAGTCCTAGGAAATAACCCGCCCTTGCTCCCTAAGTAGCACACGGGTGCGAGGGAGTGGGTGTGGGTGAGTGAGTGGGCAAGGGATGGTTGTGGATTGTGGATTTGGGGACTGAAATTGGAATTGGTTCGGCTTTTTGGGTAATTGTGGCTACAGGGCAAAAGGCATTACAAGTGCGGAACCTGTATTCCCGCTGCTTTTCTGGAGGGTAATTTTCCTGGTTTGGGGGGGGTTGTATTGCCTGCAGACACTGTTGCGGTGAAAATTTGCGAAATCAATCGTGTGGAAATTGTACAAAATGGCTTTCCGAACACTAAATCAAAAGGAGGAGGGAGAAGTCGAGCCAAGTGGCAAGGCGCTTGACAAAGGATAACATAAAACCGGGAATAAAACAAAAATAGATACAGAAATTAAATTGGAACACCCAGAAATAAAATAGGAATAAAATATTTGAAAGGTATTCTAACTTAGAATTTCTAAGCGAGGGAAATATCAAATATGGCTATAAATAAAGCCCTTTTAAAAATGTGTACTCATCTTGTATCCTTAAAAAGTTAACAAGTGAGTCATAGAATGCTACATCGAATTTATTCAAATTTAATTAGTTAAAATTGCACACTGAAATAAAAGTAAAAAACTATATAGAAGTAGCTTAAAGCTGTTAAACCTTATAACATTTTATTTTTCCATTACAAAACTCCTTGTTTAATTCCTCGAAATGTATTTGCCTTACACTTTCGTTTTGTTGTTCCTGTCATTAAATTCTATTTCAACACATTCACATGTAAATCTCTATTGCCTCTTCCTTTCTTTCTTCTTCCATTCCATAGCTTCCTTTCCTTTCCTCCCTTTTCGCTGTGTATATCTCTAAGCGTTAATGTGCTCAATTGTTTGTTTGCCTCGTGCCTTCATTCGCTGAATTTCCTCCCGTTTTCCACATTTTCCCGCCCCGGCCGCTTCATTGTCAACGCAGCGCTGTGAAAATTAATCAAAAAAACTTTCGCCAAACAACATTTTCAATTGACAATTTAAACTTTTATCTTGAAAGACATTTTACATAAAAGTTTTGTGTTAAAAATTTGCCCAACTAAAAATGAAAAATGCCGACTGAGCAAAGCCAGTTTTCCGTTGCTTAAAGAAAAGCAGTAGCTGGAGCTGAAGCTGAAGCCGAGAAAGGAAGCGCCAAGTCACTTGAGTAGGCAGCTCACAGACTATCAAAACTTTTGACGCTTAACTTGGCAGCACCAGGAATCTAAGGGGTGGTGGGAAAAGGGACTCCTGAAGGGGGGCTTTTTGTCTTGCCTTGTTGTTGTTCTCTGGGCCTGATGATAGGCTGCGTAAGCAACGCACAATGCTCACAAAAGTGGGCTCTGAGAATAGGTAAATATTTGGGGGCAGTGCCCAGAACCAACCCCTTTGGGGTTAGCAGGAGGAACCGAAAGCCTTCGCAACAAGGCGCTGAAACCAGAAACCAGAAGATACCACACAGTGCTCCTATCCACAAAGCACATTTACTTTATAATGGTTTATGCGGCGTAAGACGAGCAGAAATTCTTAGGAAAAGTGGAAAACTCACTGAATTTAAAAAAAGAGGATGTTAAAATTTACTAATTTTTGACCTTATCCTTACGAAACAACGTCGTGTTTCCGAATAACTGAAGTTGTTTTTAAGTAATCTATTTAAATATATTAATTTAACATCGAAAAATCATATTAATAGACTCAGTATTTTGTCAAGAAATTTACTGTATTCAAAGCAAATGTTGGTAATAAAGTTAAAGTAAAAACTTAATTGTCAGCTTTAAGAAATAATTTCTAATTAACAATTATTGACGCATAAACCTTTCAAATAAATCCAACTAACCAAACAAAAGTGATTTGCCTTTTTGGTTGTGTCTCTTCGTATTTATTTACATTTTACAAGGCCCAACCAAAAACACACGAGCACGTGAAGACAAGGAGTCAAGGACTGTGGAGTAGGAGTCCTGAAACATGACAACAAGGCGCAAAATTATGCACAGAGTTGCCATTTGGCGTCTCCCTCACACTGGTGAGGTCCTTGGGGCCGCAAAACGATGAAATCCCAGCAGCGTTAGCAATGTCAGCGATGATGTTGCTCCTGTGTGTTGATGTTGCTGTTGCTCCTGCGATGTTGTTGATGTGTGTGCGACAGGCAGGCAGCAACAAGGTGGTATGGAGTCAGGATACACACACCAGGGCTTAAGGGCGGCACCACATGTAGGAAATTCAATATGGCGTCAGAGCTGCTGCTTCCGACTGCCAACTTCTGACAGATGACCGCCCCTGTGACTCTGCCCACGAAGTAAGGCAAGAAAAACCAGCAGAGGCAGCGGGAAAAGCAGCGACAATCAAGTAGTGTCATTTGCCTGTCTAAGGACGAAATTATACCCTATTATAGGACATGACGTAGTCTAGAATATTGAGAGGAAAATCATATTCATGTTTTGTCAAATATTGTAAAGTGCTTGCATAAAATGGGAGATTTGTTTACTAATTTATTCTTGTTTTAAAATGCTTGTCAAACGCATTAAATAATAATAGTTCCCCATATTTTCCCACAGTTCATCAATATACCTTTTTTCCCAGCCCTTTTCTCCCATCGACAATATGGTTTTGATGAGGTCTTCCCACCCAAAACATTCCGTTCTTGTCAACATCAGCAGTCGTTCTGATTTTATTGTAAGCATTATTCGGCGAATTTGTGCTGATCCCGATTTAGTTTGATTTCGCTCTGAGGCTGTGCAAACTTTTCAGCATCTCAAACTTTGAACATAAATTGCTTATCGCATTCGCAATTCTCCTCAGAGCATATATACACGATAGGGCCTAAACAATAATTTTCATTTATGCCGAAAGAGAGCCGGGGAAAGGGAAAAGTTAGGCAAGTTTGCCTGTAATCCAATTTACCTAACAACAATTACGGAAAAAGGCGAGCGCAAATTATGTATTATAATTTATGTTAATTACTCAATTACATTTGGGCCCCCGAAAGCATCAGGAGCAGCGGCCGCGAGGGGTGCTCCTCCGGCTCCACCCCCCAATTATAAATTCCAAACACAAATGCGCCTCATTAATAAATATGAAACGTCAATGGGGGCGAGCGACACTATCACCGGAAAGGAAGGGGCGGGTTCTGAGAGGTGAGAGTGGGCGTGCCGCAAAGATTACGCAAGAAATCAATATTCAAGTGGGTCGAAAATGGGGTTGAAGCACGTGGAGAAGGATACTCCAAGACTCTCGACCCTCTCCGACTCTCTCCTTAAATTTAAATAAATTACACACGTTCGACTTTTTCAGTTCGACTAACATTCTGCTTCTTACCTAATCTCATGGCTTTCTCCTTTCTTTTCCTGTGGGTTGACATACGAGCCGGTAATTTTTCAAGGGCAACTTCCAGAACTCCAGAAGGTAAAACAAAAGGGAAGTCAGAGCTGAATGCACCGGGAAAATCCGGGGAAGGGTTTTTTATAAAAGGAAATACAAATAATAATATGCATTTCTGCAAACAACCAAGAATTTTTAAAAGTCAAAAAATGTTTTAAATACACTCGATAAAAAAAGTTAATAACTTATTTTATATTATTATTTTTACTATACAATATATATGGCTTATAAAATTAATTTTTTAATTTTAGCTGCATTATTAACTTCTTAAAAAGCTTGTACTTTATTTGAAACTAGAAAATTGGAAAAGATTATTTATTTCGAGTGCATTGAAAATGGAAGCTTTGGGTGTGTTTTCAGGGAAGTCCCCCTCATATTAAGCAATTTCCTCGTATGTTTTTTTTATCCTGCTCCATTTTCATGCCATTGCCAGGCTGGGAAAGATTAATGAGGTTTTTTGACAGCGAAAAATTAGGCAAAATGTGATTTAAGGGTTGCTCGGGACCAAAGCCCACCTTTTAGCCATTTCCCCCATTTCACTTTGCTGGTGTGGCCAGAGATAAGCTCAAAAAAAAAGGAGAGTGGCAGTAGATTCGTGGAAATGGGAGCTAGGGTTGGATGGGAGGGAAAGCGGAAAAGCTCTAAGCAATTTATTTTATTTGCCAAATAGTTATATGGAGCACGGCAGTCAGGCAACACTATTTATTTGATGATGTATTTTTATTACGAAAGAATTTATTGGATCGTGTTTGCTTCGCTCTCGGACTTGTGTTCCGTTGAAACGGAAAAAACAGATGTTGGCCAAGCTTTTTGTTTCACTTAAGTGGGCTAGATGGAATATTTATGGATTTCTGGTTTATGAGCGGCCATTTATGAAGAGGATTTCTGTTTTTAGTTGGACGAAGATGCCGGGAAATTGTATGGTTTTAGATTTCATTAGCTTTTCGGGTTATATTTATTTGAAGAATATTTGAAATTTATTACATTTTGCTTTTTTACCACTTACTAATTTGTATTTGAAGCATGATAAGTTCTCTTTACTGCATATTTTAACTTTTCTGCATATTTTAAAAAAGATTTTTTTTACAGCAATCCCTTGCTTTAACTGTACGTCAACCTGCCATATTTACCAAAGTTAATTCATGTTGAAGTCAGAAAATTAACTCATTTAAAAAATATATTCAAAAATTATTTTACAAACATTAAATCTGCCAAGGAAAAATTGCTTAATAATGCATATTAAGTGAATGGCCTCAACTCGAATGATTTTCTTGGTCGGTCAACCACGCTTTCCCGCCTTTTGATAATTTCGCCAGGGCTTCCTTTAAAGCCGGCATGGAAAATCCATCAAAATTAACTCGCTTGGAGTGCGATTTCTCTCCTCCGAGATGTTTTTCGCACGACGCACTCTGCACAAACTTCCTGCATCCGGTCGGGCAGCCTTTTTTCCATTTTCCGACCTAGGCCATCTTCTTCCCTTTGGCTCACTTCCGTCCGAACAACCGCTGACAGCTTAATGGCCGCCTGCTCAAACATTTAAAAATGAAAACGAAACGAAAGAGACCGCGGGGAAAATCTCTTATTTCCATTTGAATATGAGGAAAAGTCTTCTTTGTAATCATATGATTTACAGACCGCCAACGTTCTGCCTTCGTCATCTTTTTTATGTTCATTTTCCCTGGCATTTTTTACGCAATCCGCCAATGAAATTGTTTGTCAACGCATTAATTCTTTTGCCGGCAACAATCTCGATGATTTAATAAGCGATATATTTATGAATTCATTTGTCGATTGAAATTTCTTGAGCATTCGAAAAATGTTCTCAACTGATTGTGCAATTAATCAAAAGTTTGAATTTTTGAAAATTTAAATAAAAAATATTTTTAACTTTGTGCTCCCCATCAGCGCCAACGAAAATATTTCCTAAACATATATCTGAGTTCTCAGTTGATGGGAATTGGTCGAAATTGCTGAGTGCCTTCAGATCAAAGGCAAATCGTATTGCAATCAATTTCTTCGTTTCGCTGCTAATGAGCCAAATTTGATTTAATTGAGTTGTGCGTTGGGTTGAAGCGGTTTTTGGTTTTCGGTTTTTAGCCTGGTTGAGTGTAAAATGACGTCAAGACATCCTGGGGAGATGATGACAGACAATTGTGTGAGGCAAGGAAAATCAGCGGTTATTTATTTCCATTTGCCTAAGGTTAAATTTTAAGTTAATTATATTAATCAGGAAGACTTTTGGGTTTCTTTTAAAGTTAAGTGAAAATGATTACAAACTCTTTAAAGCTAAAATAAGAAACAGTTTTCAATGATAACTCTTTAAGCGCAATAAATATGAAAATTCACCCTTTAATTTCCCGTTTTTACCTTATTCATCTGATATTTTAATATATATAACCTTGTTTAGCGGCTTCGTGTCTTTTTCCGCGTGTTTTTTTTTTTTCTAATTTCATGCAGCCTCGTTCGCAGCCCCTGAAGCAGAAAAATAAAATGAATGCTTGTAAACATTTTCGGTCCCCATCGGTGGTCCCTTCACACATTTTTTGGGGGCCCTGGCGAAATTAATAAATTAACTTCCTTGTGTCATAAATCATTTCGGTTCTTCTTCACCAACTGCGAACATTTTGCGCCATTAAGCAGCCGACTCTCTGGCTTCCTCTGGTTGCGGTACTTTTCACTTACCCTTAACCAGAGCAAGGAACCCAAGGCTCGAGACCGAAAGGAACCGCAGAGACCCCAAGCACCATTATCATCATCATCGTCCACATTCCAGGGATTTCATCATGAAGCTTGCATAATCAACGTGTTACAGCTGCTGCTGCTGTTGCTCCACTTGGTATAGGGATAGGCCTAGTTAAAGGGATGGTAATGGGTACACAAAAAACAATTTAAGTTGGCATAATACCAAATACAAAACCTAAGTAAAGCTCAATATAAAATTCAATATAATAGAATCTATGAAAATATTGAACATGGTTTTCAAAAACATAAACGAAGTTTACTCTGAATTTAGTAACTTTTATATATTTTAAAATCCTAGTGAATGAATTATGAATGGCTTGAAAAAACACAATACTTCTGGGTATTATTTTTTGTTTAAGCCTTAATGCAGTCACAAGAGTATTGAAAATCTCTTATATGGATGAACTATCAAAGAAAGCAAAGAATTCGCTAAAATATGCATATAAAAATTACAAATTTTCCATACTTTAAGCTGCAATATAAAATATATTTATATATTATAAGGAAGAGATTTCGTTGCTCAAGTACAAGAAATATAATTTAAAAAGGTATTGTTCGATATTAATCCCTTATCAATTTTTGTTTTGTCAAGCTTTGGTTCACATATGTATATTGCAAAATAACACTGAGGAACTGCTAATATTATATTTTTATTTTCCCTGTAGCAGCATGACCACCCAAATTTTCCCTACACCCCAATCATAATTTGTGCTTTACATAAATTAATGACCCACCCCCTGTGCGGAGGTCTGTTTTTGATTTCATTCCGAACAAAAAATGCTCGCACATAAATTTCGTGAGATTGTTTGTGGTGGGGCTGGAACGCGAGGCAAAAACAGATTCTTAAAGGTGTCCAAAGGTTTTTGCCCCACTAGATTTCCACTACTTCCTGTTCGGTGCTCCTGGGGGCCCAGCTCCCCGATAGCACCCTCATCCTGTGGCTCCTTCTGTTATTTACACACTTCTTCATGTGTTTTATGGCATGTTCTCTTGGATTTTGGCGAGGGGCAGGAGTCCCTTGCAAAGATTTATGAGTTTGTCCTCGGTTTGTTTCTCTTTGGGCTATGGGGTTGAGTGTGTGTGATTGTGGCCCCTTAACCCCATACTGCCTGCTGGCTTTAATGTTTCAGTTGGCCGAATGTCTCCATAATATCAATGAGGCCCACACTAATTTGCTCTTCAATATTCAACCTCGAATTGAGTTGTTGCCTGGGTCAAATCAATATTTACGACCTGTACGAGATTTGCTTGCCTTTCTCCAGTTTAATTGCCACATTCCCCCTGCCCCCAACAGTGAGTCCTCTCACCCACACTCGCTGTAATTGTCGTAAACTTTTCCCCAGTAAAAATTAACGATCATAAAGTAGAGCCATGAAAATTATACCGAATGAAACAGAAAATACAAAGGAGGAGGGCAACAAAAAGCGAGCTGAAATCATAATAAAAATGCATTCATAAACATGAAATACGATGTGAGGCAGGGGTGATGTTCTAAGCGTGAGTCTATTAAAAGCGCATAAAAATAACTTCCCGATTTTACGAGGCGAGGTCTAAGCCCAGGCATAACCCCGGGGAAAGAGAGCTGCAGGGAGGCAGACAGTGATACCCTCATCGCCATCATAATCATCATGTGGTCGCCGTGTGCGGCAGGGGTTAGCATTGCTGTTCAGACCCCCTCCGCTGCACTGGCGGGTTAATTAAATGACGCCAGTTTAGTTTTCGTGCCGCACACGTGTTGGCAATTGTGGACGAGGCAGCCCAGAGAGGGACTGTGTAAATGCATTTTCCCTCGCCCAATTCACATTTCCCCCATTTTCCCGGCTCGGTTGCTCCACTGATGGCCAGTGTAATGGATGGTATTGAATTAGAATATGTCTCGTAAATGGATTAGAAAAACTGTTTTACGACAGAGAATATATCTGGCAACATCTGTATTCGGATGGATACACTCGAAAAGAGTCTGCAGATGAGTTTTATGGATTTTCAAAGGCGATTAGAAAAGCTAGTAATTTATGGCTAGGTGAGATTTAAATTTAATGTTCGTTCTCGATTCAAATAAACTTTTACTAAAATCTATTTATTAACTTAATAAATTAAATGGATTAATTTTTTCTGTTGGAACTACTTTAAAATATCTATTGAATTCTTATGTACATATGTGACGACTGACCTAAAAGATGATAGGATTTGTGTTTAATTAGAATACAAAATAAGCAACTTACATAGCTACCTCTAAAAGACTTCTTTATTCCTTCTACAAACATCGTTCCCTTTATAAAACAAGTTGATGAGAAATTGGGCTTACAAATAAACAAAATATTGATTTATTACAAATATTTTGTTCCATTTTATAGTGTATTTGTATAAATAAAGAGACAGTACCGATATATTCTGGCTGCCTTACTAAGCTTACATCTTGAGCCTTGACTGCAGTTGAGTTATTTATTTATGCGCTGCTAGTTACGTCGTCTTAGTTTGATTTATTTTGCTGACCCTTTCGTTCTTTGATTTTGTGTTTTGCACTCTTCTTAATTAAGAAAGTATTTCTTTTAATTTAAAAGCTGTTCGTACATTGCAGGCTACAAACCCTCTCCTGGTTCCTAGCCCTGACAGCTGTCAATCTGGGCAGGAGATCCATCCCTTGACGGCACCGCCCCCTCAAATTCCCTCAAAACCCGCGACAGCAAAATAAATCAAGAAAAGCTTACTGGCAATGTCCAGTGTCCAATGTTGTCCTCATGTAGCCAGCCGTCATAATTGATGAATTTATGGCATTTCTTGGAAACGAATCGAAACGAAACGAGCCCCAAGTCTGGGCCTCGCCATCAATATGAAACGCTACTCGAATTATTTTCTGTATTCCGAATGGTTCAATCTCTTTGTTTTACTTTGTTTCGAGCGAGGCAAACGTGCGAATTGCTCAATTCCTCAATTCCTGGCAGCCCGATTCTTGCCACGCTTGGAAATCTTGGCGCGGCGGCTTTTCATTGACCGCAACCGAATGGCAGAACAAGCAATGTACTCGTACTACAAAAAATAAGCGAGTGTAAAACCGACAAAACTCATTTTCAAATTGTTCGGCGACTACGTGACTTCCGCGAGAAATAATCTAGAGTGTGTTGTGCTGTGTGTGTTGTGTGGAACCCTTTGATGACTAGAAGTGCAATGGCAATAGAGTGTGGGTACCACTAATAAGGAAAACGGTTGACAGAGTTAACAAATTCTTAGAGTTCCTGCCAGCACTTGGAGAAAAGAATCCGTCAAAGGTGTCTTTAGATGTAAATAATAAAATATATCAAAATGAATTTTAAACCCTACCAAGAAGTCATTAAACATTTTCTATCAAGCTTAAATATTTTTTGTAGGTTCTTGAATTGACCTGATATTTAATTATTTAAAAAACGATACTACTCTTAATTGCCGTGTAGCAAAACTATCTCATTCTCTCTTCCCCCGTCCAAAGAATAGGCTATAAATTTCATATATCAAATTCAGACATCAGACATGAGTTAATTGCATTTCATAACTGCCCAACTCTCGCCCCCATCGTCAATTAAATCGGACACAAATCATTTGTGATAATTATCGTTTCGATGATCAGAGCCTTTATCTGTCACTTATTTATGGGTTTTTAAGCATTCAAATCGAATTGTATTTATATCATATATACTTATTTAACGGCCAAGTAAAACATGAAATCGAAATCGAAACGGATTGAAAACAAGGCAAAATTAAAGATGCCTTTAATTAAAAACGGGTTTTTCTTTATGGCTGTGATGTCTCCTTGATTGGTGCTTATTTTGTGTATGGCCAAGAAAGGCGAAATATAAGTCTCATTAAGGCGGTGAAAGGACGTCAAGAAGAAGGTGGCCAGACGGCTGTAAAGTTGTCAAGTTAAATAGAAGCAGACTGCCAGAAAAAAAAGAAGAGGGCAAAGTGCCAGTTTGATCTGAAAGTTTTCCTTTTCACCAATGCCAAACACGTGCTTGCCTGTTTTGCGGAAAATTCTGCCTTTAATTCCACAGCAAGGCAAGCTTTTTACTCCCCCAAAAAATATCCTAAAAACCAGAAACTTTTTCATTCACTTGTTAAGCGCAGAGCAACTTTACGGCCTCTCTAGTTTCGTCTCATTTTCAAGTGGACCGGCCATAAATCTTATGTTAATTTATGCTAAAACTAAAGACCAAAACAAATTTCTGTTGTTACCACACACAAACACACACAGAGAGAGACGCCGAGATCCAGCCATATAAATACAAATATTTTGTTACCAGTTTTTATGCCTTTTGTCGTCGTTTGCTGTGGCTGTTGATGACTCTTTGGACCGGCTCTTTGGAGGAGCTCCTCCTCTCCACTTTACTCCGAAAACTTGCTTTTGGCCCCGACTCGCTTGTCATAAAGAAATTTTAATAATGTGCGGCGCCAAAAAAGTTTTTTTTCGTTCGTCGTTGTTGTTTTTACGAGCCGGCGACGCTTGGGAGTTTCATATAAAAGTGTTAAATTCAAATGAGTTCAGAATGGGCTAAAAAAGCAGAGCGTCAGGCGAAGGCAGCGGGCAAATGGCTTTTCCAGCTGGGGCCAACAGTGCGTATGTGTGGTATTCGAGGCATGTCAAGCCATCAATAAAGCATTTATAAAACTGATTATATAATAAATTTTACCAGGAGTTGGGGCAAATAACTTGCATAATATGAATTTGATTATATTTTATCATTAAAATAATAAATAATTTGTTTGCTTTGCTAATGAAAACTTCTTTGTTATCATTTCAGGATAGTTTTCTTCGTATATTTAACTCGTAAGTAAATTTATTTAAATTAACTAAATTTTAAAGTACCTGAAAAGAGATCATATTTATCTATAAATAAGTTTTTGTTTTATACAGATTTATTTTCTATCTTAATTTACCTTTAGAAACAAATTAAAGCTAACTTTAAAAATCTCTCAAACCAATCAAACATTTTTAATGCGTTTCCCTCCATCTTCCCGACCAAATGTCAGGCATTTGCTGCACTTTATTGAGGTATTTGCCTAATTTGACTTGGCACCATCGCTCATTTCCTTAGCTTTGTGATTCCCCGGGCCAGAGTGACCCACAAATCAAGAGGCATTAAGCTGTCTGTCTCTCTGTCAATCCCCCTGAAAGGCATTCAACTATCTTGGGCATTTATCGCATCGCTATGGCCGCATATTTACATCAAAGTATACTTATATACATACATATATCCGGAGAAGATCTCCCCTCTCTACTTGCTTTAATGATGCGCATAAAATCCACGAAATCATTTACACAAATTAAAAGTTAACTCAGGCATAAAATTACCAACTTAACACCCGCTGAAACCTGAGAGAGGAGGGTCCATAATTTTTGCGGACCGAAAAACCCACCTGACTAGGCCACTTCCAGTTCCCCTTTCGCCGCACAGCTCTTGGCATTTTCCTTTCATTTAAATTTCCGCCACCCCACCTTTGTTTTTCTTTTTATTTGTCTCAGAGCTTAGCTCACTCTCGGTGCCATGTCTGTCTCCATGTAATTTGCAAATTTTCTAATTGTCGTTTGAAATTCAAGCCTTTGGCCCACACTTTGGATAGTGACGTCCGGCACGGTTCGGTCCGGTCCGGAACCGGCTCTAAGAGTGTCCAGGTGTCCCGTTGTCCCGTTGTCCTGCTGTCCGGTTGCCCTGGTCTCCGGTCTGCAGGCTAGGTGTGTTTTGTGTGTTTGCTGGAAAGTAGGTCGGTCGGTGGCTAACGCAAAACTCAATTTAATTGAGGGTGTTCATTTCGCGGCGTCTCGTTGCGTTCGCCGTCGCTCACTCTGCTCTTTCCTTCAGCACTCAACTTTAATTGCAATTAAGTTTCAGTTTCAATTTTTATAACCATATTTTTCTGCTCTTTTTTCTAAGTAAATTGAGCACAAGGCCTTGGGGGCATGCAAGAAAATCCAATTTATGCACGGAGCCTCTCAACTATGTGGTTTGATTTTTTTTTCTGCGTATTTTTTCGTATTTAATATGACGTGTATGTGGAAATTGTAATCACAATTTTTGACATTTAATTATGGATACCCTGTTGACCAAGAAGGAAACCAGATCATGTTGGGTTGTTAAATGAAATAAATTGCTGCAAAATTAATTAGTTCTAAATTATAATTTATATATCCCAAATTATCAGCTCTTAATATAGTAACAATTATTTTATTTCCTTTTTACATGTATTATTTAGACTTTCCTATATGGAAACTCATCCAGGGAAGAGCCTATTCGATTTCAAAAGACACCCCTTTCATCCTTGTAATTTATTTATCTGCCTGAAATTTTTTCCTGGGTTATACCCCATAAATAATTCACAATTCATTGACATATTTTTATGAATATAACTTCCGATCGTTAAACAAGGCGCATAAAAAGCTGAGAGGGCAGCAACCGACCAACCAACTGACTATCAGCATCTGTCGGCCCCCCAGATTCCCCTCTGAAAAAACCCCGACTTTATAGGGAGGCCCATTAAAACAACATGAACGCATAATTTAATTTATATTTTTTCAAGCGTGTTCTCCACTCTGGGGCGACACTTCATTGTTGCTGAACAAACAAACTGGGGGAGTGGCGATGGAGGCTGCCCTGCCACATATATGGTACCCCTCTGGTACCCCTCATATATAAACGAGTCATCGTCAACCTTTTCGGAAATATAATCACAGCATAAAAATCAATTCCAAACGCGTGTGCAGAGAGTAAACAGACAGCGTGGTCCAGAGTCGCTGAGCAGAAGGGGGTATACGCACACATGGCATCGCCTGTGCCCCCCAGAACCCCCAATCCTGTTCCCCAATCGCTTCCATGCCACCGCACAAAAATGTCACACATTTGTTAAACATTCGTGAGTCTCAGTCTGTAACGGGTTGACACCCCTTCCCCCCGCTTCATTTCCACCAAAAAAAAAAAAAAAAGGAAAACCCAAACCCTCTTGTCTCTTGTCTCCGATTCAGCATCAGCTAAGTAAACAACACTGCACTGGCAAACTGCGGACGGGAAAATCAGCAGGCAGATAAAATAAAATAAGCAAATGGGAAAAACAATCAAATAAATGTGGCAAAAATTATGGAAGGGAACTGCAATATACCCTTTGTGATAATGAATATAAATAAAATTAAGAAAACTATAAGAAATTCTTTTCAGCACCTAATTGTGGGCTTATGGATAATGTGGGCTTTGATAATGTAGAGATTATAAAAAATAAACTATTTGTGGGTTTTTAACCCCAAAAGAGAGGGGTTAAAAATTATTGATGATGATAGTGATTTCTGAGGAAACCTATAGTTTTTTTTTTGTAACATTATTATTATTGATTTAGTTAAATATATATTCTAAATGGTCTTATTTACGTTAATATAATTTTTACAATATTATGGTGGGTCTTATTGCTTATGATATGGTTTGGGCGAATAGACTTTCACTTTGTTAGGGATATATAAAAATGTATTATAAAGTTTACAATGTTTATTACTTAAAATGTTACTACTATATTGAATACCGTTGAACATCTGGTAAAATATTTATTTAAAAAAGAATTCTATTTCTCCGTCATGTCTAGTACCTATATCCCCACTTTTCCAGGGTATTTAGCTAAGCAAATCCGAAAGGAAAAAATGTCGCGCGAAAATCATAAATAGCGGGAAAACGAAGTCACCGCCTGGCAGGAGCCTAGCCAGGAGTCACGCTGTAGGTTCAGCTCCTGCTGCCGGATTTTCCTGCCGGCGACGAGGCGCAAATAGGCTGTCAGCCGCATACCAAATGTCCCCCCAGAACACCTCCCGCACCCAAAGTCACAGATGTGTGTAGGCGCATTAATATAGCCAGAAAAAATGCTATATATATACGTATATATGAGAGGAAAATGGGAAATACTTTTTTGTGATTTATGGGAATGTGTAGAGGAGCCCCGGAGATTTGCTGTAAATGCGTACAGCCCCGCTGCATACCGCCCTTGCCCTCCCACCTTCTCAATGTCACACACAAAAATGTTTTACAAGCAATTTTCCAGCTGGTTTTTATGTGTGTTTGTGCATTCGTTTAACTATTTGGGCATAAAATATGACAACGATCCCCCGCACATTGTTCCTTTTTCCTCCCAATCTATAAGCTAAATTGTTTTTGCCTGTCGCCAGTTTATGGCCACGTGTTGGTGTCCTTCTGGCCTGGCTCTCTCTCTCGACGTTTCCTCCTTTGGCTCTAGACTTCTCCCTCTTTTTTCCGATGGCTCCACTCTTTTGTGTTGTATTTGAAGTTGAGTGTGGAAAATTTTTATAGCCAGTTGGCAATTTTTTTGAGCTCAAGGCAAGCGCCCAGCAAAAAGTTGTCATAAGTGCTAAAGATACGGTGCATATTGGCTATGAGTGATGATTGTGAAGAATTGGGTGTTCTAAGAAGATTTCAATTCAAAGAAAATATAATTTAAGTAATTTATAATGTATATTTATAGAAGAAATATTTAGTTTCCTGATAGAGTTTGGGCTTTATAAATATTTTTCATTCACAATTTAATAATTTTTAATAATATAAAATATATTTAATTTTGTAATATAAATCTTAACAATATATGAAAAATTCGTTTCACTATTTAATACATTTTTTACTAAAAATTTCTATGCAAAATTGTATTCTAAAGTTAATTTCCAAGTACTCTAATTTAATATTTAGAATGTAATCTTGGCATTCCTAGTATTCTAAATATTAAACTAAGATTTTTCTTGAACAATTTAAAAGTCCGCAAAAAGAGGAAGAAAGTATACTCCAAATGTTTCTTAAATTATTTATGACTTGTTTACTTTATAAGTATTATATTTTAAATTTTTGCTGGCCTATTTAAATATTTAAAATGCCTAGTTATTACTGTTAAGGTGCTTCCCCATGAAGTTGTAACTTTTTTTAAGTTGTTGCTGGCGCTCTCGAGTGGCATAAATCTTCAAGGCATCAACTTCAACAATGTATCGTTGTCTCTTGAGGCTGCCACAGACTCTTGCCATCCCCCGGTCTTTCTCCAAACCGTCAAGTTCAAGTGGCACTTGCCGCGTTTTTTAACAACTTCATAGATACAATGGGGCAGAAGAAGAAATCCGCGGGAGAAGAGGCGCTGCCACAAAAAAGTTTGCGTGTGCCACTTGTAAGCAATTTCAGCTGTCAATAGCTCTGAAATCTGAATACGGGCGAACATAAACAAATGAGCGGAGCGAAAACTGCTTAGGTTGACACCCGGGCGGATCTAATAGCTCAAAAAACCGCCGAGCTGGCTATGGAAACTGGTTTTCTGGTCCCCGAATATGGCATGTTGCGGCTTTGGTATTGGCAAACCGATTCTGCTGATTTGGCAAAACAAAGTGTGGCAAAAAGTCTCCGAGATTCGTATCTCACAGATGCAAAATGGGCGCCCAGTGTTGATGCCACTCAACCATCCATCCATCCATCCATCAACAACTGTGACAAATGTCCATCCGACAACCTTTGGGTAGCCACTCGAAATCAATTTGCATGGCATACTTCCCATACTTCCCATACCCGAAAGCCATAACTAAATTATAATTTATAGGCCCTAACCCCAGCTGCTGCCCGGCGAATTCCTTCCTCGCCGTCGCCCACAAATAATTCCATTTCTTTGCTCTTCCCTCTCCGGCCAAAAGAATATATTTTCAACAGTGGGTGGAGCTGTGAATATTGGCCATTAAATTTATGCCCAGAGATAATAACGCAAGCGGCAAGTCGTTATAAGTACAGGGGCGCAGAGCTGGATGGATATTGCAGGAGCCGGGCGAAAGGAGCGATGAGCGAGGAGCGAGGCACTGAGGATGCGATGCGATGACTAAAAATAAAATTATTGCTTAGCAAACTCGTCTCGAGATGCAAAGGCTGTGATAGAGAGACGGACTCGAACTCAGCTCCAGGTGGCGACGGCAGTGCCACTGCTGCCTGCGAGATGGGGAGGGGCCAGCAGAGCAGAGGGAGACTTGGACCTGGCCGAGAGCTGGACCTGGGCACCTTGGCCAATTACCCAGAGCCCCGCGCTTCGGCTGTCCCTTGTTTTTACTGGCAACCACAGTACAGTGGGGCCACAAGAGATGATAAAAGATGATATAAGTCAAATGGGTGTATATAGGAAATGTTTGTTTATTATTAAAACATTAGTAATATATAAATCTCTATATATGGACAATAAAAAACACAAGGAAACATGTATAATGCTAAAGAAATTCGTAAGGGAATATAAAATACATATACTATAAATATTTGTAGTATCTATTTCATTTAAGCTTGAAAAGTAAAGTGAATCAAAAATGAAAAGTTTCGCTTTAAATTCTGAATAAGGCTTCTCCAGCTAAAAGATTAAGAGAGAAATTATATATATAGAGATATTTAGCACAAATGATTTCCTTGTTTACATTCAAGATTAACTCTAGAGCCGACGATTTTATACAAATTTAAAGCAGCATCATGCATACTTGAGCTAAGGCTTATACCTAAATAATTTGTATCTGAAAGTAAAGTTTTTGTATCTCTTCTGCTCAAAAATAATTTGTTACTCTAGAAATATTTTTCATTTACCTTTAATACAAGTTCGTGTCACTGTTTCATCCTATCCCCTGTTTTGTTTCGGACTGCAACAATATTTGGTTGCCAACTTTGCCAATGTATCAACAGCGTTTAGGCTGCTGCTGTCATTGGCTCTGCTGGTGCCCCTCCAAGTTCTCTCGATTCTGCTTCTGTTACTCCAGGTTGTGGTCGGTATCGTTTGGTTTGTGTCTGTGTTTGTGTTTGCATTGGTGCTCAGGCTCAGGCTTTGGCTTTAGCTTTGGCTCTAACTCTGACTCTTGCTCAGACTCCAACTCCAACTCGGACGCGGTCTCGGGGCTCAGTTTTGGTAAATATGTGTGGATGGACCCTTGGCTAGCAGATTCCCCACTTGTAGGCAGCGACTAACAGCCAAGGCACACACGACCACAGTCCCGTCGTCATCCACGTCCTGTTGCTTAGTTAACTATGCAGTCAGCCAGCCTTTCGTGTGTTTTGCCCACTCCCCGGACCTGGTGCTCGTATCTGATATAGCCAGCAGCCCACCTTCTCCCTCCTATCCCCTTGTGTGTTGCTGTTGTTATTGCTAACATCGGATCCACAAAGTCATCAGCATCATCATGCTCGCAGGCTGCAGATGCTATGGCCCAGTGGAGAGCTGTTTAGCTGTTTGCCTCACCCTCACCCGCCGTCCGGTGGAAGTCTGTTTGGGCTGCTAATATGCAAACAGAGCTGCCAACTTAATGAAATTGAAATGAGCAAATTAGACAACGTTTGTGCAATGGGCGACGGGGGAGTTGGCTGCGAGGACAGTGTCTTCAAAATGTTCCCCAAGTTGCAACAGAAGCGCATAGGAAGGTTGACATCGCCGACTTAAGGCACTAGGATATGTTGAATTAAATGAAATAAAGATTTTTATACAAGTTGAAAGTACAAAAATAGGAATTATATTCAGCTTAAACCCAGCTTAAATAGCGACATTTTTATATTATAAATACATTTTATTCTTTCATCTAAATACTATAAATTGTTAAATCAAACTTTAACTTTAACAATTTGGTAAGAAGTAGAAGTACTTTATTCAGAACTTAAGGGGAAACTTTTCATTTTTGTTTCACTTTACTTTTCAAATTGAAATGAAATAGATACTATAAATATTTATAGTAAATGTATTTCTTTAGAAGTATACGTTTCCTTGTGTTTTTTATGTAGAATAAACCTCAAGTGAATGCTTTATATAAATACTAGCTTAGACCAGAAAATTTATTTTCTTAGATTTTTTTAAAAGGCATTGTTTAACATCAAAGTTACAGTACACTTTAATACTACATGTTTTTTTGAAAGGAGTATTGTGGTACGAAATTGAAAGATTTTTAATACACTTTGGAAATATTCATTAGAATAACATAGAGCTAAATTAACATAAATTCCTTAAAGAAGTGAAACAGTTATTATTTCATGCAAAACAGCACAATAATAACTTTATTTTGGCACTCTCCAAATAATAATGCAATTCTAACACAAAAACAATGACTAACTTAAAAGATCAGCCAGGAGATATCAGAATAACCCCCAACAAAAATGCATCCCATTTGCATTCTTCTTGCATTAAAGATAAAAGAACCGACATGAATCAAACAGAACGAATGCCAAACTTGGCTGCAGCAACTCCCCCAAGCGAAATGATTTCAGACATTTCAGCAGTAGCCAAAGCCCATAAATCTCTCATCTCAATTTCTCAAGTTAGCAGCTGCTGCCCCATGGAAAAACTAGTCTAGCCATTAGGACACTCTCCAATAAAAATGCAACTCCCACAAATAGCACAAAAAAAGAGATTGGGGGCTGGAGAGTGGAGGTGAAAGGAGACGTTGCAGATAGAAACTCACATGTCATGGACTTTGGTGAAATGCAACTTCGATACCAAAGCATACTGATAGATACAAACGACGTCATGAGGATACAAAAGAACTTCGACGATGATGATGATTTGCACAAAAAAAAAGAACCTCAGAGGGAGTGGAAATTTATTTTTTCAACTGTCTGCCTCATTGAATTGGCTGAGCAAACGGACGTTTGATACGGGAAACTTGATGAATCGCCAAAGCTCAAGTGGCAGCAGTTTGGACCAAGGAAGACTGTGGCTACATAAATGCTGGGAGTGGAGATTCAACTCATTAACCCTAACTCTACTCAGCCCCTTTTCCTTTGTTTATTGAAGTTTAGCATAGCGCAAAGTTAAACCGTCATGGTCTCTCTCTCTCATAAAAATTTATGTTAATTTCATTTAGAGCCCCGGCTGCAATCTGTGACTGCATGCGTAATGAGCTGGACCGAGTTAGGTAAACACAGCACACGGAAAAGAGAGCTCCCGTCCCCTCCACTTGCAGCTCATTAAAACATCACGAACAAATCAAAAATTTAAATAATGATTAACGCCGGCAGAGTCCCGAAGAGTTTGGATCAATCCACCTACAACGGCAGAATCTGCCTTCTTCGTAGAAAACTTCATGCAACAATTGAGAATTTCTACGAAAGATGCTCGTTTCGTGAAAATGCAGTGTAAACATTTAAAGTAAACAAAATATATCTCGACGCCGACGTGAGTTCAACAAATTAACTGCAGTCGTATTCGAGGAGACAACGCGTCGTATGAGCAACCGTCGAAGCCTTTGTGTGGCTTTATTTGTATTTATTTTCCAGTCAATATAAACTATGTGAATTTTTACTGTACATAAAGGCAGTGCGAACAAAAAACGACCCAGCCGGGGCAGATGTAGAAGCACCCGTAGATGGGGCCAAGTAAATAAATCAAATGCAACAGCACACGATCCAAATAGTTGAGATGACTTCAGTCGCATCGTCTCCGGTTGGGTTTTTCAATAGCATTTCCCGGGAAACGCAAGCCAAGCTGGCTGGGTAAGAGTTTTGTAAATAAACAAAGCTGATAAACTTTGAAATAAATTCTGGAGTTTGAGTTGGTTATCTCTCCATTCGAGGGCGATAGATTTCTCTATTGATTAGAGTCCAAAGAGATGGGGTAAACGATTGATTGCGTTGCCTCTTTTCTTGTGAAGATAATCTGGGAACTGTGAAAAGAAAACTGATCTCCAGTTGAACGAAAGCCTCAAAAGACATAATTTTCAATGAAAAGAAAGCTAAATTTGAAGTTAAAATAAGGGTAATTAATTAAAATAAATTAAATCTGTACATTAATCACATTTGAAATTGATTAAGTAGAACTATTAAATTAATTTCAAAGTCTAAAAGCTGCTCATAATAATTTTCTTTTTGTAAATAAAATATTAGCTTTTCTCCAAGATTTTTTAATAATTAAAATATTCATTTTATAAAAAGGATGCCAAATCCTTTACACAAAAATAAAGTAAAGAAAGCTTTTTCTTATCAGCTTAACTTTGAATTGCAAAATGTTTCACTGTTTTTTGGGTTACTTAAAAGCCCTTAAAATATAAATATATATATCTTTCTTCTGACCAAAAATTTCCATCCGCTTATGGAAGCAAAACCGCCATGAAATAGTTTTTGTTGTGCATTAAAATTCCTTGAGTGTAATCTACTAGAAACGTTACGCTCTTGCAACCTGCCAAACTTTTGCTCGCCACACACAAACTCAGCCCTATACATATATAGGTGTATATATGTATATTTACCCGGGGATCAGGACCTAATCTGAAACCCTGGCAACAGGAAAAGCTGGAAAAGGCGAAACCAGGGGATTCCCCATTTCGAGTCAAAGTCATTTGCCAAAAGCTGAGCAACAACAACAGCTCATCAACACCTTTAGTCAACCATTTTTCAACATGGCGATAATGTGGCCTCCCAGGCACACGGGTAGTAAAAAGTACATACCCTCAAAAAATGTTGAAAAATATTTAAGAAATTTTCAAAGGAATTGAATAAAAAGTATTTAGAACTTTAAATTAAAGAAATGTTTAATTATATTAAAATATAGAAAGCAAATAAACATTATGTCCTTTACAAGAAAAGTCTTCCTTTTTTTGCTCAGTGTAAAGAAAGAAAGGGACTGCAAGAAAGGCAGAGGAAAAGCGAGGCAAATACGGAAAACCCGGCGCACACTAAATCCACTTAAATTAATTGCAAAAGGTGATTACGTTGCTGTTTTGCCTGTGGAGTGCGGACTTTTTGCCTGGCAGCCAACAGACAGCGAGCAGACAGCTGAGAAATGAAGCCAGGCCAACGAAAGCCCCCTCCTGGCTTCCTTTATCCCTCTCTATATAGCCCACGCAGGATATCAAGAAGCTGCATAAGGGACTTTAGTACCTGCGACCGGGCAAGCGTCGCCATTTCTCTAATGCCAGCGGGCAATGGCAAACACTCGACGACAGGCTGCGAAGCTGTGGATAGATATGCAGCGAGTCCTTGGTCCTGGCTTAGGGATCCCCATCCTGACACCCTCCTACGTCAAATAGCCTTGCATATCTGCACTGCGGCAAAAAAGGACATCCTTACATATTTTAGTTGCTTCAAGTTTAGATATGCGACAAAGTCCATGAGTAAATATCAATGAAAAGTTTTGTTATTTCGAGCAATGTGGCAGAATATAATGAGAATTAATGCTTATAACTTATGATTTCATTGTTTGTCGCCGTGCATAATATGTTGCAGGTTTTCACCTACACCGACCGCTGTCTCTTCATTTTTGCAAAGTAATTTGCAAAGAGGCGAACCGGGAAAATGTCAGTGGGGGAGGCACCAAAGGAAGAAAAACAGAAAGCAAGTGCCGCCAAAATGCAGTCAAGGATAAAACAGCAAAAGACCCGAGATGCCGGGATACCAATAACAGGAGATGAAGGCATCCTGCCTCGCTCAAGGCTGCACACTGCTCACCGCTCACCTGCTCCTTTGCTCCGTTTCTTGTTCTGGGTGCTCGGTTCCGTAGTTGTTGGGCGACAAGGTGTTAAGGTGTCTCAAAGTCGTTAACTGTCAACTGCGTTCGCAATTTGCGTATATGCGGGCCCGTAAATTACGAAGAGTTGGAACGTAAAATTGGGAGTATAAGCAAGAGTAATAGTTGAAGCTCAAGGCTCTATAAAAGCTCCCGAAAACAGGAGAAATTAGATATATGTATAGCAAAACTTTTATATTAACTTTTTCATATTAATTTAAATTCAATAATTATTAAAGATAGTTTACTCATTGAAATTATAATTAGAAGAAGCAGGGAATTTTTAATACCACTATGAATACTGGAAAATTTGTATTTTATAACTAAAAAGGATATGAACTATACCTTGTGTTAGTGTAAAATATTTATTAAATTTATTTTTGGGTTGAAAGAGCTGACTAACAACAATTTCAGTTTTTATCGTTTTCGTTATCGTTTGTATAATGTTACAATATAATTTTAATTTTTATTTTTATATAAACTATGCTCTATCAATTACTAAAATTAATATTTCGGCATTAAATATTTATTTTAAGTATACTTTTTAATATCTTATACCAAAAAACCTTCATATCTTCGATATCTTGACCAAGAATTTTCATTATATTTCCTTCCCCAACTTCTCACTATATTGCCTTTTTTTGCATACGTGCGTGTTTGTGTGCTTAAAATGTCATTAAAGCACGAAAGGGGCGTGACTGCCAGGACAATTTCAGGACAAAACCAGAAGAGGGAAGACCGGAGACTGAATCCAGCCAAAGACCAGAAGCCAATCGAGCTGTGTGGGCTGGCAAATATTTGTGGGAATATATGTATATTCCCCACTCGACAGTTCATAAAGACCATCGAGATGTCTTCGACACGAAGATAAAAGCCAAAACATCCTTAATCAGCGTCTGGGGGTTTCGTGCTTTTTATTTTTGTTGCCTTTTGCAGGGGGCGTGGCGTCAGTTGAATTTATTGATAATTGATTATTGCTTCGTTAGGTCGCATTTAGGCGGCGCTTTGTGGTTCCGCGCTTATCTTTTCCCCCTCCCCCTTGTTTGTTGTTGCAAATTGAAAATGCAAATTGCCCAGATGATTGCTCCACCGGATCCCGTTTTCCTTTTTTCGGTTCCCAGCTTTTCCTTTTCCCTCACGACTGCAGTTTGTTTTTTTGTTGTTGTGACTTTTGATGTTTGCCGGCTTCCTTTGGCTGAGATGCTTTGGGGAAAAACAAATTTTCATAAATTTTTAAAACAAACATACGAGTTGGAAGTAAAGAAAGGCAAAGGAAAAACTGAGCCAGGAACTGAAAGGAAAGCAAAAGCTAAGAGCCTCGAGTGGCGGCATTTTTACCACCATTTTGCGGCTACCCTGTAATTTTAAGGGTTTTCATGTTTGGGGATTAAAATTTAGAGTTTTTCCTATGATCTTTCTTGATAAATCAAGCCTCATAGACTGGAAGAACATGAAATATACAACTTCCCAGATTAAAACTTAGTAGGTCCTGAAATATCCAGCACATATTCCAGCCATTTTCCATGAAAGGGTATACCATTATTCATCAATGTCGTCCATAATAAATACAATTTTTGCAGCCTTTGTTGGTGTTTTTGTCGTTGTTGCTGTTGTTGTTAGGACGTGCCTATGTGCATTGCTTTTGCTCACCTTTTGAGCTTTTAAATTATTTTCCAAGCACGTAGTCTCTGTCGGCTGTTTGCGTATTTAAACATGGCCAACATGGGTGGAGGTGGGAGGGTGTCTTCCAAGGGATTTCGTGGGGCGGGGGCGTCGAATGAAAAGCGCGTACCGGCATTCGCCTTTAAAAGGATTTGCGCAATTTGCGTTTTTCAGGGGTTCCAGGGCTTCCGTTTTTTTTTTTCTTTTTTTCAGAGCGGTTTTCAGGGGGTGTGGGTTTTCAGTGGCATTCTGAGGGTGTGATGGGTTCGGGTTGTTGACAAACAAACAGCGGCGTTGAGTGACGCCGAAGACAGGCGAAGTGAAGCGAAGGACCTAGGATATGCTGAACAGGACAAGCGGCAAGCTTTGTGTTTGACAATGTCCTTGCTGATGTCGCGTTTTACCCCTCACCCCTAGCCCCTAGCCCCACTCGACCCCCTCCTCGTACGTGACTTGCATTTTATTTTTAACCAAGCCCCAACCCAGCCCGTCCGCCCACCGGGGAAACTCGTTAGTAATTTAGCAACGGGAAAGGGACGCTAGAGATTCAGCCACAGATATAGAAATGCGGAAAACCAGGAGATTCCGCTGAATGTTGTTTTCAAAGCAATCAAATACTCGTCTATATTCACATGGGCATAGTTTCGCTGCGCGCGAGCTAACTAAAAATATACATCCCCCCAAAAATAGGTTAAAGTGCCCAAAAGTCTATACTTTTTTCGTGTATGTGAAGTGCAAATAATTCCATCATCAGAACCATAAAATGTTGGTATTTAATAGAAACAGAAACCGGCAAGGGCAACGAGTGATAGCCACTTGAAGAGCAGCCTCTGTTTTTCTTTTACTCTCCGGTACACTGAGAGTTTATTATTGGGTTTTTGAAAATAATTTAGATAAAAATGTTCGAATTTGGTCTTCAAATTTTTAGTCATTACTTGAACTTATTCAAGACTAATTTACCTAATTTATTACTTATCCACCGATAAAATTATGAAGTTCTAGCTTATTACTTGTAAATATATTAAATTATTAAATTAAATTATTAAATTATTTTTATAGTTTATTGTTTTATTTTTCTCTGTGCATTCACTGATGTTGCCCAGTTGCAGTGCGGCCAGAACTGTTTTGGGTGGGCTCACTCGCCACAGTGGGGCACAACGAGGAGCACACTCTCCTACTTTCCACACACTACTGCTTTTGGGGGGATCCCAGCGTGTGCAGTTGAAAATATTTGTCGGGTTTCGGGCCTGGGTGGTTTTTCGGGAGGTTTATTCAATCCTTAATGGCCTCAGTTGCAGTGCCGAAAGAGTTATTGAAAATGTTTTATTGTGTGCATTTGATTGCTGCAAGTGCCGAGGTTATGGGCATGTGTGTGTGCCGGGCCTGGTGTCTAACTTATAAATATTTCAATACCATTTGAAGAGCGCCCGGTGGCGCAGGCTAGCAAGCCCCCCGCCGCACCGCAACCCGAAATGTAAATGTACTCTCCATTGTGTCCGGGTGTCTAGTGCTTTTTGCACTCCAGATTCAGATCGGAGGCTATAGCACTTGCCATATTTGGATTTTCAATCCGAAAAATCAAAAAATACCAAATGCACTTAGATTTGGAAGGAGGTTTATGGGATGGAAATGGGAATGTCAGAAGTGTTTCTAGATTAAGGACAAACCTAAAAGGATCAATGGTTTAATGACCTAACTTTCAATAAGGCAATTTTAAGTTTTAAAAAAATAAGGAACTCTAAAATATTTCGATTAACTTATTTTCAAGACAGATTAAAGCACTTTTGTTAATTATTACTAATTTCCTAGACAATATTTAAACAAAAAATGTGAAGAACTACTTATAGTTCATAGTATCTTCTAATTTCTTATTTTTTAAATTATCATGAAAACCTCTTTTCAACTTCACCAACATCTTGATCCTTCAACCGCATAAACGCGCAACTTCTGACCCTATTTGAATGGGCTTTTGGCTTATGTTGTTGGTTGACTGGCATTTGTTGGCTCGCTAGATGAATTCTATGGCACGTTCGATATGGTTCGATATGCACACACTCTCCGCTCACACACAGCTGGCAAACACTTTCAATTGCCGGCCTGAGTGAGTGTGTCTATGTGGGCTTTAAAACTTTCCACAGGCGGCCAAGAAGAGTTTCGACCCATCGAATGATGCAATCGCCGGGCTCACTCCATTTTCCTACCGCCACGAAAAAAAGCCTTTAGGCCTGGCCTAGAAAAGTTTAACTCAATTACGGACCAAGTCGACACACGTGACTAACTGGGATTCTGTATCAGATGAGGTAAGGTTAGTCGGGGTTATGCGAGATTGGACGGCATGGAAGTGGCTGGGAGTGAGCCAGAAAGCTGGCCAAGCATTAAGCAGGTCGACACTGGCCACCTACAAATCCCTTTTTCAAAACTCATTAGCACAAATTTGTGCCTTTCAATACAAGTGGCGAGTGAGCGGGGGGCATTCTGGGGAGGACCCCAGACGTTCCTGGCTGCCTGGGAATTTCTGAGGCTAATTTGGGCTAGCTGACAAAATTTATGCTGATTGTGGGGCAATTTACGAAAATTCCTCCAGTCTACAGTTGGAAAATTGGCCGCTTGCCTGCCAGCCGTGAATGTAGACGAAGCCTTTGCCTAAAAATACAAAATGTTCCGTTTCTGTTTTGTATAAGAAGTACTGGGCACTCAGCCTTGAAACAATGGAAATAAAAGAAAAGGGATCTTTAGCCTTTTCTATTACAATTTCGGGTGGCCTCTAGCCTTTGTGGATGGGTTAGTCCTAGTCAGGATTCTTTAAATGTTTTATAATTTTATATATATATATAAATCTTAAATGTTAAAATGTTTTATAATTTTTTTTTATATATTTATTTATAAACTAACAGTTACCCTAATTCTATTTTGTTTAGTATCCACTCCTTGCACACACTCCTTACTAATTTTTCACTCTCTTGTTTCTTTTTTAGATCCAGCTCGACTTCTGTCTAGCTTATTGAGTGCAGTCGCCAAGGAGAAGGTAAGCTGGAAAAAAATAAAGAGTTTAACCCTTTTTCCCAGGCCAGACTCTCTCTATATGCAAAGTAGAGCTAAATGATAAATGAGGGTGGGGGTGAAGTGGCCTCAGCCGACTCCTCGTGCATATATAAATTGTATAAGACCCGAGGTCTTTGGTCGTCGCTTGGTTTCCGTTTCCGCTTTTGGCTTTCGCTTTTTCATTTCCGCCTAATAAACTACATAATTAAACTGGCAGGCAATGGGATTAAAGGATTCGGCGGGCGAAAGCCCCGAAGGAGTCCGACTTCAATGTGTGTGCAGGCAGTTGGCAGGGTTTTGGCTTCTGGCCTCAGCCAAAGTTTCGTGGACGAATTAAGCTAAATTAATTTTTGCTCTCTGCCGCCGTTGTTGCCAATGCTACTTAAGTCCTTTGACTTCTGGCTCGTTTGATGATGAAGCTCTTGCCGTTAGTCCTTTCTTCTAATATATGTGCTGGCCCCGTAGCTGCGTCTTAAATTAATGATGTGTTTTATGCCGTCCTCGTTGTTGTTGCTCATGGCCGAAAAAAGTGTACATATATATAGGGGAAAATGAGGAGGAAAAATCACAGTAAATGCGATTTAGACGTCAAAAGCGCAGCATTAGCAGTAAATAAAATAGGATAATGCGGCAAGTGGACCGCATGGAAGAAGCTAACTACCCGGGCCAAAATTAAAGCCAAAAAAGGAGGTATGTGCCAAGATAATTTGGAAGGATCTCGTCGACTAGAAGATGAGCTTTTTTGTGGTAGTTTAGTAACTTATCAGAATATTATTTATAAAGTAGATACATTAGGAATACATTAACTGTTGCTTGGTTTTATATTTTTTTAAAAATATACAGCGCAATTAATTTAATATTCATTTCGAGTATTTAATAATGACAAAAGATACATTAATAAATAAAATTGGTTGAAATAATAATCTTAAACAGTCATTAAAAATGTATCTTTTACCTTTTTAAAAAATGTTTTTAAATCAGAATCTTTTGTTTATAATTCTAAATTATTTAAATTTAAATAAATCAAACTAAACTGTCATAGAATATATATTTACTTGATTTAAATATACTTTTTAAGATTCGGTTTAAAAATCGGTCTCAGCTAGGCAGCTACCAAAAGAGTATATCAAACAGGACAGATGCTGCAATGCAGGGAGCCAAAGGATAAGATTGCTATGACAGGCCAAAGGATTATGTGCTCCTGGGTCCCTGCTCTCAGGCCGCATTCATCTGTTTTTCTCTGACTAAGCCAGACATTTTTCATGGCCAGAATAAAGCCAGGAAGCCGGGGCGTTACACCTGGACATTAAACCAAGCCACAGATCCAGGAAACTCTTTCTCCTGGCAAATGACTTAATACAATCTGACTGCTGGCATCGATAAGGACCCAGAGACCCACAGAGACGGGTGTGTGTAAACAATATTCCGGGCTACAAATCGGTCTCAGAAATCTGTTTAGCTCCGAATGTGGATTGCTCTGAGGTCTTACACAAATATTTTGACAAAACGCCTGCTGTTTTCCACATAAATATTTATATTTGCTTGCACAGACACAGGCACACACAGTCACTCAGAGCCCAGACCGAAGGATACACGCAGTTTGTCTTATCGAGGCATCTTTACCTGCCGCAGACTTCGAACCCGAACCAGACCAGCATCATCGTATCTGTATCTTTGTATCTTTGGCATCATACGGGCGCATTAATCCGTCGTGCGTATACAAATTCTGGGCCCCTCTCGCCGTATCCTCGGAAATCGAATCCACAAAAATGCAGTTAAATAAATTACAAACGCTCTGTCACCCAGCGGTCGAGGGCTTCATCTACCCAAGGCGGCTCGTGTTGTGCAAGGGCATATTAGTTGGGAGAATATTTGACGTAAATTTTAGAAAAATATTTCATATTTTTGGATATATTGTTTTTTCTTTAAGACATATTAATTTATTTATTACAAATTATAAAAAACGTAGATTAACTTTGGGTTTCTTAAAATATATATTTATATGATTGGGTTTTAAGCAGGCTCGTTATATTGTATAAATAGAACTGGGTACCTCAATGGTCGTGACAAATATTCAACTTATTCGCTCTTATTTGGAGTCGCATGTCGCGGGTTTATCGTTCGCCGGGCATCGTCTTGACTTTTCTTATTCGAATTTTTCTCTTTAATGAATTTCTTGGTTCTTGGTCTCTCCTTTTTCCAATTCCACATCCACATCGACTTCTCCTTTATCCTGTCCCCCGATCAGCGTGCTAATGAAATAAATGCCCGGACAGCCGAGTCGTTTTCGAATAAGTTCTCAAGTTACCCGCTGCACTGGAACACGAACATGAGCAATCTGTGACATTGCCCACATATGGTAAACGTTCGCGGCCGATAAAAAAAAAATATATATATATGTATGCATACTAAGGGGACTTTAAAAATACGATACAGAACAAAATGCTCACAGAAATTATGAGACAGTCATGGCACATAAATTCCTCAATGTGTGTGGGATCCAGCCAGGGAGTGTTGTTTCGTTTGGGCTTGAAAAATATAATCTTTGAGGAATCTTGTTAGGCTTTTGTGGCTTGGGTTAACATTATTATTAGATTGATTTTTCTGAATATTTTGTCTGGGTTTAATCAAGGGTTCTGGATTAGAGAAGAGACTAATACAAAATTGGTTCAAAATGATTCAAACTATATGGCATTATGTAATATACATATATAAATATATAGATGTAAATATTTATAATTTAGTCTTTCAATAATTTTTTGCAATGTTCTGACCCTTTTCCTTCACTTCTCGGGGGCAATCCATCCCCCAACAAAAATGTAATCACACTTCGTCTACAAACCAATTGACATGGGCAATAAATATTCCCAAACTCCCAACTCCTTGCAGTTGTGTCTGCTTAATTATTAATTTCGCATTTACCGCAAAACGTTTATTGGACTTCGTGTTCCGTTCCTGGCAGCCACATCTACATCCCCCCTAAAACACCCAATCCTCAAGCAATCCAAGCCGGGAGAGGCCACAACCCGCAAGCAATCTTGCTCAGTCGTCGGACTTATTTCCTCAATTGCATAAATCGAACAGAAATTTGTGTTTTGGCGCGTGTCACGAATGAGCAAAAACAAGTCAAAAGACCCGAAAAAGACGACGACGACGACGACGGAGACGAAAAACCAAAGCGGCAAACTCCTTCTGTCTAATTTTCCCCGGACCGGGCTTTTGAGACAATGTGACAAGCTCTGTCCGACGGCCGCCCCCAAATAGCAGTCTGTAGTCTATAGTCTGTTTGTCACCCAAGTCATTTACATGCTCCGCCCGGCTACGTGACTCACATATATAGTTAGACTTTGGCAGCAGCAGCGGCCCTTCTGAGATATTTCTGTGGGGATTTCTGCGGCTGCCAGCGACTTGGTCCCGGCCACATTTGATCAAAATGCGAACGTCCGTTGGGAGAGAGAAAGCCCGGCAGTGGGACTCAAGTGAGTCACGAACGCCGTCGATAAAATATTTATAAAATTCATTTCTAACATTTTAGACCGCTCTACTCGTCACCAACATCGATTACTCATGCCACCGAAGATGGAACACAGCACGGCTGCAGTTATATGCACTCGGAAAAAAGTGGGCCTAAAGTAGAAAAATATAAAACCAAGAATAATATTAAGTTAATGCTTTTTTAGCTTTTTCTAACCCGCACTTGATATTCATGCCGGCGAAGACAGTTTGCAGATCTCTAAGGTTCTTCTCTTGTTTTCCTGGGTTTCCCTGAATTAAGTTGGCTTAAGATAACCTGAAAATATTAAATATATTATTCTAATTCGTGGGAGTATTGACAAGTTCCTTCTTTCTGTGCATCTTTGGCCTAAAAGAAAGCATTTAAAATAAAATCAACTTGGTAGAGTCAACACCATAGGCAGGAGGCTCTAATCTTAACAATGGTTTCTACATTTTTAAATATATATTTTCTTAAAAATATACAGTTTTTAAATATTTTAATATAATTATTTGATTAGTATTATATATATTTTATATGGTTAATGCTTTTATTCACTTCTCAGCGTGTAGATAACTGTTGTTTCAAGCTGCTAGTTTTGTGTTGGCTTTGCCATATCTTGATAAGTCTCAAGTTGTGCTTTGATTTATGCCCGTGCCGGTTGCACTCACCTGGCCAAGATTGTATCGAAAGTAAATAGTGCAGGAATCGTTTGGCATCGAAACGCAGTGCACCTGGGGTGGTCGGTCGGTTGGTTGGTCGGTCGCCTCAATAAAACTCGCACTCGCCTTCTCAATCGCAATTGCAGTTTATTAGTTTTGCTATTGAATTACATATCAATGCATTTCTCATTCGTCTGGCGAGTGTGTGTTTGCCCAGGTACAGATGGATGGAGTGATACCCCTGGATCGATGGCTCTATAAAGTAGTTTGGCTACCGAGTGTTGATTGTTTGTCATAAATATCTGTGAGGGATTTTATTGCGTACCAAAAGGTGACTTGCCACTGAAGGAGCCTTGTTGCAAATTGAATTTAAATCTGAGATTTCTATAAATCTAATAATAATCCAGGTTACGATTTCTGTACCTTCTTCGTGGATAAAGATATGCTTTGCTGATAATATCCTTAACAGTCGGTTTATCCCTGGCAAATATTTACCCCATGCCGTGGCCATAAACATTTCACATATTCCGAGCCTTATCAAACCGAAGGGTGCCCTCTATCATATTTTATATATATTTATTTCTTTTTCTATTTATTATTACATGTTATAGGAGGTCTTGGGCACCCCTCCTCCCTCACTCCGCATTCCGTTGATAAACCGGGCTGCCACTCACCTAAACTCACTTCAGTTGAGTTCGATTCCTTTGTTGATTTTTCTAGATTCGAAGCACTGATTGTGCGCATTTTATAACCGTGCCCGTAACCATAGTACCTCCGATTCCCCGCCCGCCCCGGACTCCATTTTCCGGGCAAGGTGTGAATTGTGGTGGAACCGAGACTGCAGTCTGCAGTCTGGGAGTGGAACTGGAACTGGGTCTGTCTCCCTTTTGCTTTTTTGATCGACAGCTTGCCTAAAACTGTCAACGCGTTTCTTTATTTCTGTTTCGATTTCGATTTCGGCACTGGCACCAGTCCTCCCTCCCCACATCCTGTGTTTTATGGCACATTTCTTTCGATTTCCAGCGATTTGTTTGAGTTAGCTGCCGCTTTGTGTTTGCACGGCTGCACCGTGGATTGTCGTAGTAATTGTCGTTGTCATCGTGTGGCCTATTCGGATCGGAGGGGTTTATATCACAGTCGGCTGAGCGGATCGAACAGACGCTTAAGATTAAGGGCGTCTATTGTCGGCGTTAATTTCCTACCTTTGGCCTGTCAAAACATCAGTTTGATAATCATAAATCAGTGGAGTTACTAATGGCCCAATATGCTATTGGAAAGGATTAGTTTTGGAGTCAAAAAGTAGAGTCAAATTTTCTAAAATTAAATATATTATATATTAAATATATATATGTATATGAAATATATATTAAATATTTTGAAGCATTTAAAGTGAGTTCCTATAAAAAAACGAAATATATTTCTTTGATTTAATAATTTTAATGATTTAATTGTATAACCTAAATCCTCTACTGTCTTCATGTTTTAAAGTTGTCCCTTTTCACAAAACCATATTTCTCTCTTCTTTATATTGAACTCTCACCACCAAGGATAGCATTTAATCAATTTCCCATAAATCACATGGCAAATCAGCTCCACGTCAGGCTACTTGAAGGGTTCAGTGCAACTTTTCATCTAAGCTCCCATGCTCCCACAATTTTCTCTATATCCCCTGCATATATATCATGACTGTAGAAAATTGCTTAACTGTATGGAAAATTGACAAGTTTTGATGGCTGACAGTGCGGTTGGGCCGCAGCGCCAGTTTCCTCACATTTCCCTCGCAGCGCCATGCATGATTTGCAGTGGAAAATGCATAAATGGAAAACTTGATCTAAAATTGCAGGCCACCCAAACGGTAGTTTAACAATTTTCCCTTCTGCAACTCGTTTACTTTTCACTTTTGACATGGCGTGCTGCAGCACATTTGCCATTCGGAATTATTTCTACGTTTCTGGCCAATTTTCGAAATAGAAAAAGTTTTCCTCTATTTTTTCACCGTTTTTAGTTGTTATTTTTGGTACGATGATTGACTGACAAAAGGAGAGAAGGGAGAGGAGGTCAACGGGAGTGGAGAGTTGATTGAACCCCGGCGACATTTTCTCCTTTGAAGAGCAAGGAGTCATCCATTGATTTGCAGGAAATGGGTAAACAATTTGTCAACGGTGGATGGCATTAAACGATCCATAATATTGTCTAAACAGAAAGTAATTTTCAAAGCGCTGAACCTTAGATGTTGAGACTGCTTCCTGTGTCCTGTTTGGTGCACTCGGAGAAAATAATTGCATAAAATCTGGCATAAAATGCAATTTGGGATAAAAGATAAAACTTCTCACTCTAAAAAAGCAAATGAATATTTGAAATGTAAATAACTAAAATTCACATTATGGAATTGTTGGAGGCTCCACAAAATTTTACAAAAAGTAGGACCCAATTTCAAGCACTTTTAAAGTAAACTACGCATGTTTCTCCGAGTGTAGATTTTCCTCGCCCGCCCGTAGGGACCAACCGCAGTCGCAGACGAGACATGTCAACTGCTAATGTCACTTAAATGCCAGTGCCGTGTCTATCACAGCTATAGTCCTCCCTCTGTGTCTCCTGGCTGGTGCATGTGTGTCCTTTGGCTTCTTTTGTGTCGTTTTCGAGAAAATGCGAGGACTACATCCGCTTAGGCGTGCTGGAAATTGGATTTTCACAGCTGCCAGACAGAGACGCATTGAATGGAACTGGACGAGAGCGAAGGCCATTGAGGGACCCTGAGATTTAACACGCTTTAGTTTTCTCTCCGCTTTGTCTCCATGGGAATTTCGCATTGCCCGCTTAATACCACGTCCATTATCCTTTTTTTTTGGGCAATTTCAAGCCTCATTATTAGCACTGACTGGCCAGCCAAGCAATAAACCAAAACAAATTTCCCCTAATTGTATTGGAAATAACTCATTGGGATTGAGTTTTCAGGGATTTGAATGCGAGTATTTGGAGGAATTTTTACTCTCAGGGGAAAAAGTAAGGAATACCATTGAAATTCTTTTTTAAAATTCTAAATAAATGGAATTTAATGGTAAATCCAGCAAATTAAAACGTTCATTTTTGTTACAAAATAAAAAACGAGTAAATTATGACCGGTGTTTTTGGACTATCCCAAACACTTTCCATTCGACATTTCAACGACATGGCAATCCATCACGCAGCCACCTGCACCTATCCATCCATCCGTTCATTCATCAGTCCACCGGGATAACCATGGCCAAATCCAAATCCATTCAGCTCGACCAACTTCCGGCGGCCATTTTGCCAGAGTCGGAGATCCAAAGTAATTTCCTTTGCCACTAAACTGTGTGGTTGATGACAGATAAGCCGAGTCCTGGATTCCGAATCCTGCATCCTCGTGCCCAGGCCCGAGGTCCGCTTCCTTTTGGCCGCAGAGTCCCCATGAATAATTCGCAACTTCTCCGGAACTAACTCCCTCTCTTTCGCTTCTGCTCCCCTCCCAGCGTATTTCCATCTCCCTCTGAGACTCCAAAATGGCAAACGCATTGAATGATTTATTTGGTGTGATTGCTTCACACACACGTGCTCAATGTGCATATATGTACATATATAGAGAGGATATACTCCCAGTGATTCCTCTTTGATTTCCCTTTGGCAGCAATCAAACAGCAGTTGCCGTTTGCGGTCAACAGAGGGCGCCGAAAGAGCACACACACAAACGCACAGCCCTTCACAGGACGACGGGAGGGAGGCTCGGTTCGGTTCGGTTAGGCTTCGTGGACTTTTGTGAATTTTAATTGCCACGTTTGTTAAAGTGTTTTGATTGCTTTGTCATTGCACTAATCAGCACTTGTTCTCAGTGCCTCACTTGGGGGCATTTATTAATTATAAATTCCCTTCGATTGCTCAAAGCGCAGGAAGCAGAAAGCGACAGGGGGCTCCATTCAACCGTTCGTTCCATTGATTTCTTTCGCAGAGCTTCAAGAGTAAAACAAGTCCTCTCTCTTGCCCCCCAATTTGCCCCCTCTTGCTCACACTGGCCGCTGTAAAAAGCATTTTCAATTGAGATTTATTGTGGCGTGTATTGGTTTAGGGGGCGTGGCAGCTTCACTCGCTTTGCATTTTCCAGCGCACTACTTTACAGAGCAGTTCCGATTTGATACCCTTTCATGGGATATCTTGATTGTGCAGCAAAAAAGGGAAACGAATTCTTTATCAGGAACTTTGGTATTAGTTTCTGACTTGGGTTTTCCCAATGGTTAAAGCATATTTCTTAAATTGTCAGCTCTGTAATGGTTAATGTCTGCGAATATTATTGTTTTAATACTGTATTAATAACTTATTCCAAAATTGATATCGGGATTTTAAAGTGCCTATAAATATTTGAAATTTTTGGTTTTTCCAAATGGATGTAGTATATTTCTTAAACTGTTAGCTCTGTAGTGGTTAATGTCCATAAATATTAATGTGATGATACTGCATAAATATTTTATTTGAAAATGTATGTCAAGATTTTAAGACTGCTATAAATATTTGAAATTTTGCGATATATGGACGAAAACTCAATATTCTGTTTAAAATGAGAAAAAAGAGACAACATTTAAAATCGGCTCCAAATATTTCAAATATATTGATATCGATCTCTTATTTAATTTTGATACTTAAACCTTCAATACATTTTCGATATTCAACGAAAAATTCAATTCTTTGATGTAGTCAATAAAGATATTTTTCTACTTTGGATTATGGTTCGGTTTTTAATGGATCAGCTCGTATTATATTTATAAGATAAAATCGAAATATAAATGCTAACAATATTTGCCAATTTAATAAAACGTAACAAAAATATGAGAATAAATATGATCTTATGAATAATAAATATAATGGCAATCTTTTACAATATCTAAAATGTATCCTCCTTTTTATTCCAGGTAAATTAATAAGGATAATCCCGCCCTTACCCTCCAGTACTAACGACAAAGCCAAGTGAGCAAAATTAAAAAAAAAATAAATATATATACTTTTAAATACTTTCTAAGGATAAAATCTATAAAAAAAACTATATATCGACCAATTAGGGTATTTAATAATTCGACCTTTAAAGCATACAATTCAGTCAGTTTTTTCTCACTTAGATCAGAACAGAAGCTCTGCTCTCGGGTGCCTTTAGTTAAGTTTTTAGATTGAAATTTATTGTGGGGGGGAGGTCGCCCCCTTTTTTTCCGCCTCTACTGGCAAAGTCAATTCCTTTGATTTGTGGCGCTTTTGCGTGCAATTTTTTAAATTGAAAATCACTGCCTGAGCGCAATCCTTTTTACATCCTTCGCTTGGTTTAAATGAAATCGTTCCTTTTTTCCATTCGATTTTTTGTGTGAAATATGCAGCACTCGTATTTACTTTTATCGAGATTTATGCGCCACAATTGATATTGAGGTTAATAAATTGAAGGCTGAGCTGTGCCAGAAACCAAAAATCCGAGCCGAATCAGAACTCGCAACTCGAGCCATACATCCAATCACTTTTCAAATTGAGTTCAAGTGCAGCCAAGGCGAAACGTAGCTCGGTTTTATTTTTCTAAAGTTCATTTTAGAGTAACCCGAAGGGGTCACTTGACTAGTTAACCCTTTGCCACGGATTTCGGGTTTCCGTTCGACTTGACCTTGACCAGCCATTGTCTGACTTTAACGGCGTTTCCCAAACGCTTTCGAAATTCCCCGGAATCTCTTAGTTTATTTTCGGGTTTCCTTTTTATGGCTAACGGAGATTTTACGACTGCCAGCGAGCTCCTGAGGTCAAATGCGCATTTTTCGTTGCCTATTTTGACGGTTAGGGGCATGAAGGTGTTAAGTAATTTTCAATGGAGGCGCAGCTGCATAACGTAAGGAACGAACTTTAAACTGGAACATAAATGTCAAAAGTGCGCTAAGACTTTTTACATTTTCGGGAATTTTAAGTATTCGATTAAGCAACTCTAAATGTAGTATCTTAATTTTAAATATTTATTTACCATTCTTAAGTCATTCCAGAAGGTTTTTCTTAGTACTTTAAATATTATGAAGTCAGTTTTAGAATTTTTAAATTATCAAAAATAAATTTATTTCAATCATTCATCGAACTCTCAAAGAAGCGTTGAGAAAAACTTCCTGTAAACTTTTCCGCAGGGAAAACTTTCCCAAATGACACGCACTTGCAGAACTTTGCTCCCTGGGCACCTCATAAATATGATTTTAATCGATTTCGCCACACTCACATTTGTGCCCGATAACGTTCAAAAACCCATTCGAAAACAATGAAAAAGCAATCAAATCGTGTTCCCCTTTTTTTCAAGTATTCGATGCTGAACTTAACCACATACACGGTCGCAGAAGCAAAAAGGTAACTTTGTTGGAAAAGTTTGCCGTAAAAAGAAAATAGAAGAGAAATCCGGAAAGCAAATGACAAAATTTTTGCGCATATTTTTGCAGTGAAGTAAAAACTGCGAGTACCAAACTACGAGATGGCAAACAAGTTGAGTTAATGTTGCAAAACAAAAGAGCACATGCCAAAGTCAAAGTTTGTTGTTTTCCCGGCGTTCTGTGTAGATTTTGACAGTCATCTAGCCCGATATGTGTCGATAAACTATATCCTTACAGTGTGTGTATGTATGCTTTTTGCTATTGTGCAACTTCGGGTCGCTTGGTCTTTGGACTTGCCATTGTTACTATCTGATTTCGGCAACTGCATTTGGCCCAAGACCTGACCTCACCCACTGGCCACGCCTCCGGCCCTGATGGCCGCCCCCTTTTGTCACCACTATATCGGTTTTGGCCAAAGTTTCTGGCGTTCAACTTTTGTTTAGTGGAGCAACAGCCAAAGCAATGAACCAACCCAAAAAGCAGTTGTCGCTCGATTTGTCTTCCTTTGCTTTCCTCGAACTGCACAGAGCGAAAAAGTGTGCTCTTGAAGATACACTTTACTGTAGAAAATACATTTATCGATTTTAGTTTACTTTTAAAACTTTATTGAGCAACCAACAAGTGCGAGATTTGAATTTCAAGAGAGCCTTAAGCCTGAACCCAAGGCAAAAATTGGAAGGTTTTATTTTTAAAGAACACTGTTTTTAAGTTTGTGTTTTTTACTCCAACAAAATATGTGTATTTATAATTTTTATTTCTTTCTCTGCTTTTGCTATTTTTCCTGTGACTCCCCCTAAAATTCTTTGGCATGTTGCACATTGTTTGCCGCACTGCAATTGTTCCGCTCAGTTGATCCGGGAATTCCCCGATCCCCCTTTAATCTGCTGCCCCCATCGATGTTGAATTTTTATTTTAGCAAAGTTTTCTCATTTGCCCCCAAAAGCAAGAAGGAATTCTTTCATGTCAACTACGGATTTTCCCCACTTTGGCTTAATGAATTGGAAGCGATTTTCAGCGCTGGCGACATATGGGCTAAGTAATTTGTGGAGCAAAAGCTAAGTGAATATATGTTCACATGTGAACCATTCCCGTAATTTACAAGCCCAATTATGCGGTAGCAAGAGTCGTATATACATAGTTATAGTTAGTTTTCTGTTTATGGAACCCACGTTCTATATGCGAGTACATATTAAGTCACCCTTTGCAGCCCTCCTGTCAATTTAGGTTGGTAATAAATTTCAATATTGTACTCGTTCCTTTTTTTCGGGAACTCCGGGGCGATATCTATGCGGGTTATCTTCGGTGTGACGTGCGGTTATCGGAGGAATGGAATACGGCCTGGCTGTGCCATCATTTGCTTCAGAACGGTGTGAATTATTTGTTCGTTTCTGTCTGGATTTCGTAGGGGCCGGATTGTTATATCTTAATTTTCTTTAATGGTTTATTATGATCCGACGACTGCAGTTGGCCTTTTGTTTGCATTGCGTGCCAAACGCTCCGGCACCTCTCATCCACAATAATAACACTGATAATTTCGTGTGATTGACAATTGTTTTCTTCTTTTTTTCACAACAGCTTTTTGGTTCGTTTGCGATAATGATAATAATATGTAATAATATTTATTTCGATGCCCCGCAGTCATTTGCCCGTCATAAATCGTGCTTATTTATGGAAAATGAGATTTGTAGTGGCGCATTAATTGTCCGTCCGTCTGACTGTCTGAATATTTCTATATCTCTGTCGGAACGATTGGAATGCCAAGCCCGAGGCCTGAACTCATTCCGGAGCGATGACATTGATATTGGCTATATAAAGTGCAATATTTAATGGCATGTAGAGCAGCTAATGAGAGATTAAATGTGTTAATTTTATTGTTTACTGGTCTTAACAGGTGATCCTAGATTATGTGCAGGACTTGGAAATAGCATTTGGGTTTTAGGGAAATCTGAGAGCTTGAACTTTTCTAGGTTCAAAGATAAGAAAGGTCTCCTGGGATTTCCGGGTTTTGTTTTGAAAACAAATGATCGTACAGTTTAAATAGGCTATAATTTATATTTATAATTAAAGAAGACAATGCCAAGTGATCTTCAATTGTACATTTGTACAGACATAGCTCAACGAATTGCCCCTCCAATAATTCATCTTACTCAGTGAGATTAATGATCCCTCAATTGATCCCGAAGATTTATGAGCTTTAACTTGATCAAACTCATTTGTAAGGCGACGGTTAACGATATTGTACTTAAGTCTTTAAGTCCTTGCCACCAAATTGATTTGTCAGTCTGCAGACTTGAATGAGGCAACTCGCGTTAACCCAACCTTAGACTGAAAACCCAGCAGGGATAGCCAGGCCTCCCGAATGCTGTGAGCGATTCGATTCGATTCCAGGGAAGTGAGCTGTTATGGGATGTCTTTAATGCCCATTGACAGAGCGCCGGGTGCAGTCCAGCCGGCGAGGGCAACAACGCCACTGGTTGTCTAGTTAAAGCCAAAGTTAAAGCGAAATTCCCCCTGAGAAACAAACAAAAGCGCAGACGATCGATCGACAAAGTACAAACAAAAGGCATGCCACAGCGAAAATGCCAATGGAGGGGGGCCTTAGCCAAAGGGAAAAGGGGAATGGGAGGGACTTGGTACCACCCAAGAAAATCACGATGACGAACCGATGCCCGGCCAGATACGGATACATGGCCTGCAAAGGCAACAACGACAGAGGCAACACCTCTTGTTAGTTTTACTGATCATGATCATGACAGCGATGTGGGCAATGCACTGCCCGAAACCTGAAGATTTATGTTGCTTTATCGATGATAATCTATACAGAATTTGAATATTAAAGGGCTTTGGCATTCAGGATAATTAATTTCAATAATCTTGATAGCAAAGTTAACTCCTTTTAAGTGAGTGAAACATATGATTATTGTAAAATATTCAAGTTTATTACTTGGAAACTAATAATATCACTAAAAAGTGTATTTTATATGGCATTTGGGGATAGTTTCTTAGAATATTTTTCAATATGGTTTTTAAACATTATTAATAAAAATAAGAGATTATTTTGGTTCCCAAATTTTGTTCCTAGTGCATACCATTTGAGCCCTGCCCAGTGGACAAACTGATTGAGGCACGAAAAGGCGAAACTCCTTCGTGGGTCAATCATTGGGTTGCACAAGTTGCAACTCTCTGGGCTGCAGCTGAAGCTGAGTCCGAAGAATCACGGTCCGAGTCGAGTTCATGTTTCACAGTTTGCAAATAACTCTAATCGGGGCTTTCTGCATCTGTGTGTGGGGGTGCCTTCCGCTTATAAGTCCCCCGGCCAACAATCCTGCATTTTCCTCTTCTTTTCGGATCTGAACAAGCCATGCATTGTAAGTTCATTAGCGGCCCAAGTGCACGATCCGCTTGTTGTTGCTATTGCTTTTTCGTTGTTGTTGTTGTTGTTGGACGGTGGATCGACAATAGTGCCTCCCCCTTCGCTGCCCCTTGAAATGCATATAAACATGAGATTTTTCTGCACCTTCTGTCCAGACTTTTATTTTTGGATACTCTAGGTGAAGACACTATTCACATAAATAATAGTAAATGGAAGCATTATCAGTACATATTTATATTAAAAATATATTAATTATAATTAATAGTTCTCAAAAGTGCTTTAGTCATAAATTCCCTGTTTCTATTTATAAATAAATGAATAAGGTTAAATAAAGCTTTAATATAATATCTCTAACTCAAAGTACTTTTTATATTTTTTTGAAAGATGAATTAATAAATTTAATTTTCACAAATTGTAAGGGAATAGAAGATTCGACCAGTTCAGCTTGTCATCCTTTCTTGTTTACTTTTATGTTGCTTTGGCATACCTGGGAGCTCCGCCTAACTAACTAGGCAAAATCACTCATACTTGCAGCCACAGTGCACCACATGTGGTCTGAAGAGCCGAGAACCGGCTTGCCAGGAGCGCATGAGGATGGGGCACGGGTAGGGAACGAGGAATGAGGAACGAGGAAGAGTGAGAGGATGGAGAAATCTTCGAGGGGCACCCTGCAGCTAAACGTACAGGGTGTATTGAACCGCATCAGAAAAGCTGCACAGCCAACAAATAAAAGCAAAGTCAAAGCCAAAAGTCAAAACGTGAGCCTGGATTGCAGGCGATCTTGTGTTTTCCTCTCTCTTCCGTGCCCCCCTCTCCGACGCTATCCCTCTGCCAGGGATCTGGAAGTTTTTTTCGTGTTCTACCTTTTTATCGCTCTTTTAGCAAGCCAACCGGTGACGCTAACAAGGCAAAAGATACAAAAACATATCCGAAGAATTGGTGGAAGAGTCGGAAGAAGAGGGTTAACTGGAGGTGCGGGTAGAGGACAGGACGGGAAGGGAGAGAGCCAGAGAGACTGACGGCGTTATCTGGTAACAACGTGTTACGAATTACTTTTAACAAGACCCTTAGCAGATAAAAACCAGAAAACCGGTCTAGAGAGAGCGGGTTTAATTGCGAGAACAGCTAAGAGCGTCAGTCCCAAAAAGAGCGTGCGATTGGAACGTGCGCTCATTAGCGAGGTGAGCACATAAACAGGAAGGAATTGCAATTAAAGCCTGTCTCACTGGGTTCCCGTGATTGCAAAAAGGAGAGAGTACCGAGAACAGAACAGGGGGGAGGGCAGGGGACACAGACACCCTGTATTTACCCACCACCGCCCGAAGAAAGTTGAACAACTTGCAGATATTTCGGGCAGGGTGCACTGGAAAAATCAGGGAGCGCGGTGGACGGTGAAAGAGAGAGTGAATGGAAAACCTGAAAATATTGCCAGACAACAACAGATGCCTCTGAAAAATTGGAAGGAAGAGAGGGCGCCTTTGCGAGGGGGTGGCAGTGGTACGTTGGCATGCGAAACGCAGCACATGTGCAGCTTGAAGAGGCAGAGAAATCAGGAACCGGGTGAGGCGGCATGGAGAAGGGGAGTCGGGATGGGAGTGCTGGTGGAGGGGGATACGGTAGCTGTCACTCCAGTCACAGATTTGTCACCAAAAGAGAGGCGGAGGGAGAGTGCGAGAGAAGTTTTATTCGGGGGTTGGGAAAAGGACACTGGGTTAAAAAAGAAAAAAAATATTTAGCTACCGAATTTGTAATTACGAAATAAGCCAGAGACCAAAATAAAAAACCTTGAAATAAAGTCTGGGTTGGATATGATTTTCTGGAAGTTTCACACTTCATAGAGTCAAAAATATTTTTTTCATACTTTGACCAATATAATAATACCCTATAAGAAACCATAGATGTTTCTTGAACAAGAAAAGTAAAATTTTCCAAACTTTCCCGGCTGAATCAGTTAGGAATTCTAACTTTAACATAGACTATCATTTTTTAATAGGTTTGCATTGCTAAAAGTATTTTTTAATTTGGAAAAAAAAGTAATTCATAATATCGACTGAAAAAACAAATAAGATTTTTTGAAATATAAATTATTTAAGTATTTTAGTAAATGGGTAATTAACTTATTTTTAAATGAATAGTAATAATTTAGACTACCTAATAAATAAACAAATATTAAGATTCGAATAAAAATATTTAACTATATAAAGCTGCAATTATTTACTCAAAACCAGCGCAACAGGAAATCGCTGTCGTAAAGCAGATTTACATCGATGATAACTGGGCCATTAAAAGCACCTTAGAAATGCCAAGGGAAAACAAATGCAGCCAATAAAATGAAAACCTCTGCCCATATTTATTTAGTTTATGCAAAAAGTAACGAAATGCGGGGCAAAGCAAACAGCAAAGAAAACCCGACCGTAAACAAAACATTTATTTAGCTGCATTTAACGTATGCTACTATCCGTCGCTCTCTGGCTCTCCCTCTGCCACATTCAACTTCCACCTCCGCCAGCAAGCAGCATGGCATTTTCTCTTCCTCACAGCTCTCTGCGGCAGCGAGCGAGCGGACAGCTCTTGCTGGGCCTTCCAGTTCTCTTTTGACGATCGGAGCGTTCGGTACAGTGGACTTGCGTCGCTCGGGAATCCAAAAGATACAAAATCGCGGCGTCTAATTACACCTTCCGAACGCCAATTAATCAATGAATATATATAACAGAGTGGTGTATATATAAAAGCTTCCTTTGTGCACTAATTGTGAGCAATAACAATAGTCGTTAATAAGAAAGAAGTTCCATAAAGCAGCCACCGAGTGGCGTCCTCGAAAAAAGCGACAGAAACGAGTTATGAAAATACAAATTGTGGCCGTGCCATGTGAGAATGTGTGTTAAAAATTGCTAAAGAAAAAATAAAAACGAGTTGTTATTGTTGCTATTCCGATCTGCGATCGGTGATCGACAAGCGCCAACTAAAATTGGATTGGGAATAAGCCCCCAAACAAGATTGTAGAGAAACATCCATCCAACGACACCCTAACACCTGAGATAGCGACAACATTTGGCGCTACATGAAATTTTAATTAAAAATCTGTCCCAAAATAAAGTAAAAATCACTTGCAGCGGCGAAAAGTTTGCGGGTATCCGTGTATCCGTCAGATACTCGTTCGCTCGCTCGCTGCTCGTGTGTGTGTGTGCTCCTCCAGGTGTCGCCGGTGCCTGTGTGTGAGTGTTTGATGTAAGCAGACGTGAAATTGGATTAACTTTGACAGACGCACGCCGGTTTTTAATTACCACCAAAGACTTTTTTTGGATTAACAGCGAAAAGTTGGACCATCTCTCCGAGGTAAATACCATCCACAAGAAATGGGGGACTTGCATTACACTGCGAGTCAAAAGATCAGTTGCGGGAGATCCGTATAATGGGATATGTCAGTCAATGGGGATATATCTAGATGAGTGCGCAAAGGGGAGAACTGATCTCGCCAAGGGGTGAGCAGCTTCTTCCTAGCATATGGAAATTATTCCGAGGAAATTGCTTTAGCCCAAGTTAATTGAATTGATTTTAAGCTTCTCTGATCTTTGTGGGAAATTATCAAAGGATTGATTATAAATAATATTAAATAATGCAGAGTATTTACCAATTTGCTTACTTTCAAGATGATATAATTTAATTTCAAAAGCTGAAATGGTGAAATGGTTACAGCTTTAGCTATGTTAAGAATTTAACTAAGGAAAAATCTTAGAAAACGTATTATTTCATTTCTCAAAAAGAATACTCCTACAATTCAAAATTCATTCTTTATTTGTAATTATTATAAATAGCTCTTTAACTGATATATGCTAAACAAAATAAAATGAATGACCGTTAAGCTCAGTGAATCTTTGTGGGAACTTTTGACTTGATCCCTTTGAAAATACTACAAATCCGTAGGGCAAAAAAAAAAAAACAACTCATTGAATATTTAACCCCAACAACAACAGTTACATATAGCTAATTTTACCGTTTTATTCGTTTGGCTCGCCACCTTATCTCTGCTCAATTTCTGTTCGGCTCCACTGTTTGTTTACTCAACAACAAAAATTGCGGCAGTTGGGTTCTTTTTTTCGACAATTTTCGTTTATTTCATTCGAATCAATATTGCCGTCAAATGAATGGAGAGCCACGAACTGAAATCTTATCTCCCGGAGGGGGAAAAGTGGGGCTCGGAATGCGTGTGTGTGTCTACATTATTTCATTATTTGTTGTCAAAGTTTTGGCTGCCGAGGCAGCGACTACCAGAAATACTACCAAGCTATCGATAGAGCAGGAAAATCAGAAAACAAAGTGGGAGAGAGCCCGATAGATAGGCAGAGCGAGAGCGGTGATTGCAGGTGCTGGCTTTACCTGGAACCACACGGCGGAGTGTGTCTCCGACTCTTCAGGTTAATCTCTAATCAAGATAAGCCATTGCATGTCGATCGTTTCGTGTTCGAGATGCGAGATTCCCCCAGATAGTTTTTCTCTTCCCTACTTTTCTTTCTTGTTGTTTTTTTTTTGTTCATACATTCATGGAAAATTATGTTTCTCTGCGGTCATAAATTATGCGTAACGTGACACCTTCGTCTACAGGTTTCCAATGGGTCGTTAAATATTTTATTTCATTTTTATTGCTCTGCCATTGGTTTTTCGCCTGGCGAAGGACTTGGATCGTTGAGACGAGAAATGATTTCATTAAATTTTCAGTTAACAGCAGACGCTGCCAAGGTTAGGCCCTGGACAAAGAGTCCGCCAGATCCAGCAAAAAATATCAATTTACATACTGAGACGCATAGGGACATCATGCGGTGCCTGCCTGGCCCTCCTCCGGGCTCTCCTCCGGGCCTGGCCCGCACTTTCGCAATTCAAAAATTCGAAAAATTGCGCTTTGTCACACAGCAAACGACTTTCGGCCGCCTGCTGGGGCGACACTCAAATGCCAGGTTTTGCTGTTTGCCCAGCTCTGCTGGTTGCAACTCCAGAGTGTTGCCTGTGGCACAGTGGCACAGTGGCAAGAAGCCTATAAAAATTCAAAACAAATTTAGCAGAATCTTTATTTAAAAAGCAATCTTTATTCAAAAAGTATCTTAAATTGTGCAGATTCGAGATCAGATTTCTTATGTCCCCTTTTAATTTATTTAAACAAATAAGTACTAGCATCGATCAATTCCTTCGAATTTTAGTGACTCCTTTTTCGAGGACTACACATCCTGGACCACTGTGCCCAGTGACCTCCCGTGGCTTTCCGGCATGTCTGGTTCTCTGTCTTCCCATCGCTCTTCGCGCCTCCTCCCTGTCTTCCGAACAGGTGATCATTTTACAAACGTTCCTGACTACCTGCTCCCGCTGTTCCCGCCGATCCAAGAATCCCGAAAGTCGGCCATAAATTATGTTTTGTTTGGTTTTGGTCGCTCTTCGTTTTTTTGTCTCCTCCATTGGGCCCGGCTATAAATTTCTCGTTGACTTTTTCCACTTGTCAAAGGCTCTTGATTTTCTTGCTGAATTTTTTTGTGTCGTTTGGTTGGGTGTCTCTTCTCCAGCTTAATTGTGATGGCGAACGGATTATCTCGTTTTTTAAGCAATTGGCTGCTGCGAAAATTTATTGACAAGCGCATTGACACTCTGCCAGCGAGTCAGTCACTCACTCAATTCAGTGGGGAGATGTCAGTTGACTTGTCACTCGCGGCGGGTTTGTCAGTTTCGTATCCTGTTAACCATTTTTTTAGCCGTTTTTTTCTGATCAGCCATGATGGAGCTGTCAGCTTAGGCGCTAATGTGCATACTAATGTCGGATTCTGCTGGGAAATGGAGTGCGAAACTATATTGGAATGTTTTTGGGATCTTATTATGGCTGCACAGCAACAAAACCATGGCTTGAAATATATTTGAAATGTTGTAATGCTCAATAAACATTTCAAGAATCAATAAACCACCAATAATAGCCAATATTTGGTACTCGAAATTATAGTTTCTAGGCTATTGAGAATATAATTATTATAGACGTCATCATGCGGCTTTCAGTTCCACCTTTTGCCTGTTCCACCTTCGATTGTAATTAGTCCGCAGGCAGTGGCATTATGTGCTCCCCGTGATCATTTACCGATCTTGTTATAATTATAAAACCCACAATTGTCTCATTGCGGGTATCGTCTGCCCGGGTCTAATCATGTTGAGGCCCGGGCAACTCCTCCAACGGGCAAACCGATAATTTACGGACAACCTGAGCAACGACCCTCGTAATTATAAAAACGTTTCCCTCTTGGTTGCACTCTCTTTTCCTCGCACATTGCTTCTTGTTTAAATAACAACAACATATTGATTAATTTTCGAGGCAGAGTTGAGGACGGGACTTGTCGTGGTGGTGGTTCGAAGCGGGAGCCGAAAGCAGGTCTCGAGTCGTCCATCAAACTGGCCAAGTCAACGCGGACCCCGTGCTGCAATTCATCAAACTGCGGGCCAGAATGTGTGTTGGCCTTCTTCTGCGTCTTGGGGCACCGAAAGAAATCATTTTTGTTACTGAGCTACTTGGAGTATATAAATAAATTTTATAAAAATAGTAAATAAAATATTAGTTTAATATATTTTGAAGAATTCAGTACCTAAACTCATCATTTGATTAAATGCAAAAATAATAATAAAAGATATGCAGAGATATCTTTGATGTTTGATAGTTTCTCTAATAAATTATGTCTTGGTTGATATTTAGTCAAGTTAAAAAACTAATAAGAAATACACAAATGTTCATAAAGTAAATATTTTCCAGTGTGCTCTTGTATTTTGTTTTGGCTCGTTTTATTTGATTTATTTTGGAGCTCCTTCAATTTTCCCCCGTTCAATCGTATTATTAGGCTTGAGGCTCTCTCTTTACCCGATTTTTTCCCCCATTGTGGTTAGCGGAGGAAAACCGAAATCAATTTGACATGATTGCCATGGATCATAATTTTTTCTTTCTCCTTTGTTCGTTCGGTGGGTTTCTTCGACGCTTTCTTTGGAGCCCGTGTATTTTTTTTTTGTGTGTTTGTTTTGAATATTTTGTTTGCCGGCTATTAGGTTTTGATTATTTATGAGCTGGACCCGTGGGGCACACACATGGCTCGTTGGAATTGGCCCGGCAATTAGCCAACACAGACGCCTCTCCAACCGAAAAACGATTATTTGTTTTTAAATGAAAAATCACCAAAAATGGAGGAAACCAAAGAGGAGCAGCGCTCGGCACCTTAGATCCCTTACTTTTACTATTATTTTAGCATGACTCCAAACTATTTGTCTTTGGCCAACAATCAAGCCAGAAATTGCCTTTTAATGGCAGTTTACTTATTTATTTATTTGTTTATCTTTAAATATTTCAAAGGTTTGCCAACTGCAAAGGCCCCAAATGCCAGCCAGCAACCAACAGACAAAAAGATCTCTCGACTCCCCAGACCGATTTATCTTTTATAATTTTTCAATAAATTTATTGTTTCTCGTTTTCTTTTTTGTTTGCATTTTTGGTCGATTGTTTACGAAAAGCATTTATTATGCATAGTTTGGTTAGACAGGCGAGCAAGCTATCAATTTTTCACCTCTCGTATCTGGCAGATACATCAAACAAAAAGTCGAAACTTGTTGCTTGGCTTTGCGCCGCGTCGCGGCTTGCTAACTGTGTCGCTAAATGTGCTTCGCCGTGTTGTTGGGGAGATAAATTCCATAAAAATCAACAGAAACTACAGCAACACACTCTAAAATCGACGACTACCTCTAACAACAATAACCATGAGAAATGACAAAGGCGAACTACGACGACGACGACGCTATCTGAGGGAGAACTGATGATGATTTATGAGCGTCAGAAATCAAGTAGAAAATTACGGTAATAGAAGAACACAAGGCAGACTGCACACGCACACTCGCATATACTCACCCATACAGAAATAAAATCGACATAGATACACCTTCCTAGCTACCTAGGCCACCGACCACTGAAAATACGAACCAAAATCGACATTGGGCAATTTTAACTGGAATTTATTTCGTTTCAGAGCCTAAAAAGAAAGAGGCAAGAAAACACGTTCGCCAAGAATATTATTCTTTGGGGGAAAATACGTTTAATATGCTAATTGGCAATGTAAATATTGATCATACGCCTGGTTGGAGCAATTTGCATTTTATCCGAACAAAACTAAAAGTGTCGGGGTTATAAATCTAATGGCAAAGTCACACATGTGGGAGAACACGAGATACAAGAACACTTATTTATGGCGTTTTTTCTCTCTCTTCGCTCGCCTCGAGTCTAATTCATTTAGCAAGACGACACCTTGTTAGAGCCCTGACTTATGACGGGATGCGGGGGGATCTCTTCCAGCTGCCATGTGTGTGGGTTTTAGCTGGAAATGTAGCGACTAGGTGTTAATTTTGTTTGTTAGGCGACCAGTCGCCAGTCCCCCAGCCTCAATGTTCACTCCCAAGGAACAAATAGTTCACAAACATGGTTCTAAAATAAAAATTCCTATTTAAATGCACAAGACATGCGGGCGGAGGTGTGGGTTTTTTTGGGGAAAAATGAAAGAAGTTCTAGAAACAAGTGAATAATTTAAAGGGAAATTTAGGGGTCATGCATAGGGTCATAGGAGATTATGGAATAAATTGATAGGTTTATTTAAGTTATAAAATTGTATACTCTCATAGTTAACATATAATGTAGCATCGGTAAATGTTTCATTCCTTAATTTATTACTTACAAAATACATAAAAAATTTGTATATTCAGCTACAAGTTAAAGCCTCTTACCAAATTCCTTAGATTTTATTACGATTTCTTAGCCTTAGAAACTTACTCCTGGCACGTCCTGCCGATCACCCATGCTACCACAAAAAAGAAGCCCAAATGAAACTTATTTAATATGCCTTATAAAGAAAGCAGTTAATTAAAACGACCCTGTAGGAGGGCGGCTGTTTCTGGAGCTTCTCTTGAAATCAGTTAACAAAAGCCCAAAGATAAACAGAGCCCGTTGAGGAGGATGCAAACCAAAGGGGCAGGGAAACCGCGGAAAAAGAAACGATGAAAAAAATAAAAGAGGAGAACTGAGTGTATAAAAATGCCCAAGTTTAAACAGAATTCAGATCGAGATCCGCGGCAGGAAGGGCTGCTCGCTGCTGGCTGCTCAGGAGATGGGATGAGATGGGATGGGCAGGCATCATTAATTCTCACCCAAGTGTTGCACGACGACTGCTTCGGACCGCTGTGCATATTTCCAATTAAAGCAACTTGCAACTCTAATGAACTTGAAGATATCAATCTACGCGCTGTTAACCCTAAAAAACCGCAGACAGACGGCGGTCCGAACGGCACGAAATAAATGTCAAGCTAATTAAAAATCAGGCAAAAATCTCCTCTCTCGACTCCCTGACGGCGATCGGGCATGCAATATTAGTCATAAATATTCCGTCTTGCCCCTCACATATGCAACTTTGTTTGGAGGCAGTAAATTAATTGAAATAGTACCAAAAATAGAAAAACTGTTGCTGTTGCATGTATCCCACAGATACGCATCTCTGGGATGCATCTACGCACATGTTTCAGTCGCTGTCTCTCTGCCTCTCTTCCTGTCCCTCTCCAAGTGAAAAGGAAGCGCTCGGCTCGCGTTAAAACAAACAAAAAACATATTTTTCTTATAAACAGAACTCTGAACAAAATAATTTTATTTTCAGCCAGCAGGCAGCAGTCAGGTTCTCTTGTATCTTTGTGTCTTCCTTTAGCTACACCCCTCCCTCTCTTACTCTCGAATGTGCAGTGAGAACAATGGGATATGCAAACTTTCACTTCCACTTTGAAGTAAAAAAGAGGTCTAGCAACTCATAACAAATATAAAATAATTTACAAATCACTAAAATTACATATTTGATTCTTTGCATATAAATATACATATACCAGTTTTATGAATTTAAACATAATGAAATCCACAGGATCTTGACTACTTTTCTCTCTGTGTACCAATATCTTTTTTGGGCTCTCGCATCGAAACATAATTAATTTCTGTTTGTTTAAGGTCTGCGCCTGCGACTGACTGTTGTTTCCTGCAAACAGTCATGACGATGGCGATATTTGCTTTCTCGGCGAGCCGAGCCCAGGGAACCCAGGAGCCGAGAAGGGGGTTCTGCTCCTTGAGATTCATTGGAATTTCAATTTTGAGAAAAAAAGAACGATACTCCACACAATACATATTCATTGTCGTCGCTCGTCGTGTTGGGCATTTAAATGCTCGCTCATAAATTTGCTTTTTTTGCAATGTCATAAATTAAACATTTTGGAAACTGATACGTTGCGCCCCTCCCTTTTTCCCAACTGCCTCTTTTATTCTTTTATTGATCGTCAAGTTGACATTCGCTGGGGGAGAAGAAAGGGCGAGACAGTGGGAATATTTTGCCATAAATTATGCGCTTAATTAATTGGCCTACAAATTCCAACTCCACTCTGAATCTTTCCCAGTTAATTAGTGAGAGACAGAAAAGCGAATCAAACGAGTCTTGAGGCTCTCAAGAGCTCCGAGATCCGATAAACTTGATACAGCAGGTTCTTCGAATTTCTAAGGCTTTTATTCAAATGTATTTGTGTGTCGCAGATTTATAACTCCGAAGTCGCATTCAAATTGGAATTTTCTTAGAATTGGTTTTTGTTTCTGGCTCCTAAATCGAATAAAGAACAATTTCCCAGATTTCTGAATATAGAGATTTATAATGACAAGCAGGGATTTAATGAGAAATATAAATAGAGAATGAATTAAATTAAAAAAATGTGTTTCTTTCCACAAATATGATACTCTCTCCCCGTTTTAAGACATTGGGAAATTCCCTTTCTGGAAATAGCCAAGAAAAAAGCCAAGAATTCAATTACCAAGAAAACATCCCATCTTTGCTACACATTTCGCCATAATCTCGTGTTTTATCTCAATTAGGCGAGCCAGCCAGCCACCAGCAAGCGTTTATAATTAAAAAATTGTCATTTTCTTGTCGTTTGCTTAACTTTATCTGCAATTTGTTACAGCAGAGATTACACCTGGCAAATTGTGAGGGCGAGGGATGTGGGTACTCAGACACACATATATGGCGTGAATCAAAGGCGGCAAGAATAGAACACTGCATTGTGGCTCCTCCGACTTATCTGAGCTCTCTTTGGTTAGGCAAATCTTTTGCAGAGCACACCCACGCCTGCCTGCAGATACAGATACAGAAACAGCAACAGATACGGATACACGGAGCCAGCGACAGCCGCAGATACGGATACAGGGGCAACCTCTTCTGCGGCACTTTATTTGTCGCTGGCTGATTAAACTTGCATTATATATACACATAAATACATATATGTACAAAGAGTGCCGTTAAAGCAAATAACAACAAGGCGCGTTCTTTAATAGGAAATAAAAAAAAAAACAGTCACAAGTAAAGAAAAAGTGGGAGACAGGGTAAGGGGAAAAGTTAATTAAATTGTAAGCGAGTTGCTTCTTCTTGGCTTCCATTGGCATCCACACGCGACTTCTTCATCATCCCGGCGAGTGTCTGGCCCCTTAATCCCGTGGCGTGATTAAAGTAGTCCACTTTCGGCTAGGCCCGGGGATACAAACAACTCCCCGGCCACCGCCCAATTTTCCACTTTTCCCCCTTTTTCCTGTTTGCTTTTCGGGAAACCGCTGCCTCTGTTTTTCTTTCGGGACTTCCCGCTCCCTCTTTGAAGTGCTGCCGCAGAGACAACTGCAATTGTTCTTTAGCCGCCCACAAATTTACTGGCCAAATATTAACATATTTGCCCGGGACCCAAGGAACATAACTCAGGCCGCGAATTGCGGCAACTCTTTTGGCTCTCTCCCCCGTCGGACAGACTGTAAATTGTGTCGCCAAGTAACCCCGCATTTTTTCCTACCAAATTTCCCTTTCCCCGCCATCGGGCATAAATCCAGTTTTATGCTCATTGCATAATTAAGTTATTTGGCTTTTAATATTTTCTAATTATACAAGATTTATAAACATTTTTTACGACCCCTTTTGCGACAAAAGAGATTTCAGAGATCTCCAGTGGGGGATTACGCTTTATGGTAGTTGCTTGGTTTAAGTTTTTATGGCCAACTCTAAAATCGTCACTTATCAGATAACTTATCAGTCGTTTTCGTACCTCTTTTTGCATCTCATTACAGACCAGCCATAGGAAATCAGCCCAAAAGCAACTCAGCCAACGGAATGGAAAAAATGGTAAGTGGACAAATTTTTAATGAATTTTATTACAAGTTAGGTGCCTTGAAATTGGGAAGATTGATTCCTATATATATCATTTTACTCTTAAATTAAATGCGTTTCCTCTGTAGAATTTATGAGCTCTTCTTTATTTCGAGACCTTTTGCATATAAGAAGACATCAGCTAGACGTAAATATAAATAAGAGGCTAGAAAACTTGACCTTTCCCCCGCCAAACACTTTGCCCCTTGGCTACTTCATTGCGCTTAGTTTGCCGCACAATGGAGAGAAAAATGCCAGGGCGACCCGACTCTGGGATGGCAGCCAGTGCAATTGACCAAGGAGCTGGGAGCTCCGAGCTCAGAGCTCAAGGAGCAGGAACCTCCTAGTAGTCTGTAGCCAGCATTCAGCATCATCAACCTCGTCTTCGTCTGCGGTTGTCGGCAGTTACTTTTCAACGCCAATTTTGCTCTTCAAAACGAGCCAGCTCTTGGTACACAGAGAGAAATAATTAAAGGAAATTACAAGACGATGTAAATGATTCAAAAATAGCAAATAAGTCGCCAGATCCTTACAGCGAGTCAAACTAAATGTTTTATCTTTTTATAGTCATTATACTCATTGTAATTCTTCCACTACCTTAAGTATAATCACTTTTGTTTTATTACAATGCGATAAACCTTAGATATTTCCCCCCGTGTTAGCCAAGTTTTGGCCTGAGCCTGGTTTTCTCGTTTTTGATGCCGTGGGCGATGCATCTTCAGACGCGACTTGTTGCCCCATTGTTGGCTTACCCTTTTGAACGTAGAATCTGAGAAAATAAGAATGTGGCAAGGGAGAATGGCCAAGAGAGAGAGAGAGAGAGAGCTCGAACTGAATCTGAATCTTGGAGCATATCTCTTGCCACTTTAACGTTAACGAGCTGTTGACTTCTTTCTGCTTTAGTCGGCAGTTGAGTTGCCAAGTTTTCCAGTTATTTTTTTCCGCCATATCCATCATTCTCTCACATTTCCCTTTGGCAGGCTTAAAGCAAAATGTCCTTCCAGTCTAGTTAGCATCGACGCATTTTGTTGATAGTATTTTTATTTATTTTTTGTATGGTGTCTATAAACCAGGTTCTTGTTGTTCGAGACTCATTTGTTATGCGAGACATTTCGAAATGTTCTCGCATGCAATTAAAACATGAGAATATTTCCATAAATACACACATTGATTCGGCCAGATGGGGGCAGGCACTGCAATGACACATCATGATCATCGTCATCATCATAATTCCCAATCCGTTCGCCCGATCTTCGTGTCTTTTTTTTCAGTTTTTTGTTTACAACGTTTTTGTTTGAAATTACAAATAACTAATTTAATATGCCGAGCATGCAACGTCTCCCTTCGCAGCATGTGGCGCTCGACTGCGTCGGGGGAAAGATGGGATTATTCGGTTAATTGAATTATAATTGTAGACGGCAGGCAGGCAGGCAGGCATTTCCCCTCTTTTGGCCACTCCCTCGGCGCATTGATCACGTCGATCATGTCGAGCAGTCAATCAATTCCCCAAAGATATTTTCATATTCTCAATGTCTTGCGGGTGTATACATATAGCATATTCTGTCTATATTCACTGCGGCTCTAGCCGAAGGCGAAGTTCATTAGAAATGCCAGTGCAGCGGGGGATGAGTTACGTTATGAGAGCTGATTTGTTATGATATTTCGTTTTTTAGGAATTCTTTTGAAAGGTTTACCAAGAAGGGAATTTATATAGTGAAATTTATGACAGTTTGAAGGATGAGTTAAGTAACCGTAAGAAGAATTTTAAACTGAGAAAGCTTGGTATAATTATGAATAATATTTACACATGCGCAATGGCATTGTAAACCTCTAAAATTCCAGACTCAAGCTTTGTAAGAAACTTCAGAAATAGGACTATATGTTAGAAAAACCCTTATAATTGTAGCTAAAACAACGGAATTAACCGATTATGCAACCTAATTACCGAAATATTATAAATTTCTTATAGTTTTCTCAAAGGAAAGAGCTAGCATTAAATTGATTTGGTTAACTTTATCCCGAATTTCGTTAACGGCAACCAAAAAGAGAATCGTTCTTGGCCAAATCAGTTTGCACCTCTCTGATTCAATTCAAGTCAATTCAATGGAATCGAACTCAACTTTTCTGGCACGTCGGCAATGGCGTCAATGTAAACAACAGTGGATATCCACCTAAGGCGGATCACGCACCACTGGAACCACAGTGGAACCACCCGTTGAGTGGGACGTGTGGGGAGTGGATAAGGTTGGAGTGGCGATGGCGGTGGTGGTACATCATCCGACATCCCTTCGTGCTGTTTCCTGCCCGAAAAACACGCGCTGATTGCTTTGGCTGTTGAAATGCGCTTGAAAAAATAAACCAAGAGCCCAGGGAGAAAGGCATAAATTATTTGATGCAACAAAAGCGCTCACCGTTCACCGACAACCGCCCCCTCCTCCTGTGTCTTGCCTCCGGGAAAATTAAGGTGACCATATGTGGCCGGAGGGCACCCGACTGAGAGCAAGTGAAGCAAGAAAAACAGTTCATAAAATCAACAAACAGCAGAAGCCAAGAAATGGGATTCGGAATAGAAGGAATCTCGAACAGCATTTGGAATGCCATGCGGGGAATTCTTGGGCCGTGTTGCTGTTCGTGTTTCAAATAAACTTCGAAATGCATAAATAGTTTACAACAATAACAAGCAGCGATTCCACGAGAAGCTAAGAAAAACAGGAACAAGTGCGTTGATTGCAGCCAGCCGCCTGCACTTTGCAGTGGGTGATGGTGGGAGGTGGGAAATCAGGCGGAAACTCGGAAAAATGGGAGGTGGAACAGCCGTGTGGGTTGGGCTATTTTGAAAGCGTCTGCTGAGAGGCCGAGAGTGCAGAATGTCGGCACATTGGACAAGGAAAAACGAAGAGAATGCTGCATGCAGAATGCAGTTGCATCTGCAGCATACCAAGAGTTCATTGGTTTCCTCGGTGCTCCTCCCCGCAACCCGCCACGAATTTCCCCCATTTCATTTTGCTCATTTGAATGCTTTTTGTTGTTCAACTCATTTGATTTCCTTGGACCAGGGGGAAATCAAACCTGACCAGGGGAGATTAGTTGGAAAATTCGTTAGAATATTGCCAAGCAAAATATAAAGTTTTTACAAGCTTCAAGTTTTCTAGTAAAACTTTTATTTCTAAATTTTAAATAAAAGCAGTTTTATCTCCCTGACAAATCGTTTTCCATCAGCGAAATAAATCCTCTCAACCGTTTTTAGCTACTTCAATTTTCCTGCTACAAGTGCAACATTTTATTAACCTTCGCAACAATTTTTTCCTACATATTTGGCGCTTTGGCATCGTAAATATTTTTATTGCATGGCCATAAAAAAGAATAACAGAAACGGGAAACGTTGGGAAAAAAACTGCAATAGACTATCAACAGTTTCACGCCTTCCTCGGCCTTTGCACACACCAATATCGGTTGATATTTTCTGTCCGTTTTGTATCTTTGTATCTTTGTTTATGCCACACATGTTACGCCTACGAAAAAAGTCGTATAAACCGTTGGGAGAAGTACGGAAAAACACACACACAAATCCTGTCGCATGCCCCGCAGGCCTATTGTCTGGATCCGAGTCGAGTTGTTCCTACATTTGCCAGCCATATGTGGCTTGGATATGCTAATGGCGAAACTTCATTTCTAGCTAGAGTTTGCACATTGAAAAAATTGAAAAGTCTTGGGAAAGTGTGGATTATGTTGCTTGAATATTAAATTGGAAAATGAAGTAATAATTTTCTATACGAGTTTTATATTGAGATTTTACTGTGTTAAGGGTGCTATAAACATAAAAAAACGTGTAAATGCAATTAAACTGAGCTATTAATTTAGTAGTTTGACAAAGGATATAAGGTTTTTGTAGATTCCCTAAGCATTGATTTAATTTAAACATTATAATTTCCTCCTCAGTTTTGACTGACAACTTTCAATATTTCCCCAAATCAAAATAAAAATATTACAATTATAATTTAAAATACTCTTATCTAAAAAAGTTCACCTATTTGGCCCTTCCAATATTCCTAAATATTTTGGTGTACAAAAAAACAAAGTTACTTGATTTGTGGCGTACAAAGTTCATCTGTCAGCGAGGCATCCGATCCGAGTCCGGATCGGTATCAGGAGTCATGTGTGCTGTCCACTCTCCGAAACATTTTTTAGGGGAGCGGCATTTCCTCTTTGAAATGCCACAAAGTGCCACAAACGAAAAACGCGCTGATAAGCCCCCGATTTATTTATGATTTTGTTCGATTTTGGGGCCTGATGCTTTCATAAATTTAAATTCTACAGTGGCCCTGGCGTTTCAATTAAGCAATTGTTGTAAATTGTTTTTCGCTTTTTTTCTGGTCCGCGCATTGATATTGATATTTGTATTGATACTGATACTGAGTGATATATGACAGCAGCCGGTGTCTCGATAAGATTCCTGAAAGAAATTAGTCAAAGCTGGAAGCGCTTGCATGCAAATTATTATTATGGTCAATTTGGCCATTAGCCACAGCGCCATAAATTATTAACAAGAGGCAGGCGCAGCCAAAGATGAGAGATGCCTCATTGAAATTCTCCTCTAGCCAGAAGGCAAAAGTCCGAAAGCCAAGACGACTGCTGGGACATGTGCTGAGCATTTTAAATTTACATCTAAACTTATATATACAGAAAGATATATATATGCCCGAAATATACACAGATTGAATTCGGTAATTTGTGGTCTGCCGTTTCATTTGGACTGCATCTTTATGACTTCAAGAGGGTGCTAAATTAGTTGGAAAATATTTGAAAATGTGTATTTTTTGGGTGAGAAAATCCCGTGGGATATTAATAGAATATCTTAAAAGGTAAATGTAAATTAATAAGATTTTCTAAATGATATGCATTTGTTAAACAAAATGATTAATAGAGGTGTTTGAGATTATTTATTGGAATGGTTTATCTGTGGCTAGGATTTACAGATGCCGATTTTATCAACGGCTTTCACATTTTTGATTAATGTAGCAAAAGACCGAAATTTATTGTTATTGTGTTTCATTGGCATCTTTCAGCTATTTACCAAACGCATTTCATGGCTGTTTTGGAATCGAAATTTACGCAACTAATTGATTTCGGTATTTATTTAAGATTTTTACAAGAAAGCCAAGAAAAACAAACGCAGCAGCGCAGCCATGCCATTAAAAGCCATTAACTAAAAACTTAAACGCATGCCAGAGACACATACGAGAAGGGAGAAGGGGTGAATGACGGGGAATGTGGGGTGGTGGTGGGGTTGTGTGGATGGGCGGGGAAAATCGGGAAAATATGGGATGGGTAGACCCGGCGACCGGCGACGGTGGCTGCCGCGTGTTTATCGCTTGGCGTCGGGTCGCGCACGCATGCCAACAAAATAAACCCAGCTAGAAATGCCATTAAATACAAGAGAAAAATACAAAAAAATACGAGAGAAAAAACATAAACATACACTCGCACATATAATACAAAGCAAGCCAAAAAGAAGCAGGGAAAATATAAGAGAAATGGGGAAATGGCAGCGCCAAACAAGCATAAAAATCAATGCCGGGCGAAGGAAGAGCCACCCACCGGGATACCAGAGACCCCCGAGGCGTATGCGTAATATCGACTGAGCAGGACAGCAGCGCGAGTGCAGAGCGAGAGAGCGGCGACAAATTTATAGCATTGAAATAGAAACCAGACATCGAGACGTCAAATTGCCCACACAAAACACACACAGAACCCATCGAGCGAGCGAATTTTCAAAGTCAAAAACTATACGAAAACCACTGCGAAATGCGGCGCTTGGCCAAAACAAATAAATAAAAAATCCTTTTGGCAGGCGGCCGGTCTCTAAAAACGGAAATTTATGAGGCATATGAATCGTTGTTTGCATTGCATTAAATTGCATAAATTAATTGCTACCAATCAAGTCTGAAGCCAGAATGCGTTGGCGTCGCCTATATAAATAAATAAAATAAACGTTGGCCAATTAATAGCGAAAATTCGAGTTGAGCAAGCAAATTGAGAATTATGTTGGACATACATTTTGGTCAAATTTTCAGTATGTTTGGACATCGATTTGAAGTGATACACGGGTAGAAAATATTGCTGAAAACACTATTTATTCTAAAATTAATACTTACATTCTAGAGGTTATTCAATCCATTCCAAAATTATATTATAAAATTGTACAATGTCATTGCCCAGTTTTAGATTCATTATTAAGGGTTTTATGTAATATATAAAATATAAATAATATCATAATCATTTTATTTCATTTTCTTTTCGTGTGCCAAAGCAACTTTTTGTGTTGAAAGCGAGTTTAGTGCCTAATTAAAAGTGTACTCATTTTAACCCAGGCTTAGCAATTAAGCACCTTTCGGTGGAGGTTACACCCACACAGAGGCACAGGGACCAACACAGACACGACCTCTAACCCGATGCCACCTATGTGTGTATCCTCAACCTCACCGCCTCGTAGCTCACCATTAATTATCCATGTCAGCGGCATTTTGTCACACAACAACACGGGCTAGGAAACATCCTCGCATTTTCCGGGAGCATGTTGCAGATATATTTCACTTAATTTCCACACTGACATTAATTAATACTCGTATGTCCTCGTGCGAGTGTGTGGGGCGGGTGTGGAGGGGGCTCAGGGCGAGAGCCTGGGCAGAGGTTGTTAGTTGACAACAAAGGGCACTAAAAATGTTTGTACGCTAAATGGGGAGGAAGCCTCTAAGCAGAGACATGCGAGATTGTCAACCTAGAACTTCAGGCATTGCAGGCATCACTCAAACATGTACATGAATACGTATACGTATATGTAAACGATGTGTGTGTGTGTGCTATAGGGCCCCTTTCCTGCCCTCTTGACGCTTTCAAATGACCATAAAAATCGTTTTTATTGCATGTGTCACAACAGCCGGGAAAACTCTTACCATAATAGTTTCTTCTTCGCTCTTTTTGTATGTCAATGTCGCCGGCAGTCGGTTATTTTTTTACTGCGGTTCCCCTTAATTGCCGTGCATATGAAACAGCCACCGGGAAATGTGGCCCACAGACAAGCCGGCGGCGGCGGCTGTCGTTAAACCATCTTTTCCCTCTTTCCCGCAATTTCAATTAGTTTTCCATCAACAAATATAAGCATATTTTATTTTTTTTATTTTTAGAGCCCAGAGCTGCATTTATGATTCAATTACTTTTATTACCAAGTCGGGGTGTAAAAAGTGCCGTCATCGGAATTAGCCATAAAACGGTCGATTATCAAATATAACCATAAATGTAAATCGTAGATAAATGCTAATAACAGTATTTTCCTTTTCGAAAGTTGAAAAACCAAAAAATGACAATAAAAACATAAATGTTGTGGGAAAGAAAAATCGTTAAATGAAAAATAAATAAATATCAATTGAATAAAAAGGCAGTAAAGCGTTTATGCAATAAAATAGAAACAATAATAGTAAAAACATAAGTACTTGCGGGAAACTGGACAGTTTTATTTAACAGAGTTCATTATAAAATCTATAAAATTGTACATTTATTTTTACTATTTCCCATTGGTCATTATTCTGCACTCAATTTATCTCTGTAACACCTCAAATACAGGGGAAAAGTCATGAAAATTTTTATAGTTCCTTTCGCGCCCATGTTTTATGAAGCCTTAAAGTTGCCCCATAAAACCCCTTACCCCCTCTTTTTTTTGCTGCCGGAAAATTGTTATTTTATAAAAGTCCCACATCCTGAAGCAACACAAATTTTACATATTTTTTGCTTTATTCTTTGGGGTATTTAATTTGTGCCCCACAGAATTTCCCTCCGATGTGTGGAGTGTTGTGTTACCATTGTCACAGGAAAATAAGGGGGAAAAGGCAATTCGTTTTTAATTGTTTTTCTTCTACCCCACCCCCTCCCAACAGTGGGCGGGGGCGTGGCAACAACTGTCAAAATAAAAACGCTGGCTCATGCTGCAAAATTTGAAATGGAAAATAAAATCTGCCAACAAGACAACCACCCAAACATGAAGGATATACGTGCACATTTTTTGCCTTTTTGCGGGGAAGACACTTGACACTCTTTTGTATTTAGTCAGCCAGCCGACAGTTCACACCCCCTCGAAGGCACCCACCCTCCAAATTGCGTTTTCCAGTGCAGCTGCACTTTTGTCTTGTTATTAGCAAAATTTACCAAAGCAAAGAAACGGGGGCTAAAATCGGAAATTTAATTTTATTTTCATGTTTTTGTTTCCCCTCTGACCTCTTACTCTTTTGAAATCTACACTAAAAGAAATTTGAAGTATTTTAGAATTACTTTAAGATTTTATACAACCTCTTTATACATTAATTTCCCACTCTGTAAAGTTCAGCGATCAAGTATTTTTCCCCGTGTATTGTCACCCCTCTGGCTATGGCCTTTTGCCTGTTCCAGTCGCTTTCTGCGGTGTCATTTAGTCCGCAGTAAGAGTTTTGGCACAAAACAAGGACAACGACACAACAAAATAAAAAGAAGAAAAAACAAGGACAAGAAATATTCAATAATAGAAAACCCTAAACGCTAAAATCAACCCCTCGAAACAAACCCTTCTCTGCGGGGTGGTTTCAAGTTATTCCGGAAACAAAATTTGACATTTGCAAATCGTTTTGCGTGAAGGCCCACCGGATTTACTCGATCTCCGAGGATCTGTGATTTATGCAGTTACCATAATTCATCACAGGAGCCAAATGAAGCTCCCAGAGGGGGCAGAGGGACAGCTAGATAATCACAATCAGCAAAGCCAGGATGGCGTCCACTTAATTAAAACTTAATTGTAAAGGACTCGCGGTGGTTAAGCCCGGCCTGGGATAACTATGCAAAAAAAGCATTTAATGACGGGCCACATGCACAAACAATTTGCATTCTGCTAAAACTTTCACAAAGCAACAAAAGCCGCCGAACATCAAAGGGTTCAAAAGTCAGGAAAGAGTGCTCCCGAGCCCGAGTCCTGGGCACGAGTACGAGTCCTCTTTGGAAAAAAATGTTGCAAAAGTGTGACAGCAAAAGCGGGATGCTGGTAGAAAAAGAAGCACGTTTAAATGTCAATGATTTTAATGGGCGGACGCGCAAAAATCTTGAGCCAGTTTTGTGTTTATTACGTTGACAAAGCTCCCGAAGGGAAAAGCTCACAGGAGACCCGAGCGAAGAGCTCCCTCAGTTCCCATTTTCCCATTTTCCGCACCCCTTTGCCTTTCAACCATTTGAACTCGCTGCGTTTGTAAGGTCATGGAACTTGTCTGCATTGACTTTGAGTGGAGTGAGAGTGGGTGCGGGTGCGGGTGTGGGGAGGGAAAACCCCCTTTGGTTGGGAAATAAAAACGTTGCCATTTGTCCTCTCTTTCGCTCCGCAGCTATGTACCTGTCTCTCTCACTTGGACCCTACCGTGTCGACAAACTGTTTTCATTTTGCGCCGCTACGCGCTTTTTGATGCCGCCGCCAACAAGGCAAACAGTTGCTCCTGCTCCAGCTCCATTGCAAGCTCCTCCCCCCTTTTCCCCGCTTTTCACGGCGAGTTTTTCAATTGATTTTCGCGGTTTGCTTTTGCCAAGGCCACTGTTTGCGGGTAGGGGGAGGGAAGGGAGGACTGTTGCACCTGCGAGCCCTTCGAGTTTGTTGCTGCTGCTTCAACGCTTCTTTGTGTGCTGCATTTTGATGGCTGGGAAAGGGGATCCCGCCAAAAAAATATATAAAAAATCCTACAAAAAAATGAAAGAAATTTCCTCCATAGAAAGTTTAAGTGCTTTGTGGTTGGGAAGTTTTTCCTTTTGACTTCTCCATGTTCCGCTTCTTATTCCGCCAACAATTTCGACTCGATTTTGCTCTTTTTTTTTGTACTTTGCCTTTGATTGATTGATTGGCCTCCATCGGGGCGATAAGTTATCGATTAGCATTCTCCTTTTTGACTCTGAAACGACGATGGTTGATTTTGTTGTTGTTGTTGTTGTCTCGGTCATTGTTTGGTTAATTGCTCATCATCATTATCTTGAGTGGAGCCCCGGATTTACTTCCTCCGCTTTAAAGTCTCCGGTTAAACTGTACTTGTAAACGATATTGTCTGTTAAATGTTTATGGCTTAATCAAGAGTGGGCTGGGGAGTTATTTCCCAGATTTGGAAAGTTTTTATGGCGTTTTATCTGCTTTGCCCTGGGAAACCCTGCCTTCTTAGACAGTAAATCTGTCTCATCAGTTTCATGGTATTTATTAAAGAATATTTTTACAGTTGCAATTAATTTTCTTAAAAGTTGATCTTAATTATTTAAAAATACAAGAATTTACATTCCACTGCAAATGAGAGCATTCCTTTTTGAGTTGACTTGATGTCGCACCTTCCTGGAATCGCGCGCCTTATGCGGTTTGTTTGCCATGGGTGTTGACTGTACCAGCAGCACTTGCTACTTATTTGCTCGTTGGTGTCGTCTTCCCGCTGTGTCTTCAGCTTGTTTGTTTAATTAAAACAGTCAGGTTGTAGTTGTAGTTGTAGTTGTCGTTGTCGTTGCTGCTGATGCTGTGCTACCAACTTTGGTAACAGCTTCCGCCCGACGAGGCAAGACGAGACGACCTCTTTAGTGCAGTGAAGCGCAGCCATTCACCGATCAGGGATCTCTCCACACATACAAAGCCCCACATACATATACATATATATCTGCATTCTCGAGTCTTTGGCAAACATGGCCAGGAAAGTCAGAGCCAGATCTCTAAGCCATCTCGAGAGCTGGAGAGCTTGGGCAAACATCGTTGAGACTTGTTGGCAGCGTGATTTTGTATAAATTCTCCCAGCACAATGATTGGCAAAAATACATGCATTCGGTGCGAGTAATAATTTGTTACTCGTAACGAGCTTGTAGCGTCTGAGCCGCACACGCTTGTTAACAATTAAATAAACAATATGAGTCTGCACTAAATACGGCCCAGTGAAACTCAAAATCATTAAGCAAACATGGCCAAGTCGATCGGCCCAAACAAACACTGGGAGACGCGGAGGAACGTGGAGAGGCGATCCATTCGTCACCGCCACTTGAGACATTTTTCTCTATTAAAAACAATATTTATGCATTCTGGCTTTTTATTTCCTCGGCCTCCACTCGAGAGGAGCACGTTTGCTATTATTTCCAGGCCATTTCCCATGAACACAATCCACCTATTAGCCGTACTTGTTGGCCAGCAATCAGAACAGGGCCCTGGGACCCGGGCTCCCAAAGAGGACCCAAGATCCCATGTGCCGGAGCATACACTCTGCCACTTGAGGCTTTAATAACAAGAGCAAGTGCCACGGTGGTTGCCTCTCTCCACACCACTGGCTAAATGTGGAAGCGGTTCTGAACGTGAACGTGAACGTGGCTTTTCCATAACCAAACACATGTACATATGTACATACATACGCCTTTTCCCTCTTTTCTATTTTCATTTCGGTGCGGTCCGGTTGGGTCTGGGGTCTGCCATTTTAGTCACGTTCCCTGCATTTCAATATGATTTTCCTGCGTCGGACAAACCAATTAGATTTTCCCCCGTTCCTTCCGTTCGGTGATTGTCGCATTGTTTTGGCTTACGGCTAATTTTCACTCTCGGTTTGGAGAAAATGGTAATTCCCCGGGCAATACTCGATTTCCTGCAAAGCATTTTATTGCCTTTAATTCGGGGAATGTTGTCTGACCCCAGCATTCTTTTAAGAAACTTGTATCTATAATTTTTTAGCCTTAATAGTTTTAAATTTCAAATTATGGCAGTCCAACCTTGACGTATGACAGCCACCGGATTCTTTTCGGTTTCCATCTGCCAGCTGAATTTTGTCATCCGAGTAGAGGAGGCCATTGCGCAACCGATAGACGCCCCCATCATCTACTACATGTACCCACTATAAACTATATATACTCTTTGAATGCATTTGCTGTAATCGATAGCCGAGAAGTCGACTCACGCCTGGCATTGTTTCTCACGATCCGATTGCCAATTGCCTGCTGCCCACATTTCGATATTGGATTTCAACGTTTATTTTTGGCGCTACCCTCGAGTTGTAATCACAACACTTGGGCTTGGGCCTGGGCTTTTACTCCACCCCCGTCCTGTCCTAGAAACATTTTCCGTGGCGTATTTACTTAATTATTTTCAAGTGCTTGGCAAACATTTTAACACGAAAAATGTTTCATCGAGAGCCGGCGCACTCTGCAACTTATTTTTCGGGGTGTTGTATTGGCCAAAGGGACCTCCGGGGGGATGGATGATGGACGACGACGACGACTAACGCACACAAATGTTATTAATTAAAATGTCATTCATTCAGAAAAACAATGCAAGGACTTTCAGCTGCGAGAAGTGTGTAAAGTATAAAGTGGGGGCGAGGGCAGCACAACAACTATACTTTATTCGCAGCTGCCGTTGACAGTTTTTCCAAGGGCTGTGCATAAAGCTTTAAAGTCTTCAGTCTTCAGACTTCAGACGAGTCCGGACTCTGGACCACACGCAGCTGAGATCCAGAACTAAAAAACTGAAACCGAGACGAGATGGCCGCAAAAGCCACAAATATGTATGTCACTTGACACTTGCTTAAAACTGTATCTCGTAGATAAATTCGTGACTTTGAGAACAGAAGCTGCTGGCAAGTAAATTGCCCTTCACTTGGCTCTGTCCAGCTGTCAATTTTGGGAGCGAATATCTCTGGGCATCTACGGGTATCCTTTTTGGCAGTGGGGCATCTTGGAGCAGCTGCCAGGCGACTCTCGACCACAAACCGCTGGCATCGACATCGGCAGCTGCCACACCGTACATAAAAAAAGGTGTCACCCATATATATAATGCTCGGGAATGAGCCGAAAGCGAGACTTGACTTGATGGGTGGCTTTGCAGCCTCCATTTTGAGTGCGCCGCAAGTGAGCAATTGTCTTGAATTAATTTATGCCTCATCACATCCAATCCATCAGCGTTTCACACCCTTCTTCAGATGGAGAGCCAAAGCAAACACTTTCATCAAGCACACACTGAGCGAAAATATAGTTATTTTTAAATACTACAAATTATTAGCAAAGTTGATTTGAATGTGGAAGTCTTTTTATAATAATTTCCTTAAGAAGTAAGTTACAAGGTAAACAGTTTGGTTTTGGTTTAAATTACATAAAAAGAGGCCTCAATTCTTTAGTTAAATTTAAACAATTGCAACAGGTTTTTTGTAAATTTGGATAGCAGCAACTTTCCTACCAATAAAACTTTATCATTTACAGGCTCCAGAACAAACAGATCTCCATCAAAATAATAAATTTAAAATGTTTTATTCCCATATAAATATTTTAATAATACATAACATATTTGTATTCTTTTTTAGATAATAATTTTTGCATTTTTTTTAAAACTAAAATATATTTTCTAGTTAAAGTATTTAGATTTCGATCAGCTGTCAGTTCAGAAACGCGAATTAAAAGATGTATTATTTTATTAAAGATGCTACATTATTTTATAATTTGAAATCCTACAAACTTCTGAAGCTTTTTCTTTTAGTGCACTTAACCAAGCGCATGCAGCCAGCAGACGCCGTCAAATTTAATAAAAATCACTGATTTTGATTGATGCGCCTCTTGGTCAGCAGCAGTTCCAGAATGGGAATTGGACTCCGAATCAGTACCAGAATCATCAGCGGGGACAGCCCGCCAACGTCAGCAAATATTGGCAGAAGGGTTGACATTCGTTGGGGAGGAGCAGGAGTAGTGAAGAGGGGTGCCGGGACGGGAGTAGTGATGCGGGGTTGGAGTGCCGAGTGCTTGACATGTGACATGGACGTGTCGTCCAAGTGTCGCTGCGCTCAATTGAAACAAATGAAGCGCAAAAGTTCTACGGGGAGAGACGAGAAACAGGAAAGAGCAGTTACCACTTGTCGCCGGTCCATCCGCGATCCATTATAACCGCTATTGCTATTTCCTTTACTTACACACTGACGTCTGTTGGAAAATCTAGAAATGGAAATCAGTTTATTTTCGGCACTCAGACAGTTAAAAGCTAACAGCAATTTCAGATTTATCAGGATTTAAGTTCCATAAAAATGGTGGATAATAAATTTGTATATTGTTAAGGATTGTTAACCTCCTTTCAAATTACTAATCTACAATTTTTCCCCTTGTTTAATTCCAGCTAGGCCACGCCGTTCGTCGAGCGTTGACGATTTGACGCTGAGCTGTGTCTGGAAGTAAGAAAACTCGTTTCTCCGGCTCTCGAGGCGCCTCCACGCGGAGCGAGGTGCAAGCGAAGAGAAGGATAGAAAGGTGGAACTCGGCACCACCACCACCACCACGGCACAACCCGAGGGGTTCCAAGTCACCCAAAAAGAACTACACTAACACGCACAAAATGAGCCACAATCGACTGAGGGTCCTGGGACAGGGACACTCCCTCGTACTCGTACTCGTCCTGATCCTGACATCGTGCAGAGCAGACGGACCGCAGCACAGTCCCGATCATGGCCTGGGCATGGGCATGGGAATGGCCGGACACGGCCTGGATGCGAGTCCTGCGCCTGGTTACGGAGTGCCCGCCATTCCAAAGGATCCCAACCTGCGATGCGAGGAGATCACCATACCCATGTGCCGGGGCATCGGCTACAACATGACATCCTTTCCCAACGAAATGAACCACGAGACCCAGGACGAGGCCGGCCTGGAGGTCCACCAGTTCTGGCCCCTGGTGGAGATCAAGTGCTCGCCCGATCTCAAGTTCTTCCTGTGCAGCATGTACACTCCCATTTGCCTGGAGGACTACCACAAGCCGCTGCCCGTCTGCCGCAGTGTGTGCGAGCGAGCGCGCTCCGGGTGTGCGCCCATCATGCAGCAGTACAGCTTCGAGTGGCCCGAGCGCATGGCCTGTGAGCACCTGCCACTCCACGGCGACCCCGACAATCTGTGCATGGAGCAGCCATCCTACACGGAGGCGGGAAGCGGCGGCAGCTCCGGTGGATCAGGAGGCTCCGGCAGCGGGTCTGGTTCGGGTGGAAAGCGAAAGCAGGGCGGAAGTGGCTCCGGAGGAAGTGGAACCAGCGGCAGTGGTAGCTCCAGCAGCAACGCCAAGTGCCGCGGACGCAATTCAAAAAACTGCCAAAACCCCCAAGGAGAAAAGGCAAGCGGAAAAGAGTGCAGCTGCTCGTGCCGCTCTCCACTCATCTTCCTGGGGAAGGAGCAGCTCCTGCAGCAGCAGGCGCAGTCACCAATGATGCATCATCCCCACCACTGGTACATGAACCTCACTGTGCAAAGGATCGCCGGCGTTCCAAACTGCGGCATACCGTGCAAGGGTCCGTTCTTCAGCAACGAAGAAAAGGACTTCGCCGGCCTCTGGATAGCTCTGTGGTCGGGTCTGTGCTTCTGCAGCACGCTCATGACCCTAACCACATTCATCATCGACACCGAAAGGTTTAAGTACCCGGAGCGGCCGATCGTCTTTCTCTCCGCCTGCTATTTTATGGTGGCCGTCGGCTACTTGTCCCGGAACTTCCTGCAAAACGAGGAGATTGCTTGCGATGGCCTGCTGCTGCGAGAGAGCTCCACGGGTCCGCACTCCTGCACCCTGGTCTTCCTGCTCACCTATTTCTTCGGCATGGCCTCGTCCATTTGGTGGGTCATCCTCAGCTTCACCTGGTTCCTGGCAGCGGGCCTGAAGTGGGGCAACGAGGCCATCACCAAGCACTCGCAGTACTTCCACCTGGCAGCCTGGCTCATTCCCACAGTGCAGTCCGTGGCCGTGCTCCTGCTGTCAGCCGTTGACGGTGACCCCATTCTGGGCATCTGCTACGTGGGAAACCTCAACCCCGATCACCTGAAGACCTTCGTCCTGGCCCCGCTCTTCGTGTACCTGGTAATCGGAACCACCTTCCTGATGGCCGGCTTTGTGTCCCTGTTTAGGATTCGGTCGGTGATCAAGCAGCAGGGCGGAGTCGGAGCCGGCGTGAAGGCGGACAAACTGGAGAAGCTCATGATCAGGATTGGCATCTTCTCGGTGCTGTACACAGTCCCAGCTACCATTGTCATCGGCTGCTACCTGTACGAGGCGGCCTACTTTGAGGACTGGATCAAGGCCCTGGCCTGTCCCTGTGCCCAGGTGAAGGGACCCGGCAAGAAGCCCCTCTACTCGGTACTGATGCTCAAGTACTTCATGGCCCTGGCCGTAGGCATCACCTCAGGGGTGTGGATCTGGTCCGGCAAGACCCTGGAGAGCTGGCGGCGCTTCTGGAGGAGACTCTTCGGAGCGCCTGATCGCACGGGCGCCAACCAGGCGCTGATTAAGCAGCGTCCTCCGATCCCGCATCCCTATGCCGGATCCGGAATGGGCATGCCTGTGGGCTCAGCGGCGGGCTCGCTGCTAGCCACACCTTACACCCAGGCGGGCGGCGCCTCGGTGGCCTCCACCAGTCACCACCACCTGCACCACCATGTTCTCAAGCAGCCGGCGGCCAGCCACGTATGACATGGAGAGTCGGGGGGAGCATCGACTATGGGCGGCGGCACCCTCGGCGGAGGTGGAGGCGGCAGCACCATTGGGGGCGGCACCCTAGGCGGCGGCAGCGTGCTGGGTCACGGCACAGCGATGAGCAGCAGCACAGTCGGCATGGGCCCCTGCCCTCCCCCCGGCACCATGATGCACGGAGCCAACGGTGGCAACGGCGGCAATCCGGGCAACGTCTACGGCAACGGCAATGGCGGCGTGGGCGGTCAGAACACAGCACCGGGCTCGGTGATCGATTCACGGGCCGTCTCCGTGGTGGTTACGCTGCCGGGCGGCCCTGGTGCCCAGCATCCGGGCCAGGCGCTCAGCGACTACGGTCCCATATAGTTAATGGTACGCCCGGACACCGCGCACTGGGTCTCGACCAGCAGCTTCAGTCAGCTGTAGCCGCTGAAGGTCGTCGAATCGCACGCCCGGCCTCTGTCTCATTCGCACACTTAGGCTCTCGCTCGCACACTTTCTCTCTCCACCCCTTTCTCAGTCTGCATTTTTCCTATCTCTCCGTCTTTCCCTAGTTAGCAAAGGTTTGAAGCAATGCCATATTAATTCGTGTAGCCGTAGTTTGTTTATTAAGTGGAAAATGGGACAAGGATTCTGTTTTTATTGTCAATTTAAAGTATACTTTGGGGAATTTTAATTCAGAAAAAAATAGTTTATGGAAATATATAGGTCTATCTGATTCTGAGCTGATGCTGAGTAGGATGTTAATTAAAATTCCTTATGAATGAAAGTGTATTTGGATTTTCATTAAAAACAGGGTCGAAACATGGAGTTTATAATAAAAAGATGCTTTAAGGCTCATACTTTGAATTAGAAATCAAGAACGAATATTTCTATATAGCTTTTGAACAACATTTGAAAAACGCTTTAAGTTTAGAGACAGTTCAAGTGGCGTTACTCATCTTGTTATTATAAAGTCTTTGTTCATAAGAAAGCATTACAGATGAGATAAACAACAATTCATACAAGATTCTAGTCGAAAAAACCTTTGTCTTCAAAAAGCAGATGAGCAGAGCTTAGGCGTAGCGAGTCGGAGATTCTCCTCCAATATTGACGATGAAGTCCAGTTGATGAAGCGCGTTTGTTCCACCTGCCGTTCGCTGCTTTCCTATTAATGAAAATAATTTAAAACCACAAACACACATTTTTTTGTTGTTATTCCCCTTTCTACGAACACATTTTCCTCAACGAAATAGACTGAGAAACGCAAAACCAATTAAGTAACCGCCACGTAGAGAACTCGGGGGGTAAAAGTAAGGAGCGGAATCTGCCCACACTGCCAAGTCAGAGCCACGAGCCATATTTCGAAATTATAACTAACTTTTAATCAAACTAACTACACTATTAACCTTAACCTAAAGATAAACATTAAAAATAACAAATGCAAGAAAAAAAGAAAGAAAACAATAAATACGAAAAAAAAAGGAAACACTTTAATGTCCTTAGAAAGTTAGTTGCGAATTTAGGTTTGTCGCATTATCAAAGAGCAGGCGGCCAGTGTTGCCAGAAACCATTTGTAAATTATTTAAACTAAGGCATTATCGAACACTAGTTTTTGTAAATATTTTCCAAGCGCGCCTAGTTTGTAGTCGACTTTTTTTGTTGAGAGATGAATTAATATAGTAACTTGCATTTCAGCATCAAAAGCAACTCTGCATTTAAGCTCAAACATTGAATTTAATTTTTACGAAAACCCAAAAAGCAAAATACTACCAAAACCCGTATCCCCCTCTCCAAACTAATATACGAAAAAATAAAATTGCCAACTTTTGCAGCCAACGCAGGGCATTTTGTGCATTTATAAAAGCAGCAAAAGAAAAAGAAAATTGTATAAAGTTAAAACATTTATAAGAGTATTAAATTAAATGTAATCCTAGTTGTAAACGAAAACAGAAGAAACGAAATATCTATCAAGCATTAAAACTATTGTCTTTAAATTTAATATTTATATTACGTGGTAAAAGCAACAATTTAACTGTTGGCATTTCAAACCATTTCAATACGAAACAAAACAAAGGGACGACAGTGGATGTTTGGAAGTATATATATTATAAAGAATACGATATAGCTACAACTATGTGTGTAATGTTTTAAGCACCTATAACTACTTCTATAAACAAATAAACAAAAACACGAAAAAGCTGTAATAAAAACAATTTTACAAAATATTTATTTCTTATTTAATTTTTTATGGTTTCATATTATGTTTTTGTGCATGACGAGTAAGTATTTTTCGTTGGTTACTTTTGTGATTCTTTGGTTGATTTGTAGCCATTACAAGAGACAAACACTTATACGTATCATTAAAACGAAGCTCTCCAAGTTAAGCAAGCAGAAGATAATACCAAAAAAAAGTAACATTTATTAGCAAATTTTTCTACACGACGTACAATGTTTAATATACAACACATTATATTATACATGCGATCGCAACAAACCCCCAGTCCCATATAATACAACCACTTACGCGTACTATTTGATGTTGTTAATAAGCTTAAACAAATATGCTAGCTAGTAGCGTTTAGTTTAGTTCCCTAAGAAGGTGCAAAGCGTCCCGGAAGGACCTCTGCAACTCTCCTTTAGTTCGTGGCGTACATAGCAAACGCTTTTATCTATACTTACCAATATTTAAAGGCTAACGAGTGTAACGAATATACGTAAATGGAAAACCAAATGAAATGGTAAATGTAAAAATAATTAATGCAAATATAGTTCAGTTTAAGCGACTCGAAATATTTTCCGTTGATTTTTGTGATTGAGAATTCATTTACTAAATTGATGAACAGAAATTGATTGCAATTTGCGAATGTATACGATTTTTAATTTTAAAAAGAAAATATTTCATAGCGGAGTGGATTTTAGATTGATAGGTCAGGATAGAGCCGGATGGAAGGCTGGAAGGCTGGATGGCTGGACGGTGATTGATGGATTAGTGGAAGTTACACGGAAACCAGAAACTTGACGTCAAGCGTAGTTGTGAATTGTATTTTGTGAAATGTAATTTAATAACAAAATAAACAAAGCCCAAAGCAAATATATATACAATGCATATTTAAATGAATCGAACGTGCGCACAGAGGAACTGGCAACAGAATTCTTTAACGAAAATTCATGCCGACATTATTTTATTTACAAGGAAAATGCATTTTAAAGATATAAATCAAAACAGAGCGAGGTAATGTTGTTGATTGTGAATCCACTTTTATGCACACATAAAAACATATAGCAGCAACAATACAAGTCAAGAATCAAATGCGTTAACAACAACAACAGAATATACGAAAAGCAGCCGAAAAACAATAATATTAAATACATTTGTAATTGAACAAGAAAAACCATTTAAAATAAAATTTAACAACATAAGAAGTTATCTTTATTTGTATGGGGGAATGGGTGGGGGGAGCTGAGCAGAGCTTTGGCTTGGATCCGCGAAAGGTGCTTACAGCTAAAATGTTAAATTCAAATTTAATCTAAACAATGTATTTTTTTAGATTTTATTTGTCCAAGAAAATACCATTTTTCTATTGATTTTAATAAGTTTTTATCATGGCTTTGCTTCTTGTCTTCTTGGAAACATCTGACAAAAAGGAAGCTGATTACTTTAAGGCTTATCTATTCCGTTTCGCTTTTAAAATCATAATTATTAATAATAAAAAATTGGGAAAAATATTTAAAATGAACTCCATTTACTGAGTTTTTTTAAATTTCATTTATTATTTACGAGGTCTAAATCTAAGGTTGATTTAGTGCAAAACGGGTCACTTTTAAAAAATTGCTTTGTCGAAATGGCTAAAGCTAGCCTAATAATTTAAATATAATATGATAACACGGTTAATTATTATTTTTTAAATTTTATATCGGGAAAAATGTACAGGTACCTGAAGTTATAGGAATCTCCGAAGTCAATTTGTTATAACGAGATGAATTAAGAACCTTTAAATTAGTTTAACAAGTTATGTGCCAAATTTCAACGATTGCTACTGTACATTTTGAATTTCAAATTAAAAAGCGTACATTTTACAACTTTAAATTCAAGTGATATTATTTGTAATATTTTTGTATTATTTAGAGGGATAACAAGTAATATAAATGATTTTTTTTTTGTTAAAGAAGTTTTTATTTCTGTTTCCCAAGTCCTGTAGCCTTAAATTTTGCAAAATTTGTAAACGATTTTATAATTATTCATAATATTGCCTTATATATGTATATATACATATGTTTTAATATATAAAATTCTAACTTTACTTTACATTTATTTTCTGTTTTATTTATGTAAAATGTAAAAGGATATAATCTACATACATATATACACGTTTTTGGACTAAAACATTCATCACGTTTTTTACGTTTTATTACATTTAAATATGTATGTCGGTAAGGCTGTTCATCATAGTGAACATTTGAAAATATATTGCAAGCAGTGTGTTCCGTACGGAATGTAAACAGTTTAAAAGTAAGCAGTTTACATGGTTAGTCGGATCAGAAACCGGAAATCGGTAAGTTAGTACGAAATACGGCAGACATTCGTTTTAAATTTAAACATTACTTTTCCTCTTTTTTCATTTTTTAATATATTTTCATTTTGCTGCGATCGTAGAAGCAAAATATTGTTCCTTGGAAATGTACGTTAAGTAATACATTTAATAACAAATAATATATTCATATAATTCTTATGAAATTCGAGGCTAATTATTTATTTCTATGTTTTCAAAATGTTGTCAAAAAGTTGAGTCTTTATAATTACCTAAAAAACGTTGAGACCTAGAGTCAGAAAGACGTTACAATTTTATAATGATACTGATTAAAACCATATAACCATAATTTATGGGCTTCCATATGTTACAAACATTTTTGATTTTTAACAATTTATAATACCCTTTATTTTTGCACCATATCGGGGATCAAAATAATCTATTAAAATTCACCACCTTCCATAATGACATTTGGTGTAAGAAGTTTTTCCCTCGAAACGATTCAATACAAATAAACAAAGCGATGAACTGGACTTGTTGAACAGGTGCAACAAGTGAGATGTCCTAGCAACGCAGCGCAAACAGTGTAAAGGAGCTCAAGTTCAGCTGTTGCATTGGCAACGGGCGTGCGATGGAATGTTTAATCGATAGCCACCAACGGACAAGGACCACGCCATAACAAACAGCAAATTCCAAGAGCAGCCAGTTTCTCCAGCAATGTCGCGCTACAAAAAGTGATTGGTAAGCGGAAAAACCCAGGCTAAACTGAGAGCGCAAGGATCAGGATCAGATCATGGGGAATACGGAGAGCAATGTGACCAGTGGGGTGAAGAAACAGGCGGGAGTCTCCACCCAGGCCCTCTACAAGTTCGTAAACCTCAAGGGCGGCGGCCTGCTGGTGGACATGATGAAGAGGGCCTGCCAAACGAAGCAGTTTGCCGAAATAGATCACGCCATCAAGACCAAGGTGGAGCCCTTCCTGTACAACAAGGGCGCCGGACGATACTTCCCCATCTCGAAGCTCGTCCTGTTGCGGAACAGGGATCGGCCCCGCACTCGCCAACTGCCAGAGATTCGAGCCCTGGAGAATCCCGATGACGACTTCAATATCCACGACTACTGCCCCGAGGTGTCTGAGGCCGAGTACATCTCCAATCCAAGTGCCTATCGCTTCGTATGCTGGGATTTAAATGTGAGTAAGCAGGGAAATCTTTGCAGTGCCTTGCAGTTAAAATTAAAGCGAGGTCGTGTGATTCGAAAGTGTCCTATATTGATTAGGCGAAAGTACATCTCCTTGTGGCATATTAGGATACACAATTTCGGCATAATAAGATGCAAAAATGAAATGAAATCAAAAACGTATATAACTTTTGATTACGTAGTACATAATATATGAAAGTTTCAGTGGAATATCTATATAACTTCCACAATATCCCAAGAAATATCAATTTTAATTATCCTCAGAAGTTGTAGCAAATTCTCTATACAATATATATAAATTTTTTTAATTTAAAAGATTTTTAAACAATTATTTTTCATGTTATATTAGATGCGTGGTGCTGTTGGCGAAACAATCCTCCATTTGTGCCTGTTGAATGCCTCATCGCTGCACGCTGATCTCGCCAAACGTCTGCTTAAGTTCTATCCAAAACTCATTCTGGATATATATATGAGCGATGAGTACTACGGAGAAAGTGTTCTGCATATAGCCATTGTCAACGAAGACCCGGCGATGGTGAAATATTTGCTGGATGCCAATGCAGATGTCCAAGAGCGGTGAGTTTAATAAACAACTTTCTCAGTTGATCAATATTTTAATTTCATTTCTATGTACCTTCTTCCAGCTGTTGTGGCGCCTTTATGTCAGCGGAGGACACAAAGTTCTCCCGCACAGATTCCCCAGATCATGAATACGTGGCCCTGTGTCCCATGACTAACTACGATGGCTATGTTTATTGGGGGGAATACCCCCTTAGTTTCGCTGCCTGCCTTTCGCAGGAGGAGTGCTTTCGGTTGGTCTTGGCCCGCGGAGCCGATCCTGATTTCCAGGACACCAATGGCAACACCGTTCTCCACATGCTGGTCATCTACGAAAAGATCGAAATGTTCGACGTGGGCTACGAGGTGGGATCGAATATCCACGTAAAGAACATACAGAATCTCACGCCCCTCACCTTGGCCGCCAAGTTGGGCCGAGTGGAGATGTTCTTTCACGTGATGAGCATCGAGAGGGAGATTTACTGGCAACTGGGAAGTATCACTTGCGCGGCCTATCCCCTTCTGATGATTGATACCATCAACGAGGAGACCGGCAACATCAACAAGGATTCTGTGCTCAATTTTGTGGTGTTCGGGGATAAGCTGGAGCATCTGGAGCTGCTCGACGGCGTGGTCATTGATCTGCTCAAGACCAAGTGGGATACGTTCTGCAAGTCGCGGTTCTACAAGCAGTTCTATATGTTTGCCTTCTACTTCCTGATCTCGCTGTTTAGCTTTATCCTGCGGCCAGGTCCGGACAACAAGGACGAGGAGGAGGATGGAGGCAACAGCACCACGGTTAAAAACGATTTGTACAGACAGAATGGCTCTGAGTCCTTCCACCGTCAGACCAAAAGGGGATCTCTGAGCACGGAATATAGTATGTGCTGTTGAATATATCTACAAGTTCTTATTTTAACCCTATCAATTTTACAACTTCCTACTTCCAGAAACCTTTTGGCTGAACTTTACTGATTACTATGATCCCTCTGAGGTAGAGGTCCTGCCCGCCTGGTGGGAGAGCTATGCCCAGTGCCCTTTGATGAATCTCGAATCCGATTTGGCCAAACTCAGAATAATGGCGGAACTAATCAACTTTGTGGGAGCTATACTTTATCTTCTGGTGGCCCTGCGCGAGGCTAGATTCTTGGGCTACAAAATGTTTATTGAGAATTTGGTGGGTGCATCCGTAAGATCACTTAACAAATTTGTATATTTAATGCTTTCTTCAGATGACGGCTCCTTCGCGGGTTATGTTTTTGTTTTCGTGTGCTTTGATGATGACTATTCCCTGGCTGAGAGTGTCCTGCCTCACGGAGATCGATGACCATGTAACCGTTGTGATAATGCTAACCACTGCTCCCTACTTTCTGTTCTTCTGTCGGTGGGTTAACCATTTTATATATAAACAATATATATATTTATATCAAATTATATTGCAGTGGCTTCAAGACCGTCGGTCCCTTCGTGGTGATGATATACCGCATGGTAATGGGAGATCTGCTGCGATTTGTTTCCATCTATTTGGTGTTTGTGCTGGGGTTCTCGCAGGCATTTTACATAATTTTCCTAACCTTCGACAACCCATCGACACCGGAGGACCAGGATGCTGAGTCTAATCCAATGCCCTCGCCCATGGAGTCCATAGTGGCCATGTTTTTGATGTCGCTCACCAACTTTGGGGACTACTACGGAGCGATGGTGTCCACGCAGCACGAGTACGAGGCGAAGATCCTGTTCTTCCTTTTCATGGTGATCGTGAGTGTGCTCCTGGTGAACATGTTGATTGCCATGATGGGAAATACGTACCAGAAGATTGCCGAAATCCGCAACGAGTGGCAGCGCCAGTGGGCGAGAATCGTGCTGGTGGTGGAGCGGAGTGTCCCGCCCGCCGAGCGGTTGAAGAACTTTATGCACTATAGTCAGCCGATGTCGGATGGGCGAAGGGCCCTGGTTCTGCGCCTCAACATGACAGTATGTCTAAATGGATTCTTAGAGAATTATGGTATTGAAATAACTCCTTTCAGGACGAGGAGAAGGAAGAGATGAAGGAGGTGCAGGAAATGAAGCGCATTCATCAGCGATTCTCCAACAAGCGGCAGATGGAGAGGGAGGCCCGTGCTCGTCGGCGCCAGCAGGAGTACGAGAAGTTCTTTGGAGCCGCCCCCAAGTCGGATAGCTCCGAAAACAATAACTTTTAACGATCTACGTGTAACTAGAGAAGCCAGAGTCACTTAATTAGTTCAAGTTTTATTGAGCCTTGTTAAAATATATTCGTTTTATGCAATAAATTAAGAGTCTACATTGCGTATCACAAGCAAAGCCAGGAGTGGAGATGGTTTTATTCATTTTGATTTATTTTTAAATCACCAAATTTAAGTTTTTGATTTCCGAATCGAGTGCTGGAAGCACTTGCTGCTTCCACAGTCATTGACACATAATCGATGACTTATTTAGTGAAGCAGCAAAAATCTGTGGCACAAGTGTCGATGCATGCGAGTGACAGGATGCCCAAACAAACAAATATCAACATAAAATTCACTCAAAATAACATTTAACAAAATCAATGTGCTTAAAAAGTTTACCGCACCCTCCCCCAAAAGAGAGGAAGGCTGGAAAAATGTACAACAAAAGCCTCGAACAATCATCCATTTTCCGGTGGGTACTACGCAAATTTGCATTTCCCTGTGGAGGGAGTGGAGCCATAACTCAACGACTCGCACACTCTTCCAGCTCTCATGTGCGTTGACAGTTCTAAATCAAAGAGTAAAAGAGTAAAAAGAGGAAAGTACAAGTGCAAACAGAGCCCACAAAGGTCAAACCCGAAACTCAACCCCCTTTATCGGCAAAATAAATTGCAAACTCTGCTTTCTTTTGCACTTTGATTTGCATAAATAATTTACTTTAAACAAACTCTCGAGTATCGGGAAAAGAAAGCAAAGAAATTTCTGCCCAGGAAAAGGCAGCGAAAAAGGGAGACGGGCCGATTTTCCTTTGAGTTCACCTGAGAATGGACCATAATTCTTATTTGAATATTTGTTTAACCATTTCCCTCCTCCCAGAAGCAATTCTCAAGGGGTTTTCTTTTCGAATTTTCGCTTTTTTTCTTAAAGAACTTGGCCGACGAAACAATTACGATAGTTAAGGCCAAATCACAGACGGCATTTAAAAGTCATTTGGCGAACGCCCCTCACAGAAATTGCGCTATAAACGATGTTGCTCAAGAATCATAAAGCAGCCCGTTTTCCGGGAATACCTGCAATGTGAAAAACTGTCCGTTCGCATTACCATTTCGCATTTTCCTTGTCCCATTACTTTTCAGCGCTTTTATTGTTATTGTTTTACAATGTTTGTGTGTACCGAGGGCGTAATTAAACAGTTTTCTCAGCCTTTTTTATGGCGGGAAATTTCTCAAATTCGGTGGACAAACAAGATGAATATCGCGGGATTGTAAAGTGTTATTACCCTTAGTTTGGAGTGTGTTTAAGTGCTTAACTAAAAGTAAATTAAATATAAAACTAAGCTAAATGAGTAAACCTTCCTTGTAGCTTTATTCTTTATTGTTACATAAAAAGTACTCAAAGGATATACTTGAAGTTGTCATAAACCATTAGAAATCACTTCAATTCATCACCTAGTGTAGTTTAGTGAAAATATTTACATTCAACAATTAAGGGAAAGAAGGCGTTGACTCGGCCCTGTGGGCGTGCCCACACCATTCACAGCTGCCGGTGAGGCTGCGTCCAAAACATGTGATTACGCAACGAACTCGACACCTAGAACGCAGACTCAGACTCCGAGGTGTGTAATTACATGGCCAGGACACAATGCAAAGCCAATCGCCAGCGCTGGGAACGTACTTTCTGGCCACACTGTGACACATTCAAATGGTAATTGTCCTCCAAAAACGGGGTGACTGTGTGTGTGGGGCGGTGGCGAGGAGCTAAGCTAACCCCTTTTGTTGTGATCTTAAGGGGTGGGACACCATATCATTAACGCCACACCAAGGGAAAACAATTTTTCCAGCGGAACTTCGCTGAGAACTTTTGCGCAGATCGGAGTAGAAACGAGAGTCCCGATCGCAGCGGGCACTAAATTGCTCTATTCAAACTCAATTAAAGTCAAGCTGAGAGAGCTCCGATTGTGAGTGATCCCTGCCCTTTAACACTTTCAGACGCCGCTTTAACCCCCTCCGTCTTCCTTTGTCCGCGACTCTCAACAAAGACGGCTGCTAAACGCTTCCGGTGCAGAGAGGGAGGGAGATCGGGAGGCGGGGAGCCTGACGGATCCGACCTGACACCGTGCGGATCATCAAGGCCCCGATCCCGATCCCACGCATTATCCCACAACTCTCCCATTGATGTCAATCACTGATATCCCTCTCCACGAGGCCAACAATGCAAGGTGTCGGACCATTGTGTGTCCTCCTATCTACATCTCTTCCTTTCAGCCTTTCAGAATTCAGACTCCGGCCTTCATCTTTTCTCTTTGGGCTTTGTGTTGCTGCTACAATTGCAATTACGTAATCTTTATCGTGATGTGCAAATCGATAAACGGATGTTGTTCCTCCCCCGCCGACACACATTAGACTCCATCTTTATTGGCCCAGACTGGTCGCATAAAAGTTGTTTGATTAATTCAAACGGCCGCCACTTGCCGCGAATCTTTTCTGTTTGCCAACTCATAAAGCAAAACTTTTACGGCTCAAACAGATGGCTCCGGGGTGGGTCATAAAGCAGTGACAAACCGGATTCGAAGAGGACATTTCAAGTCTGCAACGAGCTTTTGGAGAAGAGAATATCCTTGTTCCTAGTTATGGCTGTATTATTAAAATGAAGTCTTTTGTATTGATTAAAATATTTTTATTTATCATATAATAATATAATTTGTAAGCACTTTCTTAAACCAAATAAAAAATAATATAATAAAGGCTCTTTTTATATATAAAGTACATTTTATTTATTTTTAATAAATGTTTTAAACAAATAAAAAATAACAAACAAAAGACTTAGGCAACGAACTTGACTGCGCATATAAAAATAAATAAATATTTCGCCTGAGCTCAAAGCTCAACCTTCTATTCTGCAGCAAGCAACTTTAAATACAAGGCTTGGGGATTCCGTATCAGGGGATATAGAATATACATATATATTTAGGAAAATAGAAAAGTAATAAGCAATCTTTGATCTCATATAGGAATAAATGTTGTATAAATAATGGATGAATAAAATAAGATTAAAAACTTTAATTTACAATTGTAGCAATTTAAAAGAGCCTCGTCTAACCATCAGAAACCAGTATAACCCTGTGCTAATTAATGATTTACGGAAACATGCATGTATTTTAATAACAATTAAAATTTTCTTTATTATAATTTATTAATCATCTTATAAACTGGATTTTTGTGGTAAACATATTATTAATTAACCTGTTAGCCCTAGCTCGTATAGACTTTAAGGCCTTTTGGTTAAGGTTATGCTGATCAATCATATATTTATAGTTATTCCCCGAATATTAAATATCTTTTCAAAATCGAATTCTATTTTAAAACAAACTTATGAGGCACATATGTAACCTCACCTTTAATGTATTGATCTAATGCTCGTTAACATCTTCCCCATCGCCTCAATAAAACTCCTCGATTTGATTGAAAACCACTTGAAATTCAATGGGAGGGGAGGCTGGAGAGCAAAGGAAAATAAAAACAAAATTCGAGCAGAAAAAACCGCAAAGTTTTAATTGAATTTACTGAACAACATAATGTTTTGCCACTTGAGTCTCGCGGGAGGACGCTAAGCAAACAATCAACAACGGCGGCCACAAAAACGTTGACGGCGACGCCGGCAAGTCTGAATGACTGACTGACTGATTGACGGCCAGATTGAATGGAGCCGAGATGGAGGCAGGGGGAGCATTCTGCTCCGCCTTGGTCTAGATATGCATACACACTCGGAGCGAGAATTCAATTCGCCAAATCAAATCACTTGAGGGAAAATGTTGCATTCAGCCAAAAAGGAAATACATAGAAAAATACACAAATAAACGAATAGAAAAGGGAGACGGTGGTGTCGAGGTGTCTTTGAATTGCTTAAAGGCCGCTTTGATCTCCGCCAGCATTAAACGCGCTCAATCAAACCCTTTGACTTTGAGGGAAACCATTTGGCAAATGACTAAAATTAATTACGCGAAGAAGCCACAGGAAAATAAAGCGTTCCAAGGTGAACACCGAAGGATAATTGAAATGGGACTTTGAAAGCAGCTGAGCGATGCTTTAATTAAAGCAAGATTGGAGGGAAATAAAATATTTTGGGTTACAAACCTGTTAGAAATCAACCTTATTAGGGAAAACAATGCTTTTTTTATAAATCAGTTAATATGTTTAGTTAAATATTTAAGCAAATTTAGAAAAGGCAAGAACAATTTTAAACTATTTAATATGGAGAAGAATTTTAAATGATGTCCTTGATCATTACTTTATTCTAGAGCATACAACATGCACTCTCTAATGAAGTTAAACCCACTGAAAAATACCAAGAAGGCGTTCCCCATCAAGGCACAAGATTGCAGGCTGTCAAAACGATTCGCATCGTCACATCCTGCGGGGTTGGAAAACTGCCTTTGACAGCCTCTTCCCCCCCATCAGGTGGAGTGGACCTCATTTGGCTGCGGTTTCACAGGGAACACGCCCACCACGCCCCTGAAAACATTGCTGATTTTTTACCCTCGGGCCACAAAGACCAAAATTTGGACACAAATTTCGGATTTTTCGGCAGCTAATCCAGGGAATCAAGCTGTACCGAGGCTCGCGGAGTCCATTCCAACTGTGCTTGTTGGTCGTAAACACACACCGTGGGATTCGGCACGTCGGCCCGGAAGGAAACTCACCTCTTCTCCATTCGGTTCCAGAATCCTAGGCACTCCACTCCGCTGGCCCGGTCGGGACCCACTTGAGCAGAAGTCGCCTCGAGTGGGCACTTTGACGGCGACGATTTGCTCGGAGAGGAGCGAAAACAAAAATTATGCCTACACTGGAGGAAAATCGGATTGAAATTGAAGAATATATTGTGTTAGACAGAGAAAAGTTTAAGCACTAAGGCATTATTACAAATATTTAAAGTAATAAATTTGATTTATGAATAAACTTCCTATTTCCCTGTGTATCGAGGCTCTTATTATTAAAATCCTTGCCCCTTCTCTGCAAAGTCAACCCCTAAATTCGCAAGGAGAAAAATATGCAAAAAGAATGGAAATGAAATGAAATATGAAAACGAGGCATAAAGAAATTTGACTCAAGGATCGCGGCGGTTCGTTAAGTGGCTCGTTTCGATTACAAACCAGTGAAAAAAGGCCTCGGCAGGGACAAGATCCCAGGCAGAGTCGTAAGTTAACCCCACCGGGCCGCCACTCGAACTTCGTTTAAGAAATTAACATCGTTTAGTCCAAGTGGCATCGCTGAGGAAGGGCCAAGAACAATGGAGGCTGAGAAGGCGACGGAGGGGGTGGGGGAAATGTGTGAAGGTTCCATGGTTAATCTGTTATGACATCTAGGACCTGGAACCGCAATGGTCTCTAATCGAGCATGGATTATGAGTGGCCATCGAAGACCTACGCTCTGACAGCTCCGACAATTGGATTTGCCTGGCATTTTCCCACATTCAGCCAGGGCTGGGCAACTCGGAGCCGGGCTTACACATGTTTTCCACAGCAATTATCCTTTTAGCAAACACCGCAAGTTGCCCGGTGAATTGTTTTTCCCGGGATGATATTGCGAAATATTATCAGTTCGGTGCAACAATAGCTGACCCCGGAAATAGTGTGCTGTACAAATCGGTAAACAACGATATTGTTTCCTCGAGTTTTTCTGAATCGAGGCAGGACAATGGGTGCACAGAACGGATACAAAAGTTGTAGGGATTGTGCAACAGCCATGACACAACGAGAACCGGTTTGCATCAGGTGAAGCCGAAACGGAAGTCGACGGCACATGTGGGCCTCCTTCTTTCTCTGGAGTCCTGAATAGACCTTTTCGCCGAAGAATGGCTCGCTTTGTTCCTCTAATGATCTGAGCTTGGGATGAGCTGAGAGGCAAAATTCCTGGGACAATTTTGGCCATTTATTGTCACAAATCACGCCTGGTTCTGGAAAAGGAACTCACAAGAAATGGGAAAAATTACATTGTAATCCAATTTCTTTCATTAAATTAAGTTAATATGGTTTCCTTATTCTTTATATATATTATATTATTTATTCATTTGCTTACTTATCTCATTTAAACACTCCTATCAAGGACCATCAAATGATTCACCAGCAAGCATATTTTTATTATCCCCAGCAGGACTCCCTCAATCTCTCCCTTCAATCGGACATCAAACGATAAAAACGCCATAATTTTTCATTTTTCCAACCCAAAACGAAGCGGAGAAGAGCAGCAGAAATGCAGAAGAATGGAAGGGAAATTCGTGAGCATGCCAAAAATGCTCTTAACTGCAATGACATGTGAAAAGCGTCGAAATCCGTGAGGCAATCAAATGGACACGTACAGCGGCAGCAAAAGGAAATCAAAGGGAAAATCTGGTGGGTGGAAAACGGAAATGCAAAATGTACAAATGGCCGAACTAAAAACGTGAGAAAATCCAGCTAAAACGATTCATTTTCCATCTGCCGGTGCCAGGTGTGAGACGATCTGAATTATGTAACTAGACTATAATTCTAAATGAGGGTAAATGGAGTATAACTTGCAAAAATGATACATATTCCGTATTAATAATTGAACAATTCAATCAGCCGAACAAAGGTTGGAATGTAACCTCATTTGGCTTTTATGTTCGTTTCATTTTTGTCATTATCATCGATGCTCGCCATTCTGGGTATTGTTAAGCCGCACATTTGCTCGATTGTTCCTGAATTTAATTAAAAAATATAAATAAAAAAAATTATATTTGCGGAATACAAGAACAACAATAAAAGAAACCAGCTCCCCAAATGACAATTGAGTGACAACAACAATAACAACGATCAACAATCGAAAGCAACAACAATGCAGGAACAAACAATAAAACATGAGTCTCCCTCTCTTTCTCCACAGAGAATCGGAGAATCGAGACTGAGAATGGGTTAAGCTGGGGTTAAGCGGGACCGCCGGTGAGGGTGGTTTTTGGCGACAGGATAATGGTTAATATTGTTTTCGGATAATAGTAATCACAGGAACAACTTGACTTAACTCCCACCTGTCACCAGGCAATACAATTCAAATTGTAATTTTCGGTTGTAGTTTATAAAATGGAAACTACGAGTTAAATTATTTCTGCATATTTTAAAAGAATTTCGGAGTGCCCCAGCCCCAAAAGATAATATATATAAATAAAATAATAATATATGTAAATTGTCTTTTTTTTAAATTACGATCGTAATGGCAAAAAACATAAAAATATATATGTATATATATTCATGTATTTTGGAGATGATTGTAATACATCTTACGGTGAAAAACCACGGAGTTATTATATTTTCCGATTGTTTTATGAAACAATTGTCCAATCCGTTCCATAAATAGCAAAAAGACTGCCGTCAAGATTTATTATAGAGAGAACATAAGTTTAGTTAATAGTTTGAGCTGTTTTTAGTACTTTAATATTAATATTAATTTAAATATTATCAGTCAATGGTAATTCAAATTACAATTTGAAAGAAAAATTATTGTTGTTACACAATACAATAATTTTCTTTATACAGAAAGTAGTTCTATGTATCATAAAGACTGGTTCTCTTTATAATATTACATAATGTCAATATTCTTTAATTATGATATCTAAAACTGTGTAGATATTTAAGACATAACAAAGTATCTCATAGAAAGTAATCAAGAATGTAACTTTACTAAGTCTGGAAACGCTCCAAAAAAAGGTTTCTTAACGAACTATCTAAACCATTAATCGAGGTGTACAGTTCCTGGCTGAATACCATTTAAATAATAATAATGAAAAAAATATTTAATATTTAAATAATATTCTAACAAATATCTTTAAGGAAAGTATAAAAAACAGACAAATGTTGGCATTGCATGACGTAAATAAAAATATTTGTTCAGAGAGAACACAATACATTTCGCTGAAAATGGGAAATAGGACCACAGATTCAGAAAAGTCTTAAATGGCATAGAAGTCGCAGAAAGCAAAAGCCGCTATTTGTATATTTTCGTGGATTTATCTCACTCCCTACGCCATTATCACTCACTTAGTGTCCTCGTCGGCTAAGTGAAATGCTGAATACTTAGAAAGGAAATGTGGCCCGAGCAAAACTTTTTCCATTACACAACGTACAACAGTTTTTTCTTTCATTATTATTTCAGTCTCGTTGTTGTTGCCGTTGTCCTTTCGTCCTCTTTTTTTTATATTTTTTTTTTTTGGGAAAGCAAACACAAAGGAACGTTGAGAACTCTGAAAGCTTTTTATGCTCTTACGCTATGTATGGGCCAGGTATAAGAGCTTTGTAAATGCAATTGGAAAATGCACTAAGCTCGGCGTGCTAGTGTGCGTGTGCGAGTGAGTGGGTGGGAGAAAAAAAAAGAGAAAGGATAATGGGTTGGGCTAGCTATGGTTTTAAGGTTATGGTGTTTCGGATTTTATGGAATAAAAATGACAAAGGACATTCCATCCATTCTTTTTGAAAATAATTATTATTATTTAAGTAAAAAGGGCTTAAGGATAACTCCAAATAACTTTCCATCTTTTCATACTAAAGAGTTAATATATTTTTATTATATTTAAAGGCTTTTGTGCCGTTTATTTCAAATAATAGGGGCCACACGACTTTTGTAATCAAGCTCCTTTTAGAGGGCTGTACGTGCATCTGGGTGAAGATTCGCCTCACTTCCACTCCTTCCTTATTCTCGGTCGCATTTCTATGGCCAAATAAGTAAATAATTGCAGTAATATCCTTTTTGGAGCGGCCAGGAAGAACTGAAAAAAAGGGAACGGAAAAGAATGGCGAAGAATGGCGGGCGAAATGAAAGAATGCGAGAATGGAGAGCGGGGCGAGAGAATGGAAAGCGTGTTTCCATGTCCTTTTCACAAACTAAAAAGTCCTTTCACACACACACACACACACCCAGGCCGAGGAACACGCGCACAGTTCACATAGAGAGCTGTATATAGCCGAACACAGACACCCACAATGGACAAAAATTCACACCAAACGCCCATTGTGATTGGCCCAACACACACACTGGCACTCACACACTCACGGGGAGGCAGACTCGCTCTCCCTCTCTCGCCCGCTATCTGTCTCTCGTTCTGGCCGCATGCAAGTTGCGGAAGTGCAACGTCGCTGTGCAAAACAATAACGGAAATTGTGTGCCCACTGTGCGAAAATCAATGTGCTCCCAGGCTCCCGCTCACTTTCCCTCTCTCTCTGTCTCGCTCGCTGGCAGGCGATCCGGATCCGGTCCCCGTCCGAGGTCGCTGGAATGAGAGCAGCAACAAGAACGACCCCAGACCCAGAGCCGGAGCCGGAGCCAGAGAGAGCAGTAAATCGAACAACACGAGCAGAGCCGAACGGCTGCCTGGCTTTTGGCTCTATTCAGCTCTTCTATTGAACACACCCTCAATGCGAACAACTATAACCGAAATAAAGGAGCCAATGGAACAAAGCCAACAACCGGGCTCGAACAATGGCTCAAACCAAAGGGAGAAGGAGCGATGGTCGCCAGCGGGCGAGAGAGTGAGTGCGCGCGACGGCGCAGCTCTCTCCCAGGTAGCAACCCCAGCATCCGTCCCGCTCTGGCGCTCGCCACTTACCTGGCCGGTTTTCCTGCCAAGAGAGAGGTTTCGATTTGGCTCCGGCCGAGTCGGTCTCAAATGAGCGGCGTAGAAATCATTCAGAAAATAACCGTTGAGCCGAGCAGAAGCACTACCAAGCGCAAGCCAAGCAAAGCAAAGCAAAGACAGTTGATCAGAGAATACAGCAGCGGACATAGCGATAAGGCCAGTTACGCGAAATACAGAAAACAGAACATTAGAACTGCAGAACCACAGACATTGTGAGCGAAGTGAAGTGTTTTAACCGAGTGAATACCGCAAGGAAAGTGTTTCCAGCCACAGACATGGCCACCTTATCCACGCACCCGAACTACGGCTTCCACTTGGGCCAGGCCCAAGGTCTGGAGCTGCCCGCGCCGGGCGACTACGCGCCCCAGGGCCAGCTGCAGCTGAGTCCCGGCATGGACATGGACATCAAGCGCGTCCTGCACTACTCCCAGAGCCTGGCGGCCATGGGCGGCTCGCCCGGCGGCAGCAACGTCGGGTCCAACATGGGCCATCACATGTCATCCGGCCACATGGGCTCACACCACATGCACCAGGCGGTGTCCGCCCAGCAGACCCTCTCACCGAACAGCTCCATCGGCTCTGCCGGAAGTCTTGGCAGCCAGAGCAGCCTGGGCAGCAACTCCGGCTCCGGAGCCGGCCACCAGTCCTCCGGAATGCACAGCCTGGCCACCTCGCCCGGCCAGGAGGGGCACATCAAGCGCCCGATGAACGCGTTCATGGTGTGGTCCCGCCTGCAGCGCCGCCAGATCGCCAAGGACAACCCCAAGATGCACAACTCTGAGATCTCGAAGCGCCTAGGCGCCGAGTGGAAGCTGCTGGCGGAGTCCGAGAAGCGACCCTTCATCGATGAGGCCAAGCGCCTGAGGGCCCTGCACATGAAGGAGCACCCGGACTACAAGTACCGCCCACGCCGCAAGCCCAAGAACCCACTCACAGCCGGACCGCAGGGAGGCCTCCAGATGCAGGGACAGCAGATGATGGGCCAGCAGAAGCTGGGCGCGGGAGCAGGAGCCGGCGCCGGGGGCTACAATCCGTTCCACCAGTTGCCGCCCTACTTTGCCCCCTCGCACCACCTGGACCAGCCGTACCCAGTGCCATACTTCGGCGGCTTCGATCCCTTGGCCCTGTCCAAGCTCCACCAGTCACAGGCAGCAGCAGCGGCGGCGGTGAACAACCACAATAACAGTCACAGCCACAAGGTGCTTGAGGCCCAGGGTCAGGCTCCGCCCCAGCTACCGCCCACCTCGCTGAGCAGCTTCTACTCGGGCATCTACTCGGGTATCTCGGCGCCCTCTCTGTACGCCGCCCACTCCGCCAACGCCGCTGGATTGTACACATCCTCGTCGACATCCTCCCCGGGCTCCTCGCCCGGCACCATAACGCCCAACGGCATGGATGGCTCCATGGACAGCGCCCTGAGGAGACCCGTCCCGGTGCTCTATTAGGGCCAGCAGCTCCATTAGGGTAGAGTACAGAGTAGAGTACAATTGTTGAAGCATTCCCAAAGTGATCCACTGGTTTTAAATCTTCAAAAGCTCTAAGTAAGCCAATCCTCCAAGCACGTAACTCCGCTTAATCCTAGTACAATCTTTGCGCACTTCAGACCTAGGACATAAGACAGACACGCATCATTCCTAGCCAATATACAAACTAAAGCTATATTTATTTCGCGCACTCACTGGACTTAAGGCAGCACCGCAAAAAACATAATTGTAAATTAATTTTATTTAGTTTTAAGCATTGAGAGAGCGCCCCTCCTTGTTGTTTTTTTTTCGTACGAGCATCAGCACCCACTTAAAACGTAGCTTCTAGTTTTAAAGTTTAACCCTCTCAAATTGTAAATATCCCAGCCAATTTCGTTATAGTCTCAGTGTAGCCCGAAAAGCGAGAAAAGGAACGGACATCAATGTATTATTGTATTATTAATTGTATTAAAAGTAAACGTTATTATCTAAGCAAAAAATGGTACATGAACAACCAACACAAAGCAAAGACATTTAAAAATGAATAAAAAAACAAAATTATCTGAGAAAACCAAAGTTTTAAAATGCGTCTTATGATTTCAAACACTTTACAGGTTTCTGGAGATATTTAAATTTACAGAGAACGTTTTCTCGTCATTTTCATGGGGAAAGAAATATTCTGTGACAATTTAGGAATAAAATAAATCTCTTTTGCAGTATTATATTCTCAATCCATCTATGCTTTTGAATTGTATTTTCAAAGATCTTCACAACTGAACTTGGAAATGTTAAATACTTTTCACCTTCATCGTTTCAGATGCGTGTGTTTATAATTGGATTATCATGTTAGGCTATTTTATTTTCCTCATTTCATATTTATTCCAAATTAGTTTATGTTCTCCAATCACATCGAGAGTGTCTACAAAAATTCATTATCAATTTGAATATTCATAAGGCCATTAACATAATATTCTCAACTCGAGTGAGTGAGTCATTCGAATAGCTTTTAAAAAGCACTCATGCCATCATCATCATCTCTTAATGCGAATGACTTTTCACCTTTTTGCCGTGTGGATCTTAGCCTGAATTCCTCTCCTTTTACTGCACAAATTAACCTTGTCTCAGGGTTTCTTCGCTATTATTTTACTCATTTTTGTGGGTTTTTGTTTTTTCCGTTGCCGTATTTTTGGTTAGCCTACACCCGCTGGGAGGCGAAGAAAAAACTAAATTTGATTTGCCATTATACAACTATTTGCCGTTGTGTATTAATTTCTATTGATTAATGCGCTGTTTATTTTGCGCCTCCAAGACAGAATTCGATAGTTTGAACAAAGGGCCGTCTCTCCGATCTACGGATGGGGGTCGCATTGTGTTTTGCTTTTTGGAGCAACGGGGGGCCCTCTAAGACCTCACTATCCGGAGTGTAACAGAATCCCCTGGCGAAAGAAATCAACGCGTGTTTTTCCGTTTTGATTTTTGGCTTCTTCTCGTAATAATAATAAGAATAATTGCGGTCATTAATAAATCCACTTGCATTGTCTTCCCGCGATCTCTAGCTCTCCGATTGCCGTTTCAACTCTTCGACTTGGATGGTTCCTATTCACCTTGCTTTACCCTTCTCCTCCTCCCCCTTCCCTCTGTGTATGTCAAATGTGTTAAAATATCAAATATTGATTATTGTTGTTATTATGCGTATTGTTGATATTGGTCGTTTTGTTGTTTGGCTCTGTTGTTGTTGTTGCCGTGCCGTGTTTCTCCGTTCCCCATTCGATATCTACATTTCACAAATATTTACCCAGCATTGACGTGATACTGAATAATTATATAAAGATTGGATTCTTCGGGTTTAGCTCTTTGGGACAGTTTCTGAAGTTGAAAATGGGTTAGTTGATAAATAGAGAAGCTGAGAGAATTGATAGTGTTTGTTGATAAATAAATATTCAAATAAATTGGAAGCCACGAATAATATTTGTTATATAATTGTATATTTTTATAATAATGCCAATTATAATGTTATTATATCTATCCGATATTTGTCATGCTGAAATAAAGTAATTTCTGGCATTATTAAGTGTATTTTATAGTTTATAAAACAGAACGGCTGTCATAGAAACGATCAGAATAATAATAATAATTATATTAAAATTATACTGCTGTATATTATAATATTATATTATAATATAACATTATTATTATTATTATTATAATATTATAATAATAATATATGTATATAATATAATATAATGATATAATAATATTATAATAATTATTATTATAATATTATTATATCATTATATTACCATTATAAAAATATTTAATAAATTGAAATTATTATAAACAAAGATAAAAATGAATATAGTCATAAATATAGTCTCAGAAGTGTTTATTTTTTGTACACAGAACCCAAACGGAAGTGATTAGCCTGAGCTAAAGCCTAATCCAGTCGCATGATTAAGCCAAGATTAAACATAAAACATATCTCACGCCCCTCTGATCCGTAGTTCCCCCTTCCGTAGGGGAAATGATCTCTCAGATCCCCGTCAAATAATTGAAATTCCAGTTCAACTCGTTGGGTTTTTAAGGATTGCCGAATTCATTTTATTGCCCGACTCGCCGCCTACGCCTCCTACTCCCGAAAACACGCCTCGTGCGACCCATTTGGTCATGTCTGTATACAAATATAATTTGCAGTCTTGGGTGCTTCGATTTTTTTACGACTTTATGGCCGGGGATTAGCGTCCGGTCCGCAGAAAGGAGTGTGCAAAATGTCGCGAGATTTTTATGCATCTATCGGCGAGTGTTTGGGTTGTTGTTGCTACTTCTCTTGGTTCGATCGCCTACCTGAGGCAGCTAAGACCCGGATTAGCGACGGCGACGGACTCTTGATTTCCTTCGCGTTTTCCCAAAAATCCTTGCTGTTTTTGTTCACTTTTTTAGGTGAAAGATGCGCTCGCTAATCCGGGGGATTAGCGACAAAGGACCAGACGGATTAGCATAACGGTGATACAATTTGCCGGCAAAATGATTGCGACGACCTCGTTGGCAGCCAACTCCTCTCATTTCCCAGCTTTTCACATTTCCAAATAGCGTTCCTACGTGGAAGGTCCAGTTTATTGGCCATAAACCATTAACTCTATGGAAGATCGGCCTGCAAAGGGGTCAAGCTGTTGTCTGTCAGCTCCCTTCGTTCCCTATATATCTGTCCCATCCCTGGATATATCCGCAACATGGCGGCGATGTCTGTTGCCTGTCAATTCCTCCCCCTTCCCGCCACCATCTGTTTTGGCTACCCTTTCCCCCCCCCTGTTGTGTCACTGGTTGTGCAGCCTAATTTGTGGGTGGTGGCTTTTTGTCAACTGTTTCATATTTGCAACGGCCTAGCAGGGTTGCTTATTGGGCTACACTGTGCTACAGGACTGGGGGGGAAATTTGAAAATAATATTTAAATATTACGCCAAATTTTAAAATAAAACATCAGAATTGTTCCTCCAAAATGTTTTTGAAAAAAAGGGTAAGCAACGGAAATTAATTTTAAAGACTATTACAATTAATAGCTTAAGTATTTCATATTGAAGATTTTGCTTTAGAAATCAATATATGTAAAAATCGAATTCTCCCTTAAATAATATGTTTTCTAGCTTTTTTTATTATTCTTATACACAAATGCATTCTATACAATTTTCCAACTTTATTTAAACTTTTGCTGCCTAGTGTCCTGTCTCATATTTCATTCAAAATCGAGAACGACTACCCACTTCCATTCCCTGAAGCACCACCCACGAACTACCCCAAGCCCCCCAACCTCTACCCCGACCCCTCCCACTCCTCCCGCTCCCCTTCCCATGTCGTATCGTCTGGACGTGAAGCATATTGTCGAGGGTGGCTATAGCAGGAGCTATAGCTTTAGCTGTATGCCACTGCGACTGTGGCGCGTGGTTGACAAGTAGCAAAGCGTGGCGGCTTTTTAAGTGCTAGTTTGACATTTTTTCTCTGCTTCCACTGCGACGGTTTCCCGTCCACTGCCGCTGTTACCTCCCTGCGCTCCTCCTGCGGCGCTAACCAGCCAACCAGACCGTCAATAAGTCGCAGGCTAACAATTAATTAAAAGCCTCCACCGCACAAAAAGCACGGCGCACTTAGGCAAATGAGCAGCGACGGCACAAGCGGGCGTCCCACGTCCCACGGGGCGTATGCGCGATGCCAACTGGGACATAATTTGTCAGCGAGCGTCAGGGCGTCAAAGCAGCAAGGAAATTGCAGTCGTAAGTGCAAGGATAACGCTGATTTGCCTCGAGTGAAGTCGCGTCGAGTTGTTGTCAACTCAACAGCGTCATTAACGTTTGGCACGAACGCCAAATGGAAATTAAATGATGATAAATTCGCAACCAGCCGCAACTTGACAACTGATTGCTGCATGCAACTGGAGTGGAGTGGCGGCAGAACAGGACCTACCGGCGAAAACATTTGCATAAACGGCGGCTGTTCGGTGCCCATTCAGTTGTATCAAATTTGATTAGGTGCGAGGCATTTGTCAAAGCAGAATGTTTGGAATACTGCGCCCCGACCGGGCGACAAATTTGTGGTCTGCCTCGCTCTCTCCCATCCAACCCTCCGAAAGCGACAGCGATTGATGAGCTCCGTGCTCTGTCCTCCCGTCTTCAGTGTTCTGTATTTCAAGCTGGACGCTCGGCGTCGAGTGCCAAAACACTTACGCCCTGCATGTGAGCTTGATGAGCTGGGGAGTTGATGATCGCAGGCTCAGAATTAAAAAATCACACATACGATTAATTAGCGAAAAAGGGTGAAGAGCGGACAAAGGATCATCGTTATTAGCAGGCAAATAAGCTGTAAGAACAGATAATTGACGAAAAAAGTTATATAAAATGGCTGCCTTTGAAAAACTATAACAATATATCTAAAAACAATTGCTTTATATTAAAATATCTCCCTCTTTTAGCCCTATTTTTAAGTACTTTACTCAGAAAATAGTTGTTTAAATTCTGTAAATTGGTCTTTGGTTTATCTAACATACCTTTTCTACCTCTTCTTAAAAACTCACTGAAAAGATTATGTAATCTGGATCGATCTATGTATACTAGGAAATATATATACAAATTTTCTCAAAACTGTTTTATGTCTTTCACAGCCAAATACCTTAAAAGGAAGCTTAAGTTTTAATGGCATAAAATATAAGCTAGTTTTTTTTGTGTGCTCAATTATTTTTACGGATTCCTGCTCTGAATAAGATACTATTGTTTGATGCCATCAATTAGCTTATAATTCCTTTTAAAAACCCTTATTTTTCCTCCTCAAAAGCCGACTATTATGTGTCCAAGTTACCAATAGAGCTCACGCTTTTTTCGTAATTATTTATGGGAATATTTATACTTGTTAACATTTTATCAATTGATCCCAGGGCTCTTCTTTATTATTTGAAACTCTTGGCGGGCGTCCAGCGTTCGCATGACAATGGGCCAGCGAACTGAAAGGATTTTTATGACGCGAGCCGAGTGGAAAACTTCCGTCCTTTGCTCCTGGCCGCTCTCCTCACCACGTGTCAGGAGAGCTTGGAGCAGGGGCAGGCTTAAAGGGACAGGGATTGGAATTAAACCCCGGGACGTTGCCGCATTGTCTATTCTGTTCTACACAGTAAAAGATTTTGCCTTATTTCTTGTACACTTTGGGAAAATGATTAATTAAGAGCATTGAGAAATTCGTGAAAAGGCTTTCATTTCTGTGTATTAAGGAAAATATTTCTGCTTAATTTGAATAGTTGTTAACTTCAGGGAGTTTTATTTGAAGAATTAAAACGTATATAATTATATATTCTATCCTATCAGAAATTAATCCTTATTCATTGTAACTAAAAATACAAAATGATACCACAAAGACATCTTTGACATTACCGAATAAAACAACTAAGAAGCTCCTTCTAAACATAATATTTTTCCCAAATTTTGCTCAGTGTATACGGATGTGATCCATCCTTGCGGCTGCCTAATGCAGTATTGTTCCTGTCCAGTGAGACGAGGACAACAACAGCAGCGGGAGTAGCGGAAGAAGCCGGAGTCGAGGCACAGGAGCAGCAGATCCGGCAGATCCGGGAGTCTTTATGGCATTTCATAACTGCTCTCGAGCGTAATTTGTTTCCTGTTTACGCGCAGCAGGACATCGCACATCGCGTGCGCATTGGCGTATAAATTATTGCCCGAAATCATGGGCTCGACGAGTACGGAAACCACCACCAGATCCATGTGACCCATCGCCGCTGCGGTGCATCTCGGACTCGGATTCGGATGCGGATTCACAGTCAGCTTCAGGCTCAAGTGTTTGCCCATTAATTTGCTTAGGCCAGGCCAGGGCAGGCCAGGGTGCTAGGGCGACCACTTCAGCCCTCCCCTGCCACGCAAATATTTGCATAAATTTGTAATAATTTTATCGTCAATTTGTGTTTTATTAGCATGTTCCGAGGCCCTCTCGTCTGGCCTGAAGCCTGCCTTTGATTTGTGGCCAGTTGCGGGTGTCTTTCGTGGCTGGTTTTTAATATTTTTTATTAATTTGTTTAAAATTTGTCACTTCTGCCGTGGTGTTTCTCAATGGCCACTGATTATGATGAATGGATGCCGAATGATGAAAGCGGGCAGTCGGTTGGAAATTTTTGAAGAACGTTTTAGATAAGGCTGTGAAAATTTCACACTTCAAACGGAAAAGCACCAAGCTGAGAATCCTTTAAATTTGTAAAGGGAAATATATTAAATTTCAATATGGTTTGAGGAAATAAAAATGTTGTCTTTAAAAGCAAGCCAAACAAATTGTAAAGTTTTATAAATAAACTATATAAAATATATTAAAATAATTAATAGAATTCCTAATAAATTGGCGATTAACTGGTAACATCATAAAAGTATTTACAGCTCATTGAACATATATTACCTGAATTAACAAAAAGACGCTCATAGATTAGGCCAATTGGTAGCAACAAATAACCAAATCCCTACAACAAATAGGGGAACCAACAAAAGCAACTAACAATTATCCCCCATTCCGGTTAAGTCCTTAAAAGGAAATGGCTTAATTCTGGCTTGGTTAGCGCATTGATTTGTCCCGTGTCCTGGCACAAAAGAGGAGTTACAGAGCTCCAAAGGAAGGCAGTTGGCGGATCAGAACCAACAACTGGCGCAGGGCAAACAGATGATGAGTCGAAGGACCTAACGAGTTGGGTTCCCGGTCTCTATTATGACATAATTAACTCCTCGACGTGGCCCGACATGCGATTACACAACGCTTACTAGCCGGAGGGCGGGGGGATTAGGCAGCCGATTACGCAGAGAACGCAAACGCAAACTGTTTACATTTTTGGCAAACAACAAGCGGAAATGCAGGCTCCCGGACAAACAAATAACCCGTACACCGGGCACCAGGAACAGGAACAGGAAGGGAAGGAATGGGGACGAGCAGGACAATGGTCCGTCGGCGCACAATGGTCGCATCCCATCCATCCATACGCCATCTGCCCGATGTCGGAGCGACATAGTGGGTCTATAGGGCCCAGAAGAAAGCCTGAAAAGAAAGCAAAATGTCGCTAAGAGCAGGGAGACAGCAACAGAAACAAAAATAGAAACAGAAAACAGAAAATAGAAAAATAGTCTTTACTTTGATAACTGCATTTCGCCCATTGTTGGACTTGTTCGATCGGCTCAATGGGTTAAACGCCACCAGATGGCCGGGCCCCGGAGTCTGCTAACTGCCAATAGCTTAGGATTATAACTGTAGCCCCGAAGAATACACTGCGGCCAACGGAATTGTGCTCTCTTTCTTCTCGGACACTAATCACATTTAATAACAATTTTTTTTGGCAACAGCGCAGAGGGGCTGGGGGGTTGTCGGGTGTGCTCAACTCATCAACACCTTGACGAATCGCAAACAAAACCAAATTTGAGTAATCAGCTTCATTCAACAAAAGTTGAAAAGAGTTGAGAAACGTGTAGCAAAAACACAGGCGGACAGAGAGACTAAATACAAGGCGGAATAACGAAAATGAATTATGGAATAAATAATATATGTTTTTTAATGGAAAAGAGGGGATACTCTTTAGAATTATATTTAAGGTTATTATGTTTACAGCTGTAATCTGTCTATTGTTGAAATTGTTTAAGCTTAAAACGAATTTGATTCTCTATGCTTTGAATATAAAATATGTTTAATGGCTTGATGTAAATAGATATTATCTTTTAAAAGCCTAGAGATTCTTCTCTGGAATTTAAACAATTTTGTACTTAAGGAGTTTATAAATAAAATACAATTATTTCAGAGAAAGGATTGTTCCTTTTTAAAATTATATTTTAAATGAAAATATAACCTGAGACCCCAAGCTCTGGGGGGAGGGTATCCAAAGCAAGGTCTGCCCAACGCTCTTTCCCACCAGTCAACACCGTGGTAGGATCTGGGAGCGGGGTCATGTGGCGGGGGTCATTGGGGCTGAGCTGGGGCCCCACAATAATAACAAAACGCAAACAACAAAAGCGCTTAAATGAAACAAAGCCCGCGGACAATGGGTGCGCATTATTTTCTAATTTATCGGCATTGTCTGGTGGAAGCCCCTTGGTTGGGATCGGATCGCCGGCTCCGATGGGATGGGATTGGTTCCTATATCGCCATACTCGGGGCTTGTTCGATTTTCTGTTTTGATTTGGCCTTTTTCTCGGCCCGAAAAGCTCATTGTTGTTGCTTGTTTTCATTATTGATTTAAACAAATCGAACAGCAAGTGAAGAGCGGTATTAATGCGGTTTTAATGAAGTAATAAACAACAGCGGCGAGTCATCGCGATTTCTTTGAATCAAAATCGGGCGCAAGATCTGTGAAAAAAACTCCCGAGTTGTAATTAGTTTTAATCTCGCGAAACCCATCGCTTGGACAATCCCTGCAATTAATTGCATTTTGTCATTACAAATTATAGAACAGCAAACCGAGTCTAAAAACTAGGCAGATAAACATTGCTGGTTGCAGTTTGCACGCAATTTTACTTGGCCCAGCACTGGGTTGGGTTTTGGCAATGGGAATGGGCTTGGAATTGGGATTGGGATTGTCCGGTTCTGTTGGGTTGGGCCAAACACTTTCGCCTCGAGCCGACTCCATTCTCTGGCGGTTTGTGTGACAAATGTTACGTTCCAATAATTATGTAAAGAGCCAAACGGAAGGTTTGGCCAGCGAGTGACCCAGTTTATTTTGGTCATTTATGTCGAACTACAGATGTCGATGAATGGATGTTTTTGGCTTGTAAAACGGATTCTAGATACGATCGATTTTTATTTATTTCGATGTATAGAAAGTGTGAGAAAACGTGACGCACTGCACATAAAATCTGTTATCTGTATATATGTATATTGGAATCCCTTAGTTAATTCCCTCAATTATAGTTATAAAGAAGGAAAATCAAGGAACTTAATTTAGGCTTAAAACCCAAAATCTTTATTCTACATTCGGGTATCTTTAGGTTTAAATTCAAGTCCTTTACATGTCTTAACTAAAGTTATTTAAGTTGCGGTTAATCTCTAAGTAAATTGTGTTTCCACACAAAATAAATTTCCAAATTTCCAAAGGAAACTTACCAGTCATATTTTTGTAAATAGTTGAAAAAATATTGCAGTGTCTTAAGTAATAACATTCTTGTATAAACTTCATTAAACGTTGCTAATGGATGTATCTGCTGATTCTCATTGTTTACTCCCGCCAACGTATAAGTATATATATTTCATAGGAATATCGAGTTGCTTTGCTAAATAAAATTCAATTAACAATCAATTTCAATTCAAACAATACGAGATGTTTAAAATTCAAATGAGCAGTATAAGGATTCCCCGCAGAAGGGTCCCGAAAGGATTCAAATATTTATTCAGACCGTGTTGGCATTTTTCCACTGTCTTTGCACTCCTGTCACCGAACCCTGTTATTACCGGGAAGCGGTAAGCTGTCTCCCCAGAGGCCAAACAAAGTCGCGACAAAACCAATTGACAGAATCCTGTCGAGCCTTGGCGACTTGGCCCAATGTTAATTACAGAGATGACTGAACCGTCAGACAAAAAGCGAAGCGACAAATTCCAGTTAATAGTCGAGAAGAGAACAACGCTGTCCGCGTGTGTACATGTCAATTAACAATAGTTTGCGATGGGACCCAGCTCACGACTCCTACAAGGGGCAACTACTGTGTGGATCTGTCCAATATCAGCCATATTATTTGACTTGACTGCCGGCCACTAAACGATGGCAAACAGAGGAGCAACAGGCCCGATTGGCTGCCAATCGGCTGTGGAAGCGTCAACTGGATCTTGCAACTGCAGTTCAGAGATTTGATACCGAGTGCATTATGGGGAGGAGGGTATATTGTATTGATAGACTACAGGAAATAAAACATGTATTTTATGACAGGTATACGCATTGGGTTTTCTATTCGCAGCCACATGGAATTCAAGGAAAGAATTCAAATTATCCTGTTCAAATAAGATATAAAGTGTTTCTTTAGTTAAATATTATTCCAAATTCAATTTCCTAAAACGTAAAGAAATTTTTATTGCTAATTTCCACCGTATTCAAATACCAATGGCTCACGATTAAGATAGGATATTTTATGATTTTATAACATAAAAATGAGACATACACTTGCTATATCTTGGAGTAATTTGAGATTGATTTGTAAAGAAATACGATAATGTATGATACAATGATTGAGAAAGAAAACTCTTACTGGGTATTTTATAGTCGCGACATTCCTCTAATTCATTATTAGGCGTTCTCTGATCTTATATGCAAATGAGCCAATACAATGGGAGTAGTTTCGATCTGTTTGTTTTGGGCCATTTGTAGTTTGACTTTGTAATTCGTAGCTCCGCTTAACACTCGATTGGTTTTGTTGTTTAGCACGAGTGCCCGATCAGGGCTACCTATGGTCCAGAAACCCTCGACACCCCACTCCAGCCAGCTGCCTGGGTGCCCCTGTTCGATATCATTAGGGTTCATTATGTTCGATGTCCAGGGGAAAAGGTGTTCTGTTCTGTTCAGCTCTCCGCTGCATTTCGTTTGATTTGGCATGTTTATTGTTTGATTTTGTTTTTGTTTACGCTCGATACCATTGCGAATTCTATGGCGCAAACTCTGTTGCGAACATAATTACGTTAATTCTTTGTGCCCATCGTCGGGCATGAGGGTAGCGGTAGCAGCGGATCCGATATCGCTATAGGTTCTCCCCCTCCCTCCCCAAGTATATATATTTTTCTTGATTTATGATGTGACGGAAGTGTAGTGTTTCGGAATTTATTAGACAAAACATTGCTTCTGTCCGGTCTCGGGTTACGCAACATCAGAGGGATCTCCGAATTTCTGCTGTCCACTGAAATGCACATTCAGCACTTGAAAAAATTGTATTGATTGAAAAATAACAATATAAATAGCATAATTAGATATTATAACTTAATATTAGATTTAGCTAACTTTAGTTTTTCATTTTCTAAATAAAAATTTGATTGCTTTCTATATATTTTTTTTAAATATATTCTAAATTATATATTTCCAATTTCTTTTAGTGCACTGCATCTACTGGTTGCTGAAAAACTTTTACAAAAGGACTCGAAACTGTCACAAAAAGGAGCAGCGGCCTGGCAAGGAGCAGCCATTCGGCAACTGCTGTCACAGTCGAAAAAGGCTTCGATATGGCATCGTATTCAATCGAGTGGGACTCGCAGGCGAAAAAATTGAGAGAAATGCAAACTTTTGGCGAGACATTTTTCGCTGAATTCAAATACGAAATATGAGTACTATGGGTGGTACAAATATGTTCAGAATAATAGTATAAAACATCCATTTTATTAAACATCATTGAAGCATACTTAAGATTATTAAAACTGTGGATTAATAATCATTTGAATTTTGGCTTTCTTTTTAATTAGTCTGTGAAAATACGAGTCAAGATTATATGTAATATTTATTTTATAACATTTCAAGTACTTTAACATTTGAATTAATATGATTAAAATATGCAAAATGGAAAAAGTTAAATTTTTCTGTTCATTTATTTATATATATCTTTAACAGACACTGTAAATATAAAGCTGTAACTGTAACATAAAGGATTGCAGCTTATTGGGGCGTGTAAACCAATTAGCGGCCGTTCAAATTGTTGCTATGGCAAAGGTTACACAACACAAATTTTAATTTGACGATGTGAAAATTGGTCTGAATAGCTATAATATGCTGGCAATTGTGGAAATACCTATACATTAAAGGCACATGTTTTCTTTAAACATTTTATAAAGTGGTTTAAAATTCAAATGGGAGTGTGATAATTGTAATATAAACTTAAATAGCTACTTATGTATTACTTACAGTTTAATTTTAAATTTACTAATAAGAACTTTTAAAGAAAAATAACCAAAACGTAGGTCAGTTAAAACATTTTTCATATTTTTGTTGCTATTTTCGTTGCTTTGGGAAGTGCACCTGTACTCAGCTTACTTACGATTTCGTTTATATTAATTCCTCTTTTTTGTATTTTAAATATTGGCTTAATCCACTGACGAAAGTGAATGAAAACAGATGTCAATGCTGAAACTTTATAGGAAATTCCAGTTCAAACTAGTGCCAAGAGCGAATAAAATTGTTTTTAAACAATTAATAGTAAGAAGACAACGTTTATTATTACCTTAAGCATACTTTATGGATAATTTTGGAAAACCCTAGGTGTGTTTCAGTCTTAAAAAGACATCCAAATTTCTTTTTGATTGTTTAAAACATTGATCAACCTTTCCATTACCTTTAAGCCAATTCTTTAAAATCCTTTATTTGCAGGAAGTTACCCAAAAAGACCTATTTTTTCGCGATAACTGGTTCAGAGTGGGCTAACTTCTGTAGCGGCTTCAGCTTCTGTTGGCAGTATTACGCAATGAGACAGGGTAAACAGAAAAAAAATGGGTAAGAGCAACTGCGTCACTCTATTGGAATGGAATGGAGCAGCAACTGGCGATTGCACAGGTGTGTCTATATCGGTATTTCAGTTGAGGTGTACGGCTTACAGCGCGGATCGATGAGGGTTTTTTCGAGGCCCGCCTGTTGCCGCTGTTACGCATTTCCACGGGTCAAAAAAATGAGATAAATAATAGAAAAGAAGTACAATTAAATCGAAACAATTGCGATTACAAAACAAGTTGCCATTGTCTGCTCCATGATCGCTATTTGTGTTTGCTTCATTTCTGTATTTGTTCCATTTGTTCGGCGCTGTTCTATTGCTCAAATGGTGCGAAAACTGCGCTTTCAGTTCTATGTTTTCCACCTTTGTGTTCCGATTCTTTATGTTTTTTTAACCCCTAGCCAAGTATAGCCTTAATAAATTTATTTACACTTTGTTGCGTTTTTATTTCGTTTTTTGATTTGGGGCGCGAGTCGTTTGTTCGAGGATGATTTCCGGAATCCGGCTCTTCACTGCAACCCCTAATTGCCGGCCACTTGAGAGAGCTGAGTCCGGGTTTCAGCTGCACTTATCTGAGCCGGGCCATCAGTTGCTTGGCTTCTCAAGCTAATGCCAAGGGTTTATCGTGGGCCTTATCGAAATTATCCAGTGGCCAAGGGGCGGAGTGTGTTTTAGCTTTTGCGGTATGGTGGCCATAGCATCGCACACACTCCCCGCTAATTGGTAAAATTCTTTTCACACGCGTCCATCGCCTCCTCTCGCCGCTTTCCTAAACGATTAATTTGGCTTGTTTATTTGATCAGTGATCTGGTTTCCTGAATGGGCCAATAGGCATTCGGTTAGTCCCCATTGAGCATCTGATTTTTTCATTCAGAAAATCGCATATTTTTGTGTCTATTTTGGGGATTTGAATTTATTTTCTACATCTTTTGTTGGCCTTTTTGTGTGGTGCCTTTTGTGGTGTGTTACCAAAAGCGCTAATTTCTGGTTAACTTCTTTTGTCAGCATAGATGGAGCTATGAATTCGTTTACTCACATAATTGATTGAGGTGCCTGTTTTACATTTAGGGCTAAGGGACTTTAAACACAAAACTATTTTAATATTATTAAAATCTAAGAATAATTAATGGCAAACTTAAATTTATATTCATAAAAATAACTATTTCCAAAGAAACTTCAAGTTGAAATTCTTCCTCTAATAAGCCTTTTGTAATCTTTATATTTAAATAAAAATCCTTAATATTTAAGATAGTCCCGGAAACGTGATTGTTTTTTTAATTTTCCCTTCCGCTTGGAATATTCTATTAACGTTTATTTATCATTTTAATATTCCCTCGCTAAGAGCATGTCAAATTCGATTTGTTTAAAATATTCCATCGCTCAGTCGATCATCACTTCCCAATTGTTATTGCCGATTGTTGCATTTAAAATTTTCCATATTGTGTTGGCCAACGATTGTGTTTGATATTATGACTATCGAAGTTTGCGTTGCCAATTAGCGCTGGTTTTGGCCCGAAATGCCTTCAAATCGATGGCGACAGTTCGCCATTGTGGCTGATAGACAATTGTGCAAAGTGTTTTTTGGGCAACTATCAGTAACTAATTTCCAACTGCAACTGGAACACTAGCGAACTTTCATCTTTGGCTGAACTTTTGGACCGGGTCTACTCGGGTTACCCAAAGAATTTGTAAGTCAGGATGGGAAATCTGTTCTCACAGGCAGCCACAGGCTCAAGTGGGCGGCCTCGTCTGCGGCCCACTTCAGCTGTATTCGCACAATGAAAATGTTTTGCCCCGGTTTTCCACCCCGCCTTTTCCAAACGCTGCCACTCTAGCCACGAAAATCGCTCGCCCATTAGAGCATGCTTAATGTTATTTATTCATTAGGCTCAAGTGTGCGCGAAAAATAACAATTATAAAAAAGAAAAGGAAACTCACAATTTTTTCGGTTCGCATAAAAAAGTACAAATCCGGGCCGGGGTCAGATTTCCCGAAAAACGATAATTGAGAGGCCAAGTGAAGTCGAGGCTGTGAAAACAGGAATGCCTTTCACAGGGGCGGAGGTGGAATTTTATCCAAAGGATATCGGTAATACAATAGCCATGGGGATATAGTTAAATGTTTAAACAATGATTTAACTAAAGAATATTATTATTATTATTACCACACTTTTCTTCCAATAGTTTTCGCACATCAAATGACAGCTTTTTTACTTTAAAAATTTTGGTTTTGAAATTTAATTATAAAATAATTTAATTATAAAAAATCATATTCATATTTTATATAACATGACAATTGCGAAAAGTATATTCTCTGTATTATAATCTTTTATCAAGAGAATTAAGTATAAAATTCAATAAAATCTACACATTTTATTGACTTCCATAACAGTTTAAATATGACAAATTAAATATAATTTTAGTTGTTAATTGGCTTTATAAAAATGATGATACCCCTTAAAACTACGCTGCTGGCATAGTCGCACTGCACACTCTCGTCTTTATCCACTAACATATTTTTCGCGTTTCGGCGCTGCAACAGTATTACTGCCAGGCGCAGGAGCTGGCGAGGGGGTGAATTGCAGGATGTGAATTTCTATAAGGATTCTGTGGTGTTTTTTCATGGACTGCGGCTGAAAAGTGCTTGAAAACTTGAAGGGGGCCAGCTGTGGCAGGCACAATTAGACAGACAATTGGGCTTACTCAATCGGTTAAGCTATAGATTCGTATTTAAGGGTAACATTAGGCTTTATTGTTGCCAAATGGGAACAAAAAATAAGGTTCGTTTTACTGCTAATAACTAAATGAGTGCGTATATTTTTATATATTTTTTTCTGGGATAAATAAAAATGTACTTCAATGCCAAAACAATTTTTGTATTTATTTTTCGTTCTGAATAGGCGCCTAAAAATAATGTATAGTTCTTACACATGCTAATCAAAGCTATGGCTTATGTGACCTGCCTGAACTCGACTTGCCAGCATTATGTTGAGGTGTCGGCCACAAACCCACACGCAGGAACACACTAGCCAACACAGCACACCCATTTTAGCCATTTTAGCTTTGTGACCTTTGACAATTATGTGCCCCTGCGAGCGGAAAACAGCCACCAAGGCGGCAAGGGGAGGAGGAGGAGGAGGAGCAGTCTCTGGCCTTTTCTCCACACAACATGGCCAGGAACAACTAGCGAGAGTTCCAGCACTTGACGGGCTTTTATTTAATTAGCCACAGCTGACAGTTAGCCGAAGAAAAGAACAACAGCCTCGGAATGGGGGGAGGCGCAGGCACAGTCGTCGCCAAAAGTCGACACATGTGTGTTGGTCGCAACTTAACCCAACTTGACTCGAGTTGCCGTCGGCAATATATATTTCTGCACCAGAGTGTTGTGGCTGGTGGGGTTTTCGAGCTCGCGGAGTTGAGTTTGCCATTTTCGCCCACTTGAGTTGGCAGGCGACCAGCTGGCAGGGCAAACTCGCAACCTTCGACACAAAATCTCAAACCAAGTTCATGGATGCACTGGAGAAAATGTAGGGTAACACGAAATATGAAATAAATAAATAATTACTAAGTAAATTGATATGTTTTGGGGCTAAGTATATCGCTCCTCAAATGTACTGAATATTTTGATTTAAAAAAGATTTAAATACTTGCAGAAAATATCGTGAACTCCAAGGATACTTTGATTAAAACTTGATGGCATTTGTTTGTGGCAAACAAATTTATTATATTATTTTATTGTTTATATTTAACAACCTCGTGTTTCGTATTGTGAAGGGCTTTAGCTAATTCAAGGTCTGGTTGACTTGATTTCATATACATATTTCAAGGCTTTAAAATATATGCAAACATCATTGGATTGTCCGTTTGTGTTTCAAACCATTTGCAACTCTCTTACTACAATTAAACTCCTCCCATTATAATCCAGAATATAGCATTTCTGGGACGATGTCTGAGAAGTCAGTGATGAGAATTTCTGGGCAAATATTATTAATATTTATTATATTTTTATGAAAAATGTTTTTAGAAAAGTGATAACTATTTTGCCATTTATTTGCCTATCCTTTAATGTTTAATTGTACAATAATTACATTTAAATAAGCAGCTTATCATTTATATCATTATTTCAAAACTACTTTTGTTTGTATCACCTCTTGAACACCATTTCTGTCAGTGTATCATTGCGGTTCCGGAACGGGCCGAAGCACTTGACGCTGCTTCAATGGCTACAAAATGCAATACATAATGACATTTCACTTTGCAATTACAATATTGTATTGCGCGGGCATTAAACGGCTTCAGCTCTGCGCCTGAAATGCACTCGAAAACATTTCAAGTGAATGGCTGAGTACAAAAAACGGAAAACGAAAGAATTATAAATCAAAAATGTTAAAAAAAGCGAGTCAGTAAAATGAAGATGGGGGGAGAGAGAGGGACGATAAAGAGGTGTACTGAAAGCAGTCAAGCATTAAAAATTAATTATGAATTTCTGAAATATTCTCCTTGCACTGGGGCAAAGGAATTTCTATGATTTATGGAGTAGGTAGAGGACTCATAAATTTGACTTATTGAAGATGAAACCTCTGTGGTTCCTGGAGAGGAAAACACACCCCATTACCAGCCCATTTTCCATTACCATCCGCTGGAAAATTTTTCTTGAAGGCGCCAAATGTTTTGGCAAACAAAGCGTAAATTATGAAAATTATGAATTGCTCTCGGCGTAACCATGGATATAAACCATTTTTATGGCTCGCACATAGATCGCCGTCTACCCGTTTAGGATTGTGTTTGTGTCTCTCAGTCCGATTGTCTCCTCTGGCCAATGACATCTTTATTAGTTTCCACAACACTGCATCGACGAGACCCGAAAAAATGTCAAAAATATTTATAATGAATTATGATGAATTGCTTTTCGTTCTCAGCTAAATCAGAAGTAAAAAAGAAAAATCCCGACTTGAGGCCAAGCCAGGCAACAACAATGCTACCATAACAAAAGCCAATTAAAAACCAAATTTAAGCTTTTGCTGGTAAGACAGAAAACGATTTTAGGTAAACGTGTCGATTAGCAGAATACTCTATAGAGGGTTTATTATGTTGGAAAAGCATTAAAGAATTTAGTGATATTATTATCTTGGCATAATTAATTCCTACAAATTGATTTGGTTTTGATTTTAATCTTAAGATACCCTTTAACTACTCTAGCTTAAAGTTCCTGTTATTCCTTACATTTGACTTGTGAAATAAATTAACCAGAAATTAGCTTTATGTGTAGTAATATATAATCTAAATTTAAGTCCAGCTTCTGCTTAAAGTGAATATACCTCAGCTAAAGAGGACTTATGTAGTCCCATTTCGCAGATGACTCAAGGATTGTCTTCGGGCTGAAAGCTTTAGGCCAAAAGTAATATCAGATCGCAAAGCCGCCCGCTGTGATTTAGCTTGGGGATCAGCCCGGTAGCCGCCTGGGCAGTAGCGATATATAGTTTTATATATTCTTTCTGTGGACGGCCATTTTGGTATCGCGATTGTATGCCCTGACATGCTCAGTGACATTTGAAAGCGCTTTAAGGCCCCAATATTCATACATACATATGCATTCGAATAGCTTTTGACATTAATTGTTTAGGTTCCTTAGCCCTTGACAATTCGAAACTCATTTCAGATCGATGCCATAACAATTGCGTCAAATTAAAAAGTGAGCCCCAACCTGGCTCACTCGGACACCGAATGTCTCTTGTGTGTTTTGTTCGGATATTTTTTGTGTCTTCAAGTGGCACGTGCTTTTGTGATCGGTGAAACCGTTGCTCGCATTTGTTTAGAGAAAGGTTTCTTTTCAAAACCAATCTTATAATATACATAACAAACTGTGACAATGCAACCGAATGTTTGAAGATTGATTGGGCCCTGAAAGTGGGCCCTTATTTACGGATAGATTAATGTTAGGAGCTGGCTTCAAAGGCGGATGTATTAAGGTCACAGGAACTTGACCTCGCCTGTGGCAGTTTTTCCAAAGATAATCCCTAAAATCATTAGCATTAATTAGCTAAAATCATTATGATCGCCACACAACTGACCCGCAAATGAAAAATATTGAATAAAATGTATCTTTCCCAAGGCATTCCATGGGATCCTGGTGACCATTCATTAAATGCTGGTACTGAGATTATCAATAAACTGATTGAAACCATGCTAATGACAACGATTTTTTGCTATTGAATTTGATTCCATTTTTTCCTCACATCTGACACTATTGCAGATGCGGGAGAAAACGGCAGGGAAAGGGAGTGATCAACCGCTGACCGTTAAGAGATCGCATCGAAAAAACGAAACCAAATCGATCGATTTGTAACGTTCGAAATGAATTTTTATGGGACTGCCGCGCCCCTTTTGGCTGCATAAATTTCAGGGGGGAACAAAAAATATATTTTTCTGAGCCGAAAAAGGTAGCGAGAGCACCGGCAATAAAATTAACATCTTTGACACTAAGCTCTGATTTACTTTTGTTTTAATGTCGCGGGCTCCTTTTGTTCACGTGGCCCGAACTTGATTTTTATATGATCTGATCGCCGCTGAACCTAACACGCCTACCTGTCTTGATCGCAGCCCCGTCAAATCGGATTTGCATAAGGCATAAAATTGGAAAATATCTCTCTAGTTGGGGTCGATTCGGCCGCCTTGATTGGCCAAGATCGAACTGGAAAATTAGCCCAAAATCTGTTTAGTAAAGTGGATCGCAGTGACAAATGTATTATGCGATCAAATATACTCAGATTTCATTGGATTATCTGATTTAAATACACTTGCGATTGTAATCATTATCATGGACATTAACTTTAATAGGATAATCTCATGGCCTTTGGCTTAAAATATGGAAAAGTATTTTTGGAAAATAAAAGAATGCTTTTCGTATAAGGTAAAGTTGGTAAATAACCATTGTGATTCAGTAAGTATTTAAATATATTTAAGTTTTAATAGAAAGCATTGTATTTTATTTTAAAATAAAATGTAAAAGTGACGCTTATCTTTAGCTTTAATGTCTTGATTCAATTTACAAGACTCAAAAGACTCTGACCAATCAGAATAATGGAAAGCCCCTTGCCAGGAGCATAGAGACTGGGCTCGGGTAGACAGGGCTTAAGAAAACACGGCAAATCCTTGTTTAACCTTTGCCCCCTGAGCCGGTAGCTATTTAACTTTGGCAAACACATAACATGTCCAAATTTTCGCACCGACAAAACTTTTCGCACAGACCTGGTTTCCCTGTCGCCCCAGGCGAAGGTTCGCCTCAACCCCAAGGGAAGCACAAGGGAACGGGTTCAACTGGAATTTGCATGCGGCAGGGGACGTGTTGCTCATAATCTTCACGCAGTCCCCGGATCGGGGATAATGGAACATTGATTATTATTTTGATACCACCACTCAAAAGTCTTGCAAATTAAGTACGCATTTATCTCAAGTAATTTGGGTTCAAATGTGCCGCAACTGCGGTCAAATTGTTCCACATACTTTGAGCGTTCTCAGACGAAAGCCCGATGACGTTAAATGTATCTACAAGATACTTGCCGGCCAAACTGGCTGCCATCATACGGCCACTTTGGTCCTTTTGCTCCTGCGGCCCTTTGTGCGAGTCGCCAAATGCTCTTCCTGTAGCAAATGGGCCGACATTGGGTTCGGTTCGGTTTGGTTCCTATGATAAATGGTTTTTCAGCAGGACCCAAGCAGAAACATCGCAAAAAGTAGTAACATTTTTCTGCTTTTTTATTCTTTGATTTTATGCTGGTTGAGGGTTGTCGCTGGTACTGATACAATTTGGGATTTCGTGTTAATTACTCTTCTATTATGTTTATGGGGTGGAACCGGAAGTTTGGTTTTGGCAGTGAGGGGCTTCCTAATGGGGGAAATGGAGAAGGGGTTGGCGACAATGGCTTGTATAGATGCTTAGAAATACAACTGTTTCATATTTTATTGCCAACTCAGAGTTTTGAAGCAAAAGTATGCATATATATACAACATTTCTTGAGGATTTTAGACAGAACTTATTAAAGAAGGAAATTAATAAATTAAATTTAAATAAGGATCATATTTTTGACTACAAAATAATGCTGCTGTCTTCAAATTGAATGAATAAATATTTGCTTTTTCATTTGTTCACTAATAAATACCTATTTTCCATTCTATATCCTAAATTTTAAGTAGTAAAAGCTGATTATGTAAATATATATATAGCCTGGTTTTCTCTTGATGTCCGGCTTTAGTCCCCTAAACCTTTTCGTAGTTCGTCCAGCTGGCAATTATTCAATTAGTGCGGCGAGTGACGCGTAAAAATAACGCGTTCTAAGCCCCACAGCACCAACGCAAAGGTAAACAAAGATCAGCCAAGAGGATGGGACGCCGTGGTGCTGGAGGACTTATCCTCTCCAGGGCACATTGAACGCGGGCTCTTAATTGCGTTGGAATCATACGCTTATGCATGGGAGCCGACATTGGCAAATGTTTCCACATGCTTTGGCATTTCCGCTTCCGCTTGGCGCCACCTCGCAGCTCTCTCACTGGAGTCGTCCTGCTGCCAAATCGTTTTCAAAACTCAAGTGGCGTAAATTAATTACAGCACCGCATATGTGTGGGGCCTTCCTGATATATCTGGCTTTATGGCTTTGTTTTTCTCCCGGCCAACATTCTGTTGCCAAGGCCTTCTAATTGCTCTAAATGCTCAGTGGGCTTCGTTTCGTTTTTAAATCGGACTCCCCGAGGTGCCTGGCATTGTTTGAAAAAATTTAAAGAATTGTTTTCGTTCAGCGGAATCATGGCGAATTATTTTAATTGCATATCTAAGAGGGCGGCGGGATGATATAATTAAATGATGCTAAGTAAATAATGGTTTCAAAGGGGCTACAAAATGTTCCTCAAACGTAACAAAAAAACAAGAGAGAAGATTTAACACTTTCTCATTAATTTATAATTTGGAATTATATAATCTTAAAATATTTTAAACATTTAACATTTTACTTGTTTAGTTTTATATAATTCAAAGCTCCAAAAAAAGTGTTAATATTTTAATAAAAAAATAATTCAAACATTTTTAACGCGTTAAAAAGATTACTTGCCATGTAGTTTTTACTGTATTGAATACATATGAAATTTAATTATAATATTTATAATATTATTTCAGATTTCCCTTATCGTTCAATTATATAGATTGAAAGTTTTTTGTTCAAACAGTTTATTTCATTTCCATAATAATTTAGAAAAGGACACTTTGGTTTATTCCAAATGGTTTTAGTGATATTTTCCTTTGATGGCCATGCTCTCCAATGCTCGCTGCCTATTATTAACTAGGATAATGAAATCTTTATAATGACCAGAAAGGACTGAACATCGGGCCACCGTGCACAAGTGGCTTAGAAGAAAGATATGATATTCCTTGGTCTATTTGGGTGCACGGTTACCACTAAACGCTGTCCTTTGTCCCTTTGCTACCGAGGACCTCCCAATATGACTTTCTGCGGTCTCTTTCTCCTCCTTTCTACTTGTGAATTTGCTCTTGACAAAAAGACAATTCTTTAACGCAAAATTAAAATTTTAAATACGCAATTGTCCTTTTTGTGTGATTGTCCTGCCGATGCCGATCCACTGTCTCTATTCCATAGCCTTTTGAAGCGAACCGCGCAGCACAAAACAAGCAAACAATCATCGACAATGACAATTGTCCTGGCCCGGAACCGAGTGCCGGGGTTCAGTTGCGTCTCCCAGAAATTAGCATTTTTCGCTCAAGTTGCGCTGTGCCTCAGCCCATCATTCCCTAGAAGTAGGGCCATAAGAAGCGAGGAACTGAGACTGAGACCCACCGCAAGGCTGAAATGAGACCCATAAAACTCTGCAACGAGACGAGAGTGAGGGCAATAAAAGTAAACCAGCTTGAGAATCGCGTGCCTTGCAGCAATATTTGCATTGCCTTCCTCGGCCAGCCATCACCATCACCGGCCAGGGCTAACTGTTGCGAGGTGTGATTTATAACGTTTGTAAAAATATGACAGACTTGTCGTATAAATTTTCATATTGTTAGCAGCAGTGCAAAAATGCCACCAAAAGCATCTCCTCGAGCACCTTTTGTGAGCTCCCCCTTTCAGGCAGTATCCTCCTTTGAATTCTCAATTCCCGATCAGCTTGGCCGTCGGGGTCACCAGCTCTTTGTTCGCTTTACCGGCTGCACGTGCTCTCCCCGTTGGGTAATAAAGCATTCCTCATTGTTTCTCCTCAACGCCAAGTGCCCCGAACTGAATGGGTCCATAAAATATACCACATATATGTATGTACATAAATATTCTTGCTTAGATATTAATATTACATCGAAGGCAAGAACGAAAGGAAGTCGTTCTTTGAAGCCTTTGGCAAGGGCCTTCCTTGGCAACACCTTTAACAGAAGCTGAAATTGCTTTTCCCTCAAGCAAAAACCAAAGTGTAAATTTCTTCTTGTATATTTGGCTATTAACATAAACATAGAAGTGAATCTTTATAAATAATCAAGTTTACTAAAGGCCTGGCGGGTATGTGAGGGAAATTAGATAATAAAATGAGTTGTAAACCATTTATGGCATTCATCAAACAGTCAGTTACTATTTATATTTCATATATTTATTTAGCAATCTTGGCAAAATCTTCTTTTTTTTAATAGCCAAAGTTACTCAAGTTTATTATGCATTTTCGAGCTCATTCCCAACAATAACTAGGCACAATTTCGATTAATTCTGGCCAGCAGAGCAAGCCTGATGACAAGCGGAAACAGAGCCCACCCACTTCAGCCTCCCGCCATAAAATCAGCGATCCCTGGCAGGCCAGAAGTCCTTGACCAGGACGTGTGATCACCGATCAGCAGTCAGTGCTTCGTGTAGGAGTGACGGCAAGGCGTTTTCTGTGACCTAAAGTTATTAGGCAAAGAGTGTGACCTTTATGACGGCTCAGCCCTCGGCCTTTTCGGGATCAGATGGAATGGCCATCGAAGCTGTGAGATCAGCGATTTGAGCCTAAGTAGAAACAGACGCGAGAGTCGCGCGATCTGTTGTGGGTATTTCCATTTTTTCGGGTGGGTGGGAAGGTCGCGTGTCCGCAGACAAAAGCTAAATGCCTGGCCCATTCCATTGTCGGGCTAATGCTAATGCCTTTCGGCCAGGTTCCCTGGCTGTTTGGCCTTATTAGTGTGCCGTTTTATTGAGGAAGGAAATTCCGAAATTAACCCAATCCCAACTTCCGAGAAGGCGGACGATTAGCAGCAGCGCTCCTCTCTCTCTCTGTCGATCGGTCTCTGTGAAAATTCTGCGGAAATTTCACACGTCCCTGCGAGGGCGGAGATCAAGGCTGGGACCTGGATGGATCAGATTTGGCGATATACAGATGGCTAAGTGTATCCGATACTTGATACTTGATTGCGTAATCTCTGTACTCCTAAGTCCCCACCCCGTCGGATGAATAATGTATCCTGACATATTAGACAATCCCGGATACAAAAGGTAAAAACGCAATACAAAAACATTAGGAAACAATTGAAAATGTTGAAACATAAGTCCCCCAACCCCCTCCGCCACTCGAGACTTTGTGGATATCCTTGTGTATCCTGCGCAATATGTGTTGTTGTTTCTCGTTATTGTTGCCGCCTTTCATTATTGTTGGCCAGAGGGAGAGAGGCAGGGATGCGCAGCTAGGAGGGAGCGAGGGAGAGGGCCAGAGTCAGCGTCGTCGCTATATTTTTTCGATTTTATTCGCTTTGTTCGCATTCCTTATTTTTTGTATTCACCGGCATTATTATCCCCGATATTTCCTCCACACTAAATGGGAATTGGAAAGCATTAATGTTTGTATATGGAGCAATAACCAAGTGCGCATTATGACAGCATTTGCCATGGGTTAATTGAGCGACTACCCCAACTTACAGCCAACAAGGCGGCACTGCGAGAAACTGTTGGTAATAATATTTTTGTTTTGCAAATATAGGATATTGTAAGATATTTTCCTGAAGTCATTGGTAGCCTTAAAGTTTTTAGGAATATTAATATGAAAACTTGGCATGTTTCTTCATCTAAATAATGATTCTTTTAGTAAATTATTTTATTTAGCTTAAAATAATTTCATAAATATGTTTTAAATATATATATTAAAAAATATAAGAAATATTTAGTTCGCAGTGCACCCTTAAGTAGGCATAACTGTACCTAATCAATCGAGACTGACACTCATCCAACAATGCCACGTCTCACACTATAAAGGTCGCTCTCCTCACGATGACCGGATGTTCTGGAGCATGGTCCATGCTGATCTAATCTGACATTTGGTAGACAATCAATGCATCGCTGCACAGATTTACCAATAAACAAATTTGCACATGGAATAGATACACGCACTCACGGATGCAGGGCCCAAAGATACACAGACATTCTGTGGCGGAGATTAGCGTTTTACGCTCGTTTGAATTTTTATTATACTAAGCTCGGGGATTTAAAACTCGGCATTGTCTGGCAATTGAAGAGGGGTTGTCCTGTCGATTGTTTCCGGGGGAGGGGTTTTCCACTTCTAGGGTCGCAATCGGGAGGGTAACTCGCCGAACCAAGTGGCGGGGTGATGCGTCAAAATGTAACTGTCAGCAGCGATAGTAAGCTCTGATCCAGAGCTAACACCTGAGATTGGCCTTGAACAAGTCTAAGGTCTAAACTGTTTTGTTAATTGTCGTGATTCCTAGACACAAATCGTTTAACAAGCAGAGAAGGCGGGGCTCACTAGGTGCCTCGCACCAGTTGGTCTCCGGATCCTGCCAGACAGTTTGTCGCCACTCCAGGGCCCATTGAACCAGGCCAGACAGAACCCGAATGCACATAAAACATTTAAAAGAAAATAGATTAGGCCATGAATGAAATGAAACGAAATGAAATTTCAGAATGATCTCAGCAATTCTTTACTAATCTACGGAGCAGGGCCCATTGTTGGCCCGAAATGCTGATCTTGCCAGACATGCTGGCGACGGCGATCGGCCAACAATGAACCATCGGGTGGCAGGTAGGTTTCCCGACTCCCACTCCCTGTGCCTCTGGAGGAAAGGAAGTCCATGCGGCCCTGGCCATTGTCCACAGATCATAGTTTATGCGCTCTGCCACGGATCCGATCCGAGGCGATCCGAACGATCCATGCCATCCGAGCCGAGCCGATCCCATCCGATCCCATTGTTGGCCACACGCTTTTCGTAGAAAAGTGTGTGACAAACAGGGGAACAAGGGAGACATTGGGACTCACCGGGAGACACTGGGAGAAACGACTTCTCCGTGTCTTTCTATTCACATTTCTCTGTTTCAGCTTTCTGTTCATATTCTTCCATTATGGCATTTATTTGGCTGCCTTTATGCCCAATGTGTTGCTGCTTATTAATGTGGAAATGCCTCTCCAAATTGGAGTGTCATTTGGTTTGATAGCCAGGGCCAGAGACAAAAGGATCCACCGTCAATAGGCCAATGCTTGGCGGAGTTGTAAGGGTAGAACCTCGATTCACATTGTAGAGCTCTATAAAGTCCCCCGACCCGTAAAAAGAGTGTGAAAGGAAATATTCAGCTTGATCACAATGGGGGAATGGTTACAATTCAAAAGACGTTCACTTTATCGAGGTTGACATGCTAAAAGTGCCACTGATTGAAGGGAAACCATGATAATAGAAAACTAATATGAATGTATGTACAAGTCCCTTTGAAGTTGAACTACAATGACAATGAAAATTATCGAATGTGTTTTTGAAGCTGTAAAATAAATAATAAATATATTTCATACAATAAAACTCGTATTTATTTAGTACAGTTTATCATATCAACAATATACAAAACATATACGTTACATATTACAATGAATATTCCAAATTTATTTTCAACTTTATTCTGTTTTCATATTTAACTTAATTTATAAATCATTATTTGGATTTTTGAATACTTATTTAGGCATTGTTCTTCCCAGAAACATTTAATTTATTATTTATTTAGTAATTATTATAATAAAAACTGGAATATTTAACAATTTGAAGTTTTTATTATCTTATTATTTCGAATTTCTGTAGCAATATATTTTTTAATTTACTTTTGTATAACGAAATTATAATATAATTTATATTATTTAATGCTATTCAGTTTTAAGTCTATAGCGTTTAAGCTATTAATATTTAAGTAGTACAAATCCTGCCAGTGATTAATGAAATAAGTAAAATTAAATAGTATTATGACTTTAATCATTAAAAGTCCATTATGGCAGTTTCATTATATTTCTACCAAGGGCAATCTTCTCTTCCAAAGATCTGTTTTATAAGGAGATTCACCCATAGTTCTATTTGCTTCAGTTAACAATTGAAATACAATAAACAATATCCAGCTCAACTCGGAGAATAGTTAGCAAAATACAATTCTCATGGCTATCTGTGAGTGCACTCGAGTCTGAATCCGTAATCCCTGAATATAAATGATATATTATGTCAGATCAAAAAGAAAAGAGTCAGGGATAGATCGAGAGAGACGGGACACATTTCCCTATGTAAACCCTATGTACATATATAAGAGATCAAACACACTATGATACCCTGACGCCGACGCGCCAGACAGTCTGTCGCCAGAAGAAAACGATGAAGAAGAACAGCCAGGGAGGAGAATAAGAAAGGACAAAAGAAAGAACCAAAAAGTAGCAGACGATCCACAAGAACACGCACAATGAGAACAGGACAGAGATGTGAGCACTGCGCGAGGATCACTTGCATGGCCAGCGGGAGGGAACGAGATGGAGCACAAGACACTGCCAACAATGGCCACCTACTCAGTGGTGGTAACTGATCTCGTTCGGATCCCGGGTCTCAGCTCTCCGATCTCCCCGAGAGCTGTACACAGTTCCCTGCCAAGCCCGTGCCCCGAAGCCATTTGACTTTTGTTATGCCCTGCACTTTATTTTCATTTGTTTTGGGAATTTCCCAAATAAAAGGTAGTTAAAGCCAAGACAATGCCCACAGAGAACAGGTAGAGCCCCGGGCGAGTAGTACAGTCGTAGGATGACATCGGCGACACCGAAGCCAGAAACACCTGAAGCACGCATCGGACTTTCCCAGGCTCGATTCCAGTCCAGCTGGTGTTCCTGCCGCAAAGACAACAACAGGAAGGAGTAAGCCGCTCCCTAAGCCGGCTTTCACTTATCAGCCCAGCGACAGATCCCACAGATAGAGGATCGTTGGGACAGGACAAGTTAGCCATGGCCGGATTTAAATGACCGCAGTTAAGCGGCGATTTGTATAATTAGAAGCCGCATGCAAATTGTGGGAATTTCTGCCTTACTGAGCCACCGATTTTTCGGAAAGATATATGTAAATAGAACCCGGATATAATACGAATCAAATTCGGACGATGGTAATAAAATTTAAATATGTAAATCATTAACATTTTTGATATTCTCAGGGTTTTGAGTTTTACATCTGCTTATGAAATTGTAAAATGTAATTATAGGCAAACATCATTGAGGCTTAGACTGCATAGAACAAAAAAAAGCTTTGAGAATTTATTTTCCTGATCAATTAATTTAGATATATATTAATTAAAGGGAGCTTAAATATATTTGAAGATCATTGCGTAAGTTTTATATAGAAATCGTGTATTTAAATATTTATACATACATCGTTTTATATATCTAAAATCTTTATTTGTTATACCTTTTAGATTTGAGAAGTTACTAATTAATCCTTTAGTAAATAATTATTTAATTATAATTAGTCAAATTAATAATATACACTAAGCTGAAATAAATTGTTTAATTCAAGCGTTTATGTAAGGACACATTTTTTATTGCAATAATCTTTTCAATTTTAAATATTTTAAAGTTATTTATTAGATTAATATTAAATTTTTATTCGAAATTGCATAACGTGCGTTTTATAACATTAAACTATTTTTGGCATTAAAAATAATATGATTTCTTTTTAAATATGAATTATGATAATAATTTAGAAATATCTACATTGTCTAAAAACGTTGTCCTGAAATGTTACCAATTTTCTTAATACTTTTGATCTTCTTCTTCTTAATGAAAACGAAAAGAATGATTTTCAAAAATGATTTATGAGATCCAAATCGAATTCAAAACTATTTCCAGAAAAGACACAATAACCCAGAAATTCCAGGACAAAATGTCAAACGAAATTAAAGAAAGTTGCGAAATTCGCCTTCGTTAGGGAATCAATTGTAAGAAAAAGGTCGCGGGTCGCGAACCCTTTTTCAACATTCGTACAAAATCAAATCGATGCGCCCTGGATCGGGGCAACCCCTCGAAGGATGTTCGGCAATGGTAACCTCACCTGCGCAGTTGACAAAAATAATAATGAAAAGGAAAAAAGGGTCACGCACCTTTTTGCATTTGCGAAGAAAACGCAAAGATGGCAAAGGGGTTGGGGGTCGAGTCGAGGTCGACTGATTGAGTTTTGCGATCGCTGATCTTCGATCGCTGCTCTTGCCCTTTCGATCAGATCAAAAGGTCTGAAATAATTGAGTTCGAAAGGTTGCGAACAAAAAATTTGCAAGCATGTAATTGTCAATTCTATCCTCCTAAGATTTTTTTGGGAAAGGTCGCAGCACGAAAGGAAGAGTTGAATTTAACTCCTTTGTTGTTTATTTATTGGCATCCGACATTGGCGCAGCTTCAAAGTAGAGCAGATCAGTCTGAGAACTGGCAAGGGGTTTGATTTTTGCATTCGAATGCGAACAATGAATTCGTAATTGCAATAACATGCAAAGCGAAAATAAGAAATCGAAATTTTGTCCTCGAAAAAGGCGCCAAAGGGGGAATTATGATGTACTTTGAGATTTTGAAAGGACTAATAATTAAATTTGATTTCTTTGTATATTATATAAGCCAGACTGATCTTAGTTTTCATTTAATAATAATAAATTAATAATAAACTCAATTAACATATAGATATTTCACCAACACTTAGGTGGGAAATTTATTATAGGAATTTCATTTATTTCATTTTACATATATGTACATTTTTGTAAAAACATTTAGGCTTAAAGAAATTCTTCCTTACTTGAGACAGAATGATTTCATAAGAAACTTTATCAAATTTAATATCCTTTTCATTCATTTTTCAAAGTGATTGCGAAATCTGAGAGATTTTTAAGTGCCTATCGCAATCACGAAAGATCTCCGCTATCATTTTTGCAATCACTTAAAATGTCGTTAGTGGTTTTCCGCCCCAGAAATGAGCAATCAGAATCAGATGACATTCTCACCGAAAGATCACACAGCGCCTTCGGAGGATCGCAAAAAAGAGCAATCCTAACTAACAATTCAATAAAGTATCGCTTTACCCCCAGTCCAAAATTTGCATTCATTTCTATGACCATTCAAAACCAATCAAGTGTGAGTGCGCGATCTTGTGAGCGATCTATATGCAAATACGCCGGAGAAGTGTATTCAAAGATTGAGTTTCATTGCCCAACAAAGGCGAATTGCAACCGTGGCGAAAATCGAAGAAAGAAAAGCATCGCAGGAGGGAGGGAAACTACCACCCGTCATTCGTTTCGAATCGGGGATCGATCGTGTGACATTTGAACTCGATGCGTAACGAAGATGCCTATTTTCTTTTTGCGAATGCGAATCCAAGACAATTGGCATCGGTGCGCTCCCATTTGCATGCATCTCAGATTCATTGACATCGATCGTCTTGACTACTGTTTGTTGATTTTTAATTTATTTTTTGATTTTTTGCGCAGCTGGCGTTTGCCAATTGCGGTTTCCTGAAGTGCTCAGGAGCAGCACACCATCAAAGTATCATCCATCATTTTGATGGGTTTCTGCCTTCTGCGTAACTCCTGTGTTTTTTCTTGTTTACATGTTGTGCCTACTCGACGCGAAGTCACACGGATCTCTGTAATTGAATCTTTTATCCTGCCCGCCAGATCGCTGGGAAAGTCTTTTGCATATGCCTCAGGACAAGAAATATAGCTTTAACCGAAACCTCAAATGCCCTTAAAATTTAGTTACTATTTTAAGATATTTCTATTTAATATTTTAATAATATTTTCAAAAAACTTGTAAGTTGAATTTGATTATCATTTAGTGAGTTATTTAATCAGTTAAATATCAATAGTGATTTAAAATTTAAAATTAAACTCTTTGCAAACCATTCATCTTAATAACACCACCTTCAACAAGGGCATACTAAAGAGTCAAATAAATTTGCATAAAATTCGCTTGGGTTCTTGGATGCGTGGGGGTCTCTTGCCACAAAGGCCAAGGAGCAGCCTAATGGGGCAACTTGAATAATAATTTTCCACTTATCCAAGTCGCGCCGTGTGCCATGGCCAGGCTTGCGGATCGGTGCCCCAAACTAATCAACTGTCAGGGCCAAAATAACTCAATTAACTTTATCTCGCCGGCGATTTCCACGGAATTTCCAAATGCAACTGTCAAAATTGTTGTCGTATGTGCTGGAAATTCGAACGAATTTCGAGATCAAAACAATATGGAAATGCATTTCTCAAAGACAAGGGCCAGACCGAAGCGATCCGGCCATTGATCAGCCACATATATAAAGTGGCGACTGTCATATCCACAACGGCCACGATGACTTTGTATGAAACGCATTTCGATGGCAGTTAAGTGGAGTGCACAGGAAACAATTTGAAAGAATTTGAAGAAAACTTTAAAGCTGGAACTTCATTTGGAGAGGAATAAATTAGAATTAAGTTAAGATAGTTGGTCAAACACGTTTATTTTAATTCTTTATGCTTTATAAAGAAATTTTCTTATAAGAATCTTATGTAAGTTCAGCATATTTTTTCGCTGTGTTCTTCGCTGGGTGATATGAGCCTCTCGCACTCGCACACAGTTGGTGGTTCCAGCCTGTCTGGTCTTAGCCAGACCAAGTGGCGACCCGTCCACTGCCAACCACTTGTCTTGGAATGTTTTCATGAGGGGGAAAATGATTTCTTTCTTTCTCTCCGTCGCTTGTTGCTGCCTGCCTCGAATTAAAAGGCAGCACCAGCAATCAATATCCAATAATCAATAGAGCAGCCACATTTCCCTCTCCATTTTCCCAGCCGATATCCATATCCATGCATCTGCATCCACACGAATGACAAAAGCGCATCCACAGTTGTTACTGTATCCGTATGAGCAAACAATGCCAACAGCACCAGCAACAACAATCGGAGTCACTCCTTCCCAGATACAACAACAATAACAATGACGTTGCCGCAAAAAGTTTCTTACGAAGGCCCCCAGAAGAAGAATCGAACCTAATGAGTTGGAGAGCAGCACTTCGGGGACCGATCGACTCAGACCGGTTGCTAAAGGTACAGTGGAATGAATCATGAAACTATCGAGAAAAAAGAAGGACTTACGAAGTTTTGAGTAAAAATATATTTAGAAAATCAGGAGCTACAGAGGTCGGTTTGATTTAAAATTCAAAATCAACGTAACTTATCACTCTTTCAATTACAATTGCCATATGCCAGGTAGCTCTTACGTTCGAGTGCAAAGCCATAGTTTCTGATACAAAACTTTTGCCCAAACGTACTTATTTTGTATAATTTTGTTGTATGTTATGGTGATATTTAATAAAAAATTAAATTTAAAAAATAGAAAAATAAAAAGTAAACTCTTTAAGGATGATGACAAATATAATATAAATTTTATAAAATTGTTTTGAATACTCCCTTGTTTTATTATCATTGTTTTCGGTATTATTATGTTAGTTTGTAATATTAAATTCCTCCTAAAATACGCAATTAATCCCATGGTGCCTCATGAACTCCGCTGCTCCGGCTGTCTCTGATTGAATCCACTATTTATGCGCTTAAGGTTAATCAAAGCCCATTCCGGCCATGCCTTACACTTGGACAGGGCGACAGAGACAGAAACAGACACGGATTCAGAGACAGGAGAGAGACAGGCAGGCAGACATACGGACAGTCGGACGGACAGACTAACAGACAGAACGGGAGGCCGGCAGAAACAATTGGAATCTTTTTGGTCGTGTCATAAATGCCAATGAATATATGGGGGAATATGAAAAGAACGGCCGCAGGATATGCTGGCCCAGTGCCATCCATAAATAATCAAATTTTATGTCTTTCGCGGGCTCTTCTGGGGATTAACCAAGAACAGAATCCAGAATCCGGTATATGCAGATACATATATATTAATATATGGGGCACCATGGGGCGCCAACCGATTGTCCGTACTCAACGGCCTGTTTGTTCTTATTAAGAAGACGGCGACCGCTACACAAAAATCTAAAAAATTTTAATGAAAATCCACACCAGCGAGAGGTACGAGGCTATGCATGCCTAAGTCCCTCTCAGACACCTTTCTTCCAGGGATGGGATATGAGACATTAGTATCGGATGTCAGCATCCAAAAAATGGATATTAGCATCAAATAAGTCTACGATTATTAAAAATCTAGATAGCTCCTTGAAATCATACGCAATTATCTCAAAATTATTATTATTACTAATTAAATACAATTTCTTGTTATAATGTTAAAGCCAGATAGGCTATGGCCTTCAGGCTACGTGTCTCAAAATATTTATATCACTTCAACCAAAAAAGGTTTAAATTATACAATTTTTGTTGAATTAAATTATGTTTTGGCCTACCTATGACTTTATAAATTAAGCATTTTAATCAATTTTTCAGAGACAGGTAGAATATAACTCTCAAGGTGTTTTAAATAATTGAATTAAATGCTCAAAAGTGTGGTAAGAAAAATGTTTAAGTTATTAAATTTAGAGACAGCAATTTAAAAAGATGTTTCGACTAAATACAAAATTCATTTTTTTTATAATTTCAATGCAATAATTTCCAATTTCGTAGACCGAGATTTTAGTTTTGATTTAAAATATTAATAAACTTTTTTCCACAATCTTATTAAATGCTTTGTTTATATAATTCAAGTATTCAAGTAATGAATAATATATAGACTTTCTGATAATAAATTCACCTATTAATGTGAATATTTTTGTTATTTTTACTATAATTTTAATATTCTTCCAGTTATTTCTCGTCTTCCCCTCTTCCCTTCAATATCTACACTTATCTATTGGTAGAACTATAGGCTGCCACTTATTTATCACAACAAATCAGTGCGAGCACCCACACAAAACGCATTCGCCACGCGCCCAAGGTGGCCTACCCCCCGCATCTCCTCTTCCTCCATCCTGGACTTAGGGCTCCGCTCCTCCAGCCTGTCCACACGATCAGTGCAATTAAGAGTCGAATCGGATCGGATCGGATCGGGTTCGGCTTGAGACTGGCTTTTAGTTCGCGCCTGGACTGGGACTGCTCTGGCTTTGCACTCCTTTTTCGGGCTCTGTAACAAGGTGCTAAATCATTGGCACGACATTAACCCCAAGCTACGGCACACTTTATCAATGCAAAGAACCAAAAATGTTGCGCCTATCAGCGCCAAAAAGGATAATGTCTGACGGCAATAACAACACCAACAACGGCAGCATCAACAACAGAAGAAATCCGTGCGGCCTGGATGCTGCCCATTTGGGTGAGCAGCTAATGAAAGCGAAATGGCTGAATTACGACTGCCACAGAGTTCACGGTGGGTGGGAACATAGGGTTAAATCTGTAATTATAGCCATAACTGCAAATATACATATGCAATATATAGAATCTATATACAATCTATATAAACAATTTACTGAAAGAACAATGATTAGCTAACCAGGTAAATTAACATATTATTTATAGACATATTATTTATAGACATCCACTTTAATATCATAAAACTTTTTAAGGTACAATAAATTTATATAATTTATAATCACGAAGAGTTATTGTTGATTATAATCTTTAAACTCATTTAAAACAATAATGTTATACATTGTTTTAGTTGATTTGTTGACATGTAAATTCAAATTTTAAGACTTGCCTGGTTGCAAATATATCTTAAAATATGTACATACAAAGTCTACTAAATAAAAGAATTTTGATTGGTATGTTTATATAAATATAATAAAGTTTTATGAACATAATGTGAAGCTTAGCCCCACTGTGCATTCCCAGCTCCCTCCTGACGCAAAGTGCGACAAAATAAAAATGCGCAGCCAATACACAGCACAAACAACTTCAACGGAAAAATGGCTAGAAAAAATGTGTAAAAATTGTTTGGATTTTTCACGATGCCATTTAAACCGCTTTTCCCCATTCCCCATTACCCACTCCCCGCGCTTTCCAACTTTGTTCCCCGCCATTTAATGGCCGTTTGTAGTTCATATGGTGACCATCGGTAGTTCATTCAGTTGCCAGTTGGCAACATTGTCATGGCTGCAAATTTATGGGCTGTGGGGCTATATTGTATGCAGAACAGAACCCTTTGAGCCAAGCCAACTCGCTTTCAGCTTCTCAGCCATTTATTTCTTTCACCAGGCCATGCCTGAGGTATTTGGAAGTCGCCATTCAATGCCAAATGTTGCCATGAAATTGGGTCAAAAAGCGTTTGCAATAATGACTGCCAAAAGAAACAAAATACAAATACATAAAAAATAAATAGTGATTGAAAAGTAATAACAATAATGAGAGCGAACGACAAAATGATCAAAAGATATGCGAAGAAAAAGAGAAAAACACATATAACCATTTATAACAACTGTAACAACATTAACAACGGACACCAACAACGAACAGTGGCAGCAGCACGAGAAAGCTTAAAAAAACATAACAACAAATGATACGGAATTCGCAATCAATCAAATATTGCTTAATAATTAAACAATTCAATAAAATCAACAACGAACTTCAAGAAGTCGCAAAAGCGAGATTAAATGTGAGCCAAAATTGTGTTTCAACTACGGACGCTGGGATACTCTTAAGGTGGCAAAAAGAGAAAATAGTTAATTAGATGCATTTTTAAATAAATATGAAATAACTTGAACAAATTTAAAGTTGCATAATTAAACTGTATGAATATAAAGTAGGTTTTGTAGGGATCTATATATGTAACTATCAACAAAATATGGTATTTACAAGATCTATCGTTCTTTCTTGAACAACTAAATCAGTTTTATCGATTTCCTAATTGAGCAAACTACTCGAAAGTAAAAGATCCGATGGATGATAATGCGGAAGACACCGCTATAGAGAACGGAACCGTTTTGGGAATCAGTCGAAATCAAAAGTTGTTGCACCGCTGCTGCGGACCGTTGCTTTGAGGGGACCCCGGAGATGATATGTCCGCTCTTTGGGGGCTCGTTTCTAAGCAGGGCTTTGGTGGCATATTACCGGGCAAAATGACAAATATTTGTTGTTTAGTTATTGAACGGCATGAATAGGCTGCCCTGGGCCGCAATCCGATTTGGGGGCTTTTGTCACTCGATTGCTTGGCTGTCGCTGTTTTGTCTCGCCTTTCTCTGCCGCCCTTTGTGGCATTCGTTTCGCTACTCTTTCCGTCCGTTTCTGTCCATTTTCCTCGGCCTTTGTTTGGGCCACGAAAATTTTAATTATAAGCAACTTAATATCGAGAGAAAAAGCCAATTGTCATTGTCGCTCTCGCAGCGGTAAGCTCATTTATCAGAGTGATCGTCGCTTGAAACTCTGGAAAAAGGCGAGGAAAAACTCTTTACTATGGGAAAATGTGGGAATATTTTATATCTATCGATACTATTACTATCTTTTTATCACTTCATGGTGATCAGATACATATTTATCTGAACACTACAAGATTAACAAGTATAGCCTTTTGTGTACTCTCAAATGAGCATAATTATTCCTAATATTATACATTTATTTAGTTAAAAAGATTTATGGTAAGCTTTTTATAATTCACACGCTTCTCTTTTATTTCTACTTTTTAAATAATTGTTTCAACTTTATTTTTAAGCCTTCAAAACCAGTCTGAGTTTCAGGACTATTTACAGCATCTTTCCTGTTAGGTACACGTGTTCCACCCCACTTCAGTTTATGTAGAAAATAAGCTGAGAGAAAGAAATTGTTAATTCACAGCAGCAGGCCAAAACAAATCCACTCAACCCTTTCCCCCTTTCCGCGGGCAAGAGGAACGCATCTTTCAGATACAAATCACTTTTGCGCTGCATCTTTCAGCACGTTCGTACGCATCAATCACAACTACTTATACAGAATATGAAAATATGACCAAAAAGACAAGACAAAGCCCAGAAACAAAAACCAAACAAAATATTTACGATTTTTTTTATGGGTTTCACGCCTTTAAGCCGACAGATACAGGAAAAGAAAGAATGAATGAAAAAAATGAAAAGAAAAAGGAAAGAAAAGCCCTCAAACAGAATGCAAATATCTTTTGTTACATTGAGCCGTAAGTTTATGTTATCTTTAACGAGAAGCAATTGTAACATTTCCACAACGTAATTGAATGTGAACAAACGAAAATAAGAAATATAAATTATAAAAGAAAATTATATACAAAAAAAATGAAATTAAATATATCATTTATTAAGAACTCTAGGAATTATTAAAATCACTCCAATGCCTTTCAATTAGACTAAAAATATAAAAGTATTTCAGCTAAAGTCAGCATTATAATTTCTAGTTTGTAGAAAAATTCCTTTTAACTTACTTTAACCCATAAAAAACCCCGGTAAGCACCTAAAATTAGCTATGCTATTTTCAGTTCCTTCCCCGTAACATTTTGAGGCCGCCATAAAATTGCTACAACTTTCCTTAACAGTTTTTATCCCTTTTTTAGCAAAGATGTCAACGGGCCCTTCGGGTCAGTCAGCCAGTCTGGTTATTGTCTTGTTCGAAACTAAAACTGGGCTGGGCAGCAGCCACCACCGAGGGAAAACACATTTTCTCAGCTTGTAAGTTGAATTTTATGGGCCTTGACTTGGGGTAGCTGCGTCATTATCATTAAATTAGGGTAAAAGAAAGGAAATTTATGAAGGCACCGCAATGGGATGCGCTAAATTTTCCTTTGACTCCTTGCGCATCTCGCCTCCTTTTTTCCTGACTTTTTTGAACATTGGCAAACTTGTAATTTATGAGGCTGAGAACGGAGAAGGGACGGAAAACTGTCTCCTTTCCCAAGGTGTGGCCAATTAGTGGCGGCAAATGGCAGCATCGAGGCAAAGGGTCCCAGGCCAAGGACGAGAAGGTACTTTCCGAGCCCAGCCACCCACAAAATCTCCTTCCTAACTGCAACCTAATTGAATTGAGGACAAGTGCCAAAATCGCTTAGGGCTAATCCGATTTTCGGTGAGATTGGGGGAGTGGGTGCAGCGGGGCATCTGGAGAACCCTCCAAGGAATCCCCGCCAGACTGGACACCCGCAACATCTTGGCTTCTGCTTTGATGGCTCAGGAAAGAAAAAAAATTGGCCATCACACAAAAAATAATAAAAAGAAACTGGACAAATACTCATGTGCACTTGAGTTTCCTTTTTTCTGTGGCCCGTCCCTTTGTGGCAGATTTTTCTTTCATATTTTTCCGTTTGTTGTCAGGGAGACTCGGAGTTGGAGTGTAGGTGGAGCTCTTTCAGCTGGTCAGTCAGGCGCAAATTATAAAGGAATTAATGACAGATCCAGGCAGAGAAAGGAACCACAATGGGCACAAGAAAACCGCGAGGACAAAGGAAACTTTGAGGTTTGGGAGGGATTACAGCCTGACAATCTTGGCATAAAAATTGCCATTTAAATATGCACATAATCGTAATGAAGCCGAGGCTATCCTATTCCGGAGCTAAGCTGATTGATGGCTCTGGCCGAAGATGATGTAAGGACCCCGAGCTATCCATCAAAGGCTGCCATATCCACTGCCTCGAATTTCAAATGCAAATAACGTGTGTCTGGGAGACTAACCCACTTAAGACTGTCATTATGATTATTATTGATCATCAGCCGCGGAGAGAGGTGAGCTCGGAACTGGATCGCGGATTGTCTTCATTTGCATGGCGAACGAGTTCTGAAGATTAGCTGGCCAATGTTTTGGGAAAACTTTTCAGCAAACAATCCACCCAAAGGCAACACCCAGCTCCCGACAAATGAAAATGAAATTAAAATGGAAATTGAAATGGAAATGGATAGGACATGACACTCAGAACTTGCCATATGATGGGATTAGCGATCTCGCTTATTTTTTTCTTCGAAATCGTGCACTCGTATGCTTTTTATTGCCAACCATCGCAAGAGGGGACTGCCAGCTGTCAGCTTAGATGGCTAACTTGATCTTAAGCTGTTTTGGTCATGTGAAAATTATGAAAAGCAGCCAAACAAACTTCGGACCCCGGCGGCAGACAATGGGTAACGAAAATTGCACAAGATTGCACCGATCGCGTTATCGCAGAACGATCAACACTCGAGTTACGGCCCCAGGTAGGAGTCCACGAGGATTCCCACACGGGACATCGCCGCGACTTGAAGTGGTTCAACTAATCAAAACTGACAAGGCAGCAGAGCGGTTCGGGATCAAGTCCGGATCCAGGCGAGGCGAGGGTTGCAGGATGCAGGACCTTCTAAGACGCGCGGAGGCTGGCCGGAAGTGCGAGAGGAGTTCATCAAATGGTTAGGTGACAAAAGGGTTGCTCTAGACTTACAGGGGCAACATCCCGGCGGCCGAGGTCAGGTATAAGACAAAGACAAGGGTCAGAAGCGGTGCCCCCGATTGACAGGCACGGGGCCAAAGTTTAAATTAAATTAAATTCATGGGCTCAGCAGTTGACAACGAAAATCAAGAGCAAAGCCGAGCATAACCTTAATGAAGCTGGGATGAGCGATGGAAACTGGTCAGAATCAGATCAGCCGATATGCTGTAATGGGTAAGGAGGAAGTTCCTGGGAAACTTGTTTGTTTCCAATTATAATTGAAGGTACATCTTAAAATGTTAAGGGTTTTTTACTTCACATTTCCTATTTACTAGTTACGAGTGCAGCCTAGTTTGCTTTTAATATTTTACTCTTACTGATAATTTGACACATCTTTATGAATTCGCACCCATTTGCTAAAATAATAAATATATTTAAGTAGATAAACTCGTGTCTGCCTAGCTTTTGAGTTAGATTTGTTTTGATTGCTTAACAAACGACTGAGAATTCATCTCAATTTTGAGGAAAATGAAACCATTAAGCCACCTCAACTAAATTAAACCCATTTATTAACTACCAAAGCACCATTTCACATATCGATTTCATCGATTTCCATTTTAATTTAGCAACAAAATGCCATTAGGCATATGTCGCAAATAAAAAACAGGGTTTGTTATTTTTGTTATGTGGCACAAGCCGCAGTCATTTCATATTCAATTTCAATTTTGATTCTTTTTTCCGGAGATGCGTATCATAAATTCGCATAAATTATGCCAAGGGATGGCAAAATCGATACGCAAATTTTCCAGCAATGAAAAATTTGCAAAAATGAATATTGTTTAGTGGGAAGGAGGCAAGGGAAGCGAGTAAAATGCGACACACGCAGACAAATGGAAAACATTTGTAACGGCCATTAATCGATGTTTGTTATAACCAAATGCAAATCGTATTAGAGAAGGGGTTACAGCTGAGAGGAGGGGTGGCGTTGGGATGGGGTGACAGCACTGGAGGGGAGTGAGTTACCCGTTTAATGGCTTCATTAAAAGAATTTTCCCGATACCTGACATTTGTCAATCGCTGGGTGTTGCCCGTAAAATAAAAATTTGTGAAATTTGAAAATTGGCAAATTTTTAATGGGCTTCCATGACACGCCTCCTAAGGTCGCTCGATTTATAAAGAATGTATATTGGGCTATATATTCGATTGTAGTCAGCGTGGGGTTGGTAAAGGGTTAAATGTTGGTTACGGCTTTGGCTTCTGTCCTTTTTGTGATTTTTCTTTTTTCGGCCGCGTGTTCATAATGACAAAGTTTGGCCATTAAATTTCGCCATGCCCCCGTTTAAAAGTTTTTGGCTTTTGTGGCTTTATAATTGCTAAATCTTGTCCGAAATTGTTACAAGCCATCCCACACTTGTTCACTGGATCTCGACTGATGAGGAAAATGAATACTGGAATTGGAAACCTGAAAAAGAACTTAAAAAGCCGTTGCAACTTTAATTCGTATTCAATCAGAGACCTTTTTCGGGTTCAGCTCTCCGCGCTTCTTACGGTCACTTTCGCCCAGGGAAACTGGGAACAATCTAGGCTCATCAGCATTCGAGGAGCCTTGTCTCCTTGATTTGCATATGGATGCAGCAATGATGATGACGATGACCCTCCACAAACAAATAAACAAAGAGTCGTCGCTATTGCTACACTTATGTCGCCCTGGGCAGTTCATCATTCTGCGGCGATTGGCGGCGAGATGATCATCCAGATCGGGATTGAGACGATCGCGATCCGCAGCTGCTGATTCCGCTGCTGCTGGGGGTGAGTCAGCCTCCTCTGAGTGTATCTTGTCCTTCGCCTCTGGAGTCCTTCCAAGGTTCGCGCGCTGTCAGAAGCAATCAAGTCGACACACTCTTGACACAAAACGATGCGTAACTCTTCGAGAGCGAATTCATCATCATCGTGATCATCAAAAGGATCCGTGACCAGGGCCGAGGGCGCGCTAATTTACTTGACTTGATCTTGCCCTGCTGCTGCCCCTCCTCTTTTCTAGATCCCCGCTCTCCCAATCCTGATCTCGATCTTGATCGCGGTCTCTGGAGTGCCTTTGGATGGCAGCTGCCCGGTGGGTTCGGATCACAATGGGGCACGCTAATTGCTGACTAGTCATTGTGAGGTGCCCAACACTGAGGATTGAAATGTTAACTAACTTTCCTTTGGCGGAACCGGAAAGGGGTTCTCGAAGGGGCTATAGAGATATCCTATTTACCATGTACTTTGTACATCTCAAGGAAAATTAATTAAATAATAAACATGACCGTTACATTTGGCTATTGCTTTTGCAGGAAAATAGAAGTTGTCCAAGCCAACAATAACAACAATATAATTTAGCTGAAAAGTATGAAGGGAAAAATAATTTAGCTTTTTTATATCTTCAGTTCTTAACTTAAAAACCCACTTGGCAATAAAACGGTCGAGGGACAGAGTGAAATATGACATATGTCGATCGATTTAGCATTTGATGCTGACCAAGAATACTTATAATCCTAGAAATAAAAATAAAATCCTCTCAGCAAGGGTATGCAAATAATAACTACAAAAAAGTGTAGCGGGTCGATTATAGATACTCTGCAGTTTTGCAGCTCTAAAGCTCTGGGAGTTCCCGTAAATATTCAATTTAGGGAGCACACTTCTGCATACTTTATATAGTTTAAATGATTTTAATTTCTTTGCATTGTAACTAACTGCTAACTTTTTGAGACGGTCTGTTAAAAAAATATATATATTTTTAAGAATAGGTTGTGCATTAATAATGCCAAAACTAAATACAGTTTGTTTGTATCTTTCCTGTGTTTAGAAGATAAGCCGAATTCATACTAAATCCTTTCTCTTTGCATAAAAGAAATAAACTCACATCTTCAAATAAATAAAAAGAAAAACATATTTCATAAAAAAGAAAAATAGATTAGTTACATGTATGGCTATATGTATTATTCATAATTCTTTTTCTATACTTCTCAACCATTCACACTATTTCCCAAAGCCAGTCAAGGATACAATTGACACTTAATGCCTAATTCGTTTAATCCCAAATTCTGTTAACCAACTCGCAGATAGAACCCTCTTCAGCAGGTTGCAGCGAAATATCACACCGAAAAAAGAACAATATTTAACTCAGACAACCAGTTAACGCCTCCGGCAAGAAGATAAAAACCGAGTGACAGACAAATCACATTATGGCCAAGAAACCCTTCAACTTGCAGATTGTAAGGGAAACTCAAAGAAGAAAAAACTGAATAGCAATTCAAAGAATCCGATGAAAAGCGCAACAAGACACAAAATAACAAAAATCTAACAAAATATATAATACCTGACCGGGGCTGCCCGGAGAATGCATGTAATTGACTTTTGTGCCCGGCATTCTTCCTCCATTCATGAGGAGAGAGTCCAAGTCGGCGGCGACAATTCATTGAGCATCATCCAGACAACCTGGCGGCGGTACCATCAGACCCAAGGGAACCCACAGACCCATCCCATCCCAGCTCTTCTCTGTTCCTTTCAGCTGGACTCTGTTCTTCTCGGATCCCGAACGAATCTCTCAATGGCGCAACGTCTTCGCACTCGCACTCGCACTCGACTCTCGGCCAAGGATACGCCGAAAAAGTGTCAAAATTCCTATAATCCGCTTTAAGGTGTTTTAATGCCCGAATACCCGGGTCGAGACGTGGTCGTCGTCGGTCAGCCTTCCACCTTGCTGGCCGCCCGAATGCCTGCCTGCCTCGTTTCACATGAATGAATTTTCAATTTGCTGCATGTCCATTGTCTTGGCAACCGGCAAAACAGCCCGCGTCCTGCCATTCAGGCCATTCAGGCCATTCGACTCATTCTGGCCATTCGATTCATTCGGGCACGTAGGTGTTTTTTGTCCTCGTCATTGTCTCTAACCCCGCTGCCCGCTGTCTACTGTCCGCTCTCAGGCTTGGAAGACAAAGGCCCAGCGGGCGGGGGCCAACGGCAGCGAGCGTTGCGAATGGCCGACAGGATAATGCGCTTCGCGCCGAAAGGGGAAATAGGGAACAGCCACAGATGCACATCTACTGTGTAGATACTCAAAGAGCGCAGGAGCTGGAAGACAGTCCAAGAAGAGCCACCAATAAAACGCTAACAAAAGTGCGGCCGACGCCTCGCTTTAGGACCATCAGCTGGGGCAAGGTCAAGTGGCCAGCGCCCAAATAAGGAAAAGGACAGGAATTTTCCTTATCTAAACAGTGAATGAGAACTTAGGCAAGGAGCCGTGGAACAGCTGCCATTTAAAATATTTTAAGACAATTTATTTACAAAAGGCTTCATAGAGGGGATAATATTTTTGAATTTACTAGCGATTGTGTATGAATCAACCCATAAATTTAGGGCTAAAAAATATGACAGTTCTCTAGAAATAATCTTACCAGACTTTAAGATATACAAATGTGTATTAACGTTAAGTTAACTCAATTTTTTCTATTTAGCTATCCAATATATACAACTTCTAAGTAAAGATAATCTTTTATTGACCAGTATTTTCTTTTCTGAAATATTTTTAAAGTGTGCAGCATCAAAATCTATTATTGCCATCTACAAATATATTTATTAATATGTTTTATCATTTAGCTAGTTCTTTTACAAGACATATTTGATTAAAACTGTCAAATCTAAAAAAAAATCATGCGATTCATTTAAAAATATCTTAAATCAGTTCCCAGGCCTCGGCTCCAAGGTAATCGTATCCTTTTACTGCCGCGTAATCGTCTGCATTGAATGCGATCGATCGACAGGCAGTCTGTCCTGACCAAGGCTGCTACCCCAGACAACCGACTGGTTGTCCATTAGTAAAGACCATTCCACTACCATTTTTCTTGTTTTTTGTACATGTCTGGGACATTGACCAACTGAATTTTGTATTTTTGTGTTTTGTTTGTAAGCCTGCGAACGCCATGATTTAGCATTTTGATTGGAAAAAGGTTTGAAGGTAGCACCACTAATCAATTGGTAAGCGCGACAGGCTGTCTGGGTCGATTATAAAAAGATTCGATGGGGACGGGACCTCATCGAATTTTCTTGTTAAAATCAATGCAGTCAGAGGTATAAATTCAGGAAATTAAATGTATCTTCCCATAACAAGTGAGTTAAAGTTTGCCTGTAAAGCAAAGTAAAGAAAAATTATATGATTTAAAGCATAAATTAATATATTGCAATAACTTGTCTGTATAAAAGCATCAGTGTTTCCTTAAATAACCTGCTGTTAAACATGTATTTTAGTTTAGTGTTACTTATTTATTTAAATAAAAAGATTCTGCCGCGCTCTTTTCAATTTCTGTTTATAAGGCAAATGATTTACATTTTAATGCTCTATAGGCTTAGAAGAATTAATTTAATTAAGCTGTTCGTTTAATAATACATAAACGCATATAGTTTCAAAGTATTTTACTTTTAGAGAAAACAATTTGCTTACAAATAATCAATTTATGTACAGTTTAAAAAGCATAAATTCTACGTTCATCTCAGTATCCTTTTCCCCAGTTTCAACTGATTATTTCTGGAAGCATCGATGATATACCCTTTGTGGTCTTCCTATGAATTCTCCACCTTTGGCACACATGTCCCATCCCAAGGACGCAACCCCGAAGCCGTACGAATTTCGGTTTCTGGTTATCTACTATCTGGCCTATCAATCGGTGTGTCATAACTGCATTTGGTTTTGTCAGTTTCCGTACGGTTTATTTTTTTTCCTTCTTTCCGCTTATCAATTTGCTGCAAATCTGGGCTTTGTCTAGGCAGTGTCTCTGGAAGGATTCGCAAGGATTAGGCGCACTCAGGCCCAATGATTGCAATCTCATTTGTTTGCGACAATTGTTTGGCTGTCGATGGATCGATGCTGATTTCAATGCTTCGATCGTTCCGAGCCAAATCTGTTTGCCTTGTGGCCTATGAAATTGTATCTGATGTTTATCCGAGGGGAGTGGGTAGCCGCACGGAGAAGGGGAGAGCAGAATCCCCTTCTTCAGAAGTCCCAAGCGGTTGCCAAACACAACCGAAAATTTGAATGATTTTCCTCGAGCCCTCTGCTTTTTGATTAACATTAATGAGCGACAAAAAGTGCAAAAATTTACATGGCAACGGCGGCAGAGTCGGCAGTGGCGGCGGTGGTGGCTTCTCTGCCCCCATTGTTGGCCGGGTCTTTAGAAAAATTTCCATTCAAAGCGACAGGAGCTCGTCAGGAGTCGGACTAGTAGGAGTTGGAGTTCAAGTGGGAGGAGTGTGTGGAAGCCCTCTCATCCACCTCGGCAACCTATCCGGGGCAACAATAGCGATTTGGGCATTAGAGCTCCATTGAAATATTTTTCGCTGCGATTGCCGAGTCTCCTTCTGCCCCAAGACGGGCCCATCCAGATGCTAAATCCCCCATCGGCCTGCTCATCACATTATTCTCTATCTAACTTGCAGTCGGTGCATTGTCAGCGCTTTTTGTCTAACTACTCATTAACATTTATTTGCAAGTGCAGAGAATGCCAGAATGCCATGGCAAATGCAAAGCAACTGCCATGATAAATATGACAAACAGACAATGGCCAGATAGACAAACAGAAAACAGAAACACACACAAAGGCGAAAATGCACTGCGAAAAAAGTGAGTCGAGGGGAAACTGAAAAAGTGAGTGGCAAGAGGAACATGGGGATCCTTTATAAGCGGCTGAGTAGAGGCCTGGCTTAGAAAACTAAATACTCTAAGTTTTAATGTGTAAACATAAATTTGGTTTCCTGCAATTGTGTACTGACTGTATGAAGTCTTTTATTTTGGTATGGAAATAGTAAGTGGTATATAGGAGTGCTTAAACAATGATCTATATATATTTATTAACTATTATTTGTAGTTTATGATTAAAAATAACATAGACTTTGCTCCTATTAACATTAGTAATAACCAGGAAATATCATTTCTAAGAGTATTATATATGGAAAAGTGACTAGAAATAACTTATAACTAGATTTAACTTTGATTAAAATGCTGCTAAAAATAGCTGTGGCTACAGAATGGTTATTTAACTATAAAAAAGGCATTATTTCGACCAATAATCAAAGGTTAACCCCACTGGAGCTTTGTTAATATTCAATGCACAGTAAGCTGAATAAAAACTAGATATTCCACGCATAACTAGCGAAGGGAGTGCTTTACGATATTTAAACCTATAAAATACTACTCTAAAATCATATTTTCTATATTCTCCCATTGGGTTTACATGTTTCAAACACCTAAAATCCACTCGTATCTAATTATCCCCTTCTACCCAAATATCTCCCCCGAATTACAAACCCCTTCCCATAGCGATTACGGTCATTTTAGGCATTCAGGTGAGTGCAGTGTATAATTACAATGCTTGACTAAAGGAAAAGGAGAGCGATGGGGAAAGGCAGGGCAAGATAGAGATGGAGAAAGGGCGGAGGACAATGGGCACAGCCAAGTACATAAAGTGCGGGAGCGGAGGTAACAACAGGGAAGCAGAGAGCGAGTCCAAGTAAATGGAACAGTTGCAGTCCATCCATCCATCTGTCCGTCCCTCCTGCTGTCCCCTCGTCACTCGCTCAGTTCGTCAAGTTGGGGCTGTGGAGCAGGCTGAAGCAGAAGCTGCAAAAATGTGCGCCATTGTTTTCAACTTGCAATTGTCGACTGACAATTGGCGAAAAGGCAGCAAGTACCCCAGTTCTTCCTGCCTTTCTCCGGGCCACCTTCGTCTCCATCTGTCGCTGCCTCTCGTATTTTCTTTGGTAAGAGCTTAGGTCATTAGAGTCAAATTAAATTAGAGTGTTAGAAGGTAGCTGCTGCTGCTGTTTGCATTTGTCATTAGTTCGTTGTTAATTAAAATGAAGCCCAAGTGCTAGGCGACATGGCTCGACTCGCCGGAGTGAATGGAAATCAAATGCGCTAAAAACCGCCCCAAAACAATGGCAACACCTGCGTAATACCCACGCCCGCCCAAAGCCACCCACAAGCCGTCATTCAAAATGGCCTGAAACAAAGCCCCACCGAATGCGGAGTGGAGTTGGTTGGGTGGCGTCCGTCCGGGGGCTTCGAGTCGGGAGAGCGTAGTCCCCAGCTGTTGTCCTGGCAACGAGACCAACACCAACACCAAAGCGAATTAACAAAACCATAATGTAGACATGAGAAATGCAATGGAAGGCACTTTGAGGGACTGCGGGCTGTGATATAAGGCTAATACGAAGCTCCAAAGTTTGTAGTTACTTTATTAAACGGAATCCTTTATTAAAAGGCAGATCCTTGTTAGGTGCTAAATCAGCTTCTCATTTCCTATAACAAACTAATAACATACTAAGGAAACTATGTAATTAAATTTGACCTAATGAATTTGTTGTTTGTTTACAATAAGGAACCACCATTAAAAACATTAAAAAGTTATTTAAGCCTAAATTTGATCTTAAGTGCCTCTAAAATCTTAACTATATCAAATTAAAGCATTATTTATAATATTTAATAACCACTGCATTTTATTTAATAAACTGTTATAAATGTTTAATAAACGATAATTATAATTTAAACCATTGAATTATCCTAAACCTCAATTTAAGAGTTTTCAAAAGCTTAAATATTTGAAATTGCAGCGGTTTTTCCATATTTATAATTTATTATAATTAATTTAAAAGTAAAATAAATAAAACTAACAAAAACTGACCCAAAACACACTACTCCTCAACTCCACTCCAACCGTAACCGACGTAAGCCACCATTTTGTGATCAGAAATTAGCCGGAGGCGGATCGCAGTGGCGGGTTAGGTGTCAGGCTCAGATCTGCAGAGTTCGATTCAGAAATAAATGTCCATTAAGATTAGTTGATTTTGACTTCGATAGTTTGCTTTTCCCTCCTTCTTTCGAGCTCTCCGCTGGTCTCTAAGCAAATGTGGTAAATAAACGCCAAGCTCCCGAAAAGCTCACTCCAACGGGCCGAGTCCCCGGCCCCCACTATCAAGTCACGATTTTCCACTTGGCATTTAATGTAACACGAAGCCTGCCCCAACCAGAAGCCTTCCAATTGGAAACGCCCATCATTGGACCAAGCGGGTCAGACTGAAATGGAGGTCGCCAGCAGCTAGGCTGGTCGTCTCGCTCGCACGCCCACGCAACACCTGCTGGTGTTGGATGCTTTCCCTCTCGGTCTATTGGTTGCTCCTTCTCTGTTGCTCTAGTGGTTGGGTTCTTTTTTCTCGTGGTGCGTCCGTTTGGCGTTTTTTTCCCTTTTTCTTTAACGAAATGTCACCTGGTAGTCGGGCCTCTCTCTCAATCTCACAAATACAAGGAATTGTAGGCACTCTCTTTTGGCTTGTTGTGGATGTAGTTTCTTTATGAAAAATATTTAACAAACCAATAAGAAAGAAAGCTCTCACAAAAAATGTTTTGGCCAGAACGAGAGAGAATGCAAGCTTTTGCGGAGAGGATTGGGGTGATTGTGTGTATGTGTTTGTGTGGAGCGAAATCGTTACATAGCAGCTGTCTCACGGCCCCACCTGCCACGCCCCCGTCGCCCGAAATACCCGTTTTTGGCTCGTGGGTCTCTGAAGAGAGCGCGCGCCAAGTTTTTAGTTACGCGTCGGAACGTATCCGTTGAATAGCCGCCAAAGCGCGCTTAGATGCAGCCACCAGTACCAGCCACAGCCAACCTGGCCAACAAGAGCCGATCAGCCAGCTAGCTTAACCGTCGCTAGGTTAAGCCCCCTCGTGGCAAGAGGCAAAAATAACAGTAGCAGCCGCACCGCAAGGAGACACAATCAAAGCGAAAACTTTTCGCGGACTAAAAGTGAAAACTGACCATCATCACAAGCAGCAAAATCCGGGTATACCTGAGAAACTATCCCAATAACAATAACAAATAAAGTGAATAAAATAGTGTGCTTAGAGGATAAATCAACTGAAGTGCTCACAGAAACCCACACGAATTCGAGTCAAAATAGTGCTTAAATCTAGTAAATTAATACCCCGTGAAGTCTTAAAATCCTAAGCTACTTACTTCTCTCGTTAAACTTCACGTCAAACAGGCCCCATTGTCTGCAGAAGCCAAGAATATAGCCAGCTGTATAGGTATCTTATCAATGAATGGAAAGCAAACAACACAAATCAACATAAACTAGTGATATCCAATATGTAAAGTGTTCGGTTACAAAACGGCAACGGCTCAGCATCGTAAAAGTCAACAAATTCAACATTTTATTGCGGATCGGAGAGAGGAATTCATAAACGCCAGCAACAAACCATAAACATATATTAACCAGATGATTCGGTAGTATATTCCGTATATACATAGATGCTGCCATCGAATTTTTGACTTCAAACGCCGGGAAACGGAAAAGTCTAAGGAAATGCAGAACTTTTCAAGGTGAGTTACGGATGATAATAATATACGGATAATAAATATAATTTGCCAAGGGATATATAAGAAAGGAAAGATACGAAATAAGTTTATACTTATAATAAGAATATTTTGTTTTATAATTAGTTAATATTAAATATAAACAAACTTTTAAAATTTGACAATAAAGTAGTTAGTCTTTTTGTGGTTTCTTGGGATTAATTAAATATGCAATAACTTATCCTCTAATAAACCCACACTCATATTTAAAATTGATTTATTTATTTTCATAAGTCAATAGTAATCAAAATTAATTTGCTTGTAATAAATCAATTATAAAAAAACCTTGCCGCCTTTTTAAGGCTGGACTTAATTTATCCCCAATTCGTGGAGCAATTTAACCAACCTTTCTCGACCATCAATTAGGTAAACATGGAGAGAGCAGCACAAAACGCGTCTGAGTGCCTAAGATACAAGAAGAATCAACAGATTTTATTGTTTGGATAATTTCAGGATTTTCCTCTCTTTATTTTCTGCCCCATCATTGTCGGAATCTTTATGCCGCCACTCGACGTGTGTTTACTTTTGCTTTCGATCTTCCACTTGAATTAAAGCAAGCTCTTTTTCTTTTTCCGAGTGGGAATTGAGGCATTCAGAGTTGTTTGGTTAACTTAATTTCGAACTATAACTGAAAACTGACTTGAAAAATGTGAAAAAGCTGCATTGAAGAGAGTCAAAACCCCCAGAGAATTGGAAATGATGCAATTAGAGCAAATAGGAGTCGCAAAAATAAGGGAAAACAAAGTATGTTTATTAATATTTACCCAGCATTTGTGACAACATTTGAATTTGTTTGTGACGTGCCCCCCTCATATAGAAACCATTTATATATAATTCGACTTTGGACCAGGGCACACAAAAAAACTGAGGCAATATCTGATGAAGGCCAAACACAATTGTGCAAACAGTGTTTTGTGAAATTATTTTGCTACCAAATGAAAACAGAGCCAGATGTCAATCGAATATTTTTACGCTATTGTCTCTGACATTTTATTTATTTATTAAATTTGCACAAAACGACAAACAAGAGTGGGGTTGGCCAAGAATTCTAATTAATATTCGGTTGTTTAGGACTTTTGATATACCTACATTTACGAAGGGTTTTATATTGATTCAAATTTAAAGGAAGGCACAATTATATAAAAATCTAAAATAATTTGCTTAAGATTTTACAATTCATAAAACAATATTTAGAGCTCATTAAAGATGCATTTTTAGCTTAGGTTTTTGATATATATAGATGAGTTTTAAACACCTTAGGGAAATAGTGCCCAAAGACCTGAATAGCAAGTCTTACTATTCTCACAGAATGTAAACAATGCGAAATAATACTTAAATACAATTAAAAAGCTATTATTTTAGGCATTGTCTCTTTTATGTAACTTTGCTTACAGGTTTAGCCATTTATTTAAATTTTTACCCACAGAATATTAACCAACAATAAAGATTAGTAGCGTCATATGATATATTCTTGACATTTTTGTTTAAAAGACAAAGTGTGTGCTCTAAATCATTTATGTATCTGTGAATCTATATCTTTATTATATGCATTATTCACTATCCATTAGGTCTTTGATTTAAACATATATTATGGCCACCACTTTCTTGGATGATCGAAATTCTAGTATTTTAAATATGGAAACAATTCTCTATTTAAATTGTGGATCATTATTTCAGTAGGATAAAATCAACAAAGTTTTAACCGCAATGAGTAGTTTTATTTACATTTCAGAAGTTACTACAGTTTCCTGTTGTTAAATATTTAAAATTTAAAAATTTCTCTGAATGTTTCATCTCAAAAATTTAATTATTGCTTTTATAGAAAATTAAAGATTTCAAGTTAAATCCAATAATTGTTTCGATATACTATATACATATGTGACCGTCTCAGAATTTTGTTTCTGAAGACTTCGCTCTACATGTGCCTGACTTTGTAACATTCCCTCTGGATTGCCCTTGGCACGAACTTGACACTAAACCGGGAAAGAAGCTTGGATATATTCGTACGTTTACGAGGCGATTGTTGCGAGTGTGAAAGTTCTTAATTACAAACATTAGGGGGCCCAGCGGCTTAGGGCCCTGAGAAGATCCGATCCCAGCGGGCGGCCAAGACGACACTTTTGAATGGAGCATCGGCTGGGGCTCGGATGGGGAATGGATCGGATGGATGCCCAGAGACGCGATACATTTCAACACAAAGTGGAGACACTTAAAGCTCTACCTGTATTGAGAGCCCGAAGATGGGAGCCCAAAGACAGCGGAGACTGCAGACTGCGAGACTCCTCTTCTCCGGCGAGGAATCTGGCCGGGGGAGAGATCTCGGGCTCAGCATGTGGCTAAGCCGATCATAATTCTTGTTTGACACACCAACAAACGGATGAACAAATGAACGAGGAGCAGCAACAACAAGGCCAACTGGGAGGGGGCTGCGAGTGGGCAGGGGAATGCATGGCATGGCCCCCGAATCTCAAGTGGCCGGCGGGTTAATTTCGCTCCTACTGCGATACGAAAGCAGAGGGACGGATCGAGCCACAACCACGGGCAGAGATTTCCATGAGAAAGAGTCGGACATTAAGTGTCTGGTGGGTTATCTATTAAAGCTACTACTAGATTAACACCCTGAGAAGACCCACGCGCTTAAGACTTAACGGGTACGTTTCCGTTACGAATAAATATCTGGGAAACATTTTGTTTATATGTTGGAGGGACTGAAGCCCGAAGGAGGAGCTGCCATATTCACAGCAAATAAAAATATCTGGAGTGCAATTTGTGCACAGCTGGTGGTGCAACCGTCGAATCGGATGGGGGCCCTGTGGAGCAAATGAAACTGCAACTGCCATCAGATACTACACTGTCGAAAAATATGAGTTAGAAGTCTAGATAGCCATTAAAAGCATTTGAATTAGTTACACAAGAGTTTTACCATTTATTGATTGGAAAAAAGTCATTAAGATCTTGATTAGTATGAAATTTTTGCTATTATTTTCTTAAAGGTATAGCATAATTTTGGTCTGCTGAAAATATGTATCACTGAAGCATTCGAGAGAACAATTAATATTTATTATTTAATAATTTGTGTGGAAATAATAATTCAAAGTTTAATTATTTTATTAATGGTTGCACAAGAAAGACTATTGAAACGGGTGTTCCAAATTAAAATTAAGATCAAATTCTAAATGCATATATTAATCATCAAAAAAAAAAATCATACCTGTTGGATGATAATATTTTCTTTCTGTGGATCAACCTCAAACCGAATTGAAAAAGAGGAGCAAAAGTAAGTAAGGCAACTTGACAATACAGAAATTTGTTTGCACTCCATAAGGATTACAAATATGCGTGTCCCTTTCCGCTCTGCTCCGCTCCTCTCATTCTTTTAAAATAAATTTCATGCTTAATACGCATGCCTGGGCAATTTTTACTTTAACACCAAGTGGGTAATGCCCGGAAGCAGTGCAGATGTCGCCCTGCATAGTGCAAAGCAAGTTTATTGACCACGATGCTTGGACCAAGGATGCCAATAAACAGGGCCAAAATGGTGGGCATTTTTGATAGAAAAAGCGCAAAACCTGGCAGCAAAATATGAATAGGATCTGAAAGCTAAAAATCCATAAGTGGACAGGTAAAAATATGCAAACTATATGTTTCAGATAAGCCAGAACCTAAACGCTCTTACTACTTAAACTAAAAGTCTAAAACTATATGATCAATATACATATATAATTTTCTACATAAGGAAGTCACTTTTTAAGGCTACATTTTGTGGCACAGTAAAATATATTTAAAACCCCTTTAAAGTATTTATTTGTATGGATTTATTTATATATGGATTGTAAAAATATCTCTCCATTTGCTTGAGAAAATATTGAATCTAAAAATACAATGCATTTAATTTCATTTATTATAATTTATTAAGGTTTTGTTCCGAATTAAAAAGGAAAGATAAATAAAAAAGAAAAAGAAATGTCTAAATGAATGGTAAATAATTTAAAGAGTAGCTTTATTTATAAAACAGATGTATTAAATATAAAGGCATCAGTTATGTCAACTGGGTTTTTAGAGTTTAGGTTTTTTAAGTCATAACCCCTATTAAAATATGTCTAACAATTAAGATAACCAAAAGTATTTTAAACACTTGGTTAAATTGGTTTATGTGGTTGAACAAAACACTTGTTAGGAATTTTTGTGATAATATAAATTAAAAAATGGTTTTTGTTTTAAGTAATAATAGAAATATCTCCTTCAATACAGCTGAAAACTTCGATTAAAGTAATTTACTTTCTGCAAATGCCTTGAGTGTTAGAAAAAGCCAAACAAAAGGCTACACACCTCTCCAAATCGCCTTTAATTAGCTGGCTAGCCACAATGAAAAAATTATAAAATTAATTATTCCTCGACAAGTCGCTGCCGCTCGACCCCTTGTCTAATGGGGCATTGTTAATCAATTAACTAATTGATTCGAGCTTTTAAAAGTATGTCGTCTGTCCCCATTCTTCGGGGACAAAAACAAAAGAAAAACAATGCCGAGCGGAGTCGTCGACTCCTGGCCCAGAGACCACTTGCGAGCAGCGCTGGCGGTTGCCACCTCAACTCGACCGAAATGGAATTCGAAGCCGACTCACTCCACACCATCAGGAACTGGGCCCATTGTGTGGGCCAAATGTCAACCCTTAAATCGGGCGGGATGCACAATAACAACAACAAATGAGACGACTACCACGACGTCGTCCATCCTTTTCATTATGCGGCGGAGCACTTGAAACCCATTTCTTTCCCATTTTACCACTTTTACATTTTTTTGTATTTTATTTGCACCCAAGCCGGTTGTTTCGGACACCGTGGGATGAGCTGAGCCGGTCATGTGGCGGTTCAGCACTGGGTCCTTTCAATACCACATGTGCGTGCATTATAAGCGGGATTTACGTGGTCCACTTGATGCCCCAGCTCCTTCCGCAACGTGTTAAATACGGCGAGGCGAGGCGAGGCCAGGCCAGGCAGGGAAAAGGGTCAAGAAGCCAGCGTCCGGCTAAACGCTTTCAATTTGTTTAATGGTCCCCTTCGGTTTCAGCTTCAGATTCGGATGAGGCCTTCCCCCGTCTGGGCAGGATCTCGAGTGCAATCGAGTGCGGGCGTGCCGGGGACATATGTCCGATGTGAGTCCGAGTACTTCTCCCATATGAACATACTCCATTTGGGTATTTGGGCTATTTGGCTGGCATTATCCTCGGCAAATGTGTCATCTGCAGGGGATATTTGCATGGCTTCTACAACGCTGGTCTTTGGCTAGATTTCCGAGCCATTAAGTTAGCGAAAAGGTTAGAAAATTCTATAGATTCAGTTAAGAGTAGTTGGGGGTGGTAACTTCAATTTAAATAGAAATATATTTGGATCTTAGTGGATCTTATAGATACTTATAAAGAAGATTAGCTTTAATCCGTTTCATATATTTAATAATTGGTATAAAACGAAAACAATTACAATTAATATTCTATGGTAAAGTAATCCTCACACCTCCTTTCTTTTTCCCCAGCTCGACGCACCGAAAACTTAAAACCAGTTCCAGCTCCACAAGTTCCAGCACCACCCAGTCCGCCCACCGGCTCGAGGGCCACAGATTGAGCCACCGAGCTAGCCAGGCTCCGTCTCCGTTTGCAATATGATGGAACGTCTGTCCACGCACCTGTCGCTCACCGGCCTATCGCTCGCTCACCCCCTTCAGTCGCACCTGAGTTCCGGCAGCGGAACACACCACCTTGGACAACTGGCGGCGGCGGTGCAGCAGCACCACCAACACCACCAGCAGCAGCAACAGCAACAGCAGCAGTCGGAGCAAGTTCTTGGCCACTCGCATCACCTGCACTCAGGCCAGCAGCTCTCGCTGGGCCACCAGCACCACCACGCCCACCAGTCGCCGCAGCACCAGCAGCAGCTCCAGCACCACCCGTGCAGCAGCAACAGCAGCAACGGGTCGCCGAACGGTTCCGCCGGCCTGAGCCTGCACCCCCACACGGCGCTCCATCTGGCGCACCACCACCCGCAGCTGCACCAGCATCACTCCTCCGGTCAGCAGCCGCAGCAGCAGCAGAGCAGCCAGCCGGCGGTGTCGTCCTCCTCCGGATCACACCACAGCCAGTCGCTGTCGCTGTCCCACCAGCCGCACACCAGCAACGGAAGCTCCCAGCTGGGTGGCATAGCTGGCGGTGGAGCGGGCACCGGCTCTGGTGGATCAGCCAACAGTCACCACAGCACTCCGGCGTCCAGCAGCGTGATGGCGGCCGCAGCAGCCGCCCATCTGCACCACAATTCGCAGGCGTCGCCCATCAGCAATCTGCACCAGAACATGGGCAGCCTCATGAACAGCGGCAGCAGCGCCAGGTAAGTGGCAAGGATGAAGTGCAAATAAAGTACTATAGTACTTTATATATATAGAATGTGTTTTCGATCAGATCAGCAACACCAGGCGAGTCTATTTAGTCATTTCCATGGGTTTGTCTGTCTTTTTGTCCGTTTGAAATATAAGTTTCTATTAATAATAGACCTAGATTTCTAAATTTGGATGAAATGATTACATTTTGTAAATTCAAATCACTTTTATTATGCTAACACATAAAACACTAATACAAAAATTAATTTTTTTTTAGTAAAAGGTCAATAAATATGTAGTAAATATCGGATCGTAGTAATTTCTAAGAGAAACCTAAAAAGCTCTTTAAATTGAATATGCAAACTATGCGCACTGAGTATCTCAGAAGAAAAAGCACACTCAACTGATACTTTCTTTCTTCCTTTTATTGAAAATTTTTTTATTATATTTCCAGCGATGTATTTTTCAGCCTGATGATCCAGAACACAACGAAACGTCAGAACGAGGAGCACATAAAGAGACCCATGAACGCGTTTATGGTGTGGTCGCGACTCCAACGACGCAAGATAGCTCAGGATAATCCAAAAATGCACAATTCGGAAATATCCAAGAGACTGGGTAAGCTTGTATGATGTTATATAATCTTACTGGAAGCTCTTGCCATAAAATTTCCTTTGTAAGCTTTATAATATTTTAACATAATTATCCGTAAAACAACATAAAAGTTATATAAACGAGTGAGAAGGCTTATTGTTATTTAATAAATAAATAAAAAGCCAAATTAATATGATAATTTTTGAAGTGATTAAAATTAAATATGCTATTAGTATTTCTTAAAATATAAACAGAAGTGTAAGGGTTTCAGGTAGTAAATTGGGTATAACAACAATAAATTATTTATGTATCTTCTAAAGGACAACCTTGTCAGGTCATTTAATAATTTATAGAATATTTTTATGTTTATGAGGTAATGGTTAGAAAAATTCCAAGTTGGTCTCTTATTATCTTATTATCCTCTTAAAAATCTTAACCATTTTTGGCAAGTTCTGTTATTTAATAACCACTTTATGGGGTTCATAGGCTTCCAAGGAAACTCAACCAAAAACACATAGTAAGTGCCACAATAGCTTCCTCAAAAGCTGTTATATTCCCTGAACAAATAAACTATTTAAGTCCCATGGAAGCCCACTTCAGTTTCTCTTTTTGTGTGTTTTGTGTAACACAAGCCACGAAAATCTCGGTTATCTGGTGGCAACGTTCCATTCGGAATGTGTATAATCTGGGCACAAAGGATGGGGCCAATACGAGAATACAAAACGAAATTAAAATGCGGCACACGACCTGCCAATCTCTCGCACCCACTCACTCCCTGGCCCGCGCTCCTCCATCTTATGCAAGTTAAACTAATCAACGTAATACCCTACTGAAGAATGACAATGACAAACCAAAACGCCCGCCACTCAACGCAACTGTCAGAAGTGACAAGCGGCTGTCAAACAATGAGCAGGAAGAGCCGCGCAGGAAGCTGTTGATTACGCCCGAAGAAGAAGGGGTTCGGCCTTGGGACTGCGACTGGGCCTGGGCCACCACCCACCCGATTAAGTTGATTCGCCAAATCACGGCCGGCTGTCTGGTGGCTTTGTCTCTCACCCGCTTAACTAGTTGCAAAGTTAAGTAGTTTACTTTTCGGAGGGCTCACAACGGCGTCGGATAATCCCACGCAAGTCTTATCGGCTCTTTGGGTTCGGGTCTTCTGGTCTTTAAGCGGCAACACTGAAAAAAATGGTGGAAGCCGACAGTAATTGAAAACTGTTGATGGTCTTCCAAGGGCGCAATTGCTTTTGAGGTATATTAATGATAAAATATGTAAACATTTATCCTGGAAATAAAACCATTTCCCTGTGTCTACAGATTTCTCTGCCCTCCTCAGCAGCGCTGTTTTTCTAGTAATATTTACACACTTTGCTTTACTCTCACACATTTCTTTATTAAACCAGCCTGAACTCCAGCATAAAATTCCAGAAAAATGTTATCCATTAAACTACAAATTTAATAAAATAAAATAAATATTTATCATATTTTATTTATAAAATCCTGAGACCTAGAACTATGTTTTTTCCAGTGCCATGATATGTAGTAAATTCAATTTCGATGCGACTCCCCGACACGTGGCAGCTGACAGGCAATTTCTTTAGCATAACAATGCCAGTTCTTGGGTCTACCTTTTCCGATCGGCTCATGCATATTGGATGAGAGTCCTATATAGCGATTGGGGGACTAATCAGTGGCTTCTGTCAAAACAGTGATAGCAAAAAATCAAAACCAAAAGACAAACTCATCTTGGCCATTATCGATCTGAACTTTGAGGGTTTTTTTCCCATCATTTTTGTGCAATTTTTTAATAAAAAGCCAACAGGAGTAACCCCTGCAAGCAATCCGCCCACAACTCTCCCCCAAGTCAAGCACTCGTTAAATGACTTTTTCTTGCATTTTTATTTAACCATTGTTTGTGGGGAAACAAAAGCAAATTAAATGCGACTCACTTGCCATCCAGTTGAGCGAACCAAAGAGCAACAACGGGGAAACTCGCTGCATCTGAAGGATGCGAACAAAGAAAGGGGTGTACTTTTGGGGGGAGTTTTCCAGGACTCTCTCCCACCCCAACTGGTCCGTTTTCACTTACCTTTGGCCTTCTTGCTTTCTTTGCAATGCCAAGAGCTTGAGTAAACATATCGATGGGAGACAGAAAACTTAAATACAATTTAGAAGTAAACTTGAATTTCGAATTATTTTCCTTCGATTTTCCCTCCGCCGCTGTTATTGTCGAGCTGAAAAGCCTTTGTTCGCCTTTCACATTTTTCTTTTTAGTCCGCTTTTTGGCAAATCCATTATGCGAATTGACAGCTCCTCTCCCGCGTCCTCTCGTCCCCAGTAATATTTGCTGTCAGTTGCAGTCTTTGTTAAGTTTGTTTAGAGCGGGTGGAAAGTAGGGGCTGGCGGGGACGGTGGCCCGGGAAATTCTATTGTGGCCAAGGTGGAACTGGGGCAGAGTGGGACAACACAGGATTGGCAGCCATTCGCCAGAATGCTGAAAATAATAAGCGGGGATTGTCCTTTACAGGTTATGGGTCTTTTTTGGGTATTTTTATTTCATATTTAACATTGTGGCCAATAATATTGTATTTAAAATATAAACCATGATGGATTCTTGAGACAGATATAAATACTCTACCATAACGTCTTGGAAAAACAATCCAATCACCTGACTTTACACTTATTCTAGGCCATTAATAAACCCTAAAAGCATTTTCCCAACTTTCATTACACCACAAAAGCAAACAAGGGCAATTTATTTAAATAAACAAAGCAAACAAAATGGAAAAAAACGGAAAGCAAAAGCAAACATTTGCCACATTCGCCGCATTTACACAAAATGTCAAAGTTTTTTGCACTTGAAAAAAGTTAAGCCAACATTCAATTAAATGAATAATTCAGCGGCAACAAGGGCCGTGCTCATTATGAGAAATTGCCAAACAGAAAAGGCACAAAAAGCGAGAAGATGATGGCCGTGGAGGCGGAAGCGGAGGAAAAATAATTGTGGCATAAACAAAGGCGCCACAAAAAATGGCGGCGCGAAAGCTACTTTTTCACCACGGCGAGCGCTAGAGCGATAGAGACGGAGCGAGTGCGCCCGAGAGAGACGGCTGCAAGCGGGGGCGCGACAGGGACCGTCGACTGTGGCAACTGTGGAGAGGCTCTTCAGTTTCAGACGCCGTCGCCGCTGGCGTTGCCATTTATTTTATTCGCCAAACAAAAAACAAAGCGGAACAAAGGCAAACAAAGGCAAAAAATCCTATATATGTATATATATATGTATGAGTGGGGAAAATAAAATAAAATAAAAGTGAATGTTATAGAAAACAATTCTGGGCTGCGCGCGGGCTTAATTGAAATTGTAACTGTCATTAATTACTGTCTGGAAATTTGAATTACCAACAACACAGCGCGAACAAAAGGCGACAGCAACAACAATTATGCTCGCAGCTTTTCGAGAAAATCTCTCCTCTGCCGTGTTTTGTTTTGTGTGTTTTTTTTTTTAAATAATTGAAAAACCTGTCGAATCGGCAATGCTCCTTATTTTTAATCAAGGCCCCGCGCCACTCCTGCGGGAATATGAAATAATGTCTGACAAAGCCAAGGAGCGCCGGATGAATGAACCGCTAGACTCCGCGGAACAAAAGGCACAAGGAGTTGCATGGAAGAAAAAAAAACAAATACAAATCACAAAAGGTCGAACTCAAGCCTTTTCCCACCCCCTCAATCACCTTTTGTTGCTCAATAAAATGCAAACAATTGATTAGTTTGCAATTGGAAAAAGCTTTCGAAAGGAATTGTGAAAAAGAGTTTAAAGAGGGAGTAGAGGGGAGGCTGGGAAGTGGGCGTGGAGGTTATACCACCCACAGGGCTTGCCATTGACAGGTGTGCGTTAGATCTGTGTGTGGCGGCAAGCCTTGACATGGGCGAATCCTTAAAAGTTGAAAGTAAAAAGAGAGTTTAGAAATCATATTTCGAACTGCGTTTTATTTTTTATTTGTTATGAAGAATATACAGTAGAAATGTGGAAGTCAAGTTGAATATAAAAATACTTGAGCTTCCCAATCCAATTTTCACTACAGAAATTTATTAAATTAGGCACAGAAATCTAAAAAATTCATCATTTACTCCCTAAAAGTTTTAATAGTCTTGATGTCAAAGTGCCTAATCTTTCTATCTTTCCGAAAAAGATATTTCCCAAATAAAGTTAGTAAAGTTTATATATATAATAACAACAATATAACAACAATAACATAATAATAACTTTAAATGTTATCTGTAAAGCGTAAATATGATTGTGTTATGAAGGGAAACATAACTAATAATTGCTTTGGTTTCTGAAACCCCTTCAAACAGCTGTAAGCCACTACATCTTTACTTGGCTATTTAAAATTTAGATGTTCTTTTATCGATCCAGAAAATATGTCACAGCCAGTTTAGGTTACTGTCACTTTCACGATAGAAAATCTAATTTTCCTTGACTTTATCTAGCCGCAAACTTAACTTAAACTTTCTTGGGAAATATTTTCTTGTATAAATTATTTTATTTTATTTTAGAAATCGTTCCTTTTTGTTATTTTGGCATAAGAATCGCATTGACCAGGAATCGACTAAACACGAGACAGTCGAAAACTGGAAAACATACTTAGGCTATGTCCCACTTCTGGTTTAGCCATTTAGAACTAGAATCTTGTCCTGAATCTCTGGCTTTTTCTGTTAACAAGGTTCTTCTCACGACTCGCCCAAACAAAAGCTGCGCAAATAAGCCAGATTTCGTCTGGTCAAGCACTTTTTCCCATTGTGAATCGGAAAACTCCCAGCGCTTCAACAGAGGGCATTAAATTGCTGAACAAACAAGTTAATCTCTGGTCGAGTTATGAGTGGGCTCAAAGCCAAACGGAAGCTAAGTAATCCCATAAGTAGCACGATTGTGTCCGAGAGAATGTGGAAAATGTAACTGCAAACCCCAAATCCGAAAAAAGAAAGAAAGAAAATCCCAACAGAACCAAGTAAACTGCAACTGTTGCTGGCTAAATATTTGCTCTGCGGGTTAGGCGAACGTGCAACGTTTTCAGGCCGGAAAAACTTGTTAATTGTTCCAGAAAGAGTCTCGGAAACATCTCACAACTGCCAAGTGCTGGCTTGTTTTTCCTATCAATTATTAAGGAGAAAACTCTCCGGCCGCCTCGGTTCGATGTGCCCTGTTTGGCCAAGGGGCGCCAACAGCATAGACATTGGGCAAACATAGACATTGTCATTGTCATCCCTTTTGTGGGTCTGGTTTATTCAACTGCTCAGCTTGTACTGCTGTCTTGTTTATTATTATGTCCAGGGCACCTTTCCACCTTCCACCGATGGGGCTCCATTCTCTTGAAGGTGTCGTCCCCAGGAGGAGAGTTGCTCATTTGCCGGCCAGCAGGCCAGAAGGGGCTCTGTCAATGTATCTATAAATTAGTATTTTACCATTATGAGTGGGTGGAAGTTGGGGCCGGGGCAGCAGAAGCTCTGCCAGCTCCCATTGAGCCTTTGTATTGGCCTTATTGTTATAGTTTTTGTGGCCTGTGTGGGCCCCGGCCAGAGTCTGGCTCTGACACTCGATTCGCTTCCTCTCCGGCCAAGAGGGAAGTTGGAGTTGGAGTTGGAGTTGGAGCTGGCCCTGTCATCGTAGTCTGTCACAACAATAATAGAGTGGCTTTGTGGCCCGGTGTGTATGTGACATTATTCCGGCTTTGTGTCCGCATGACAAGCCACTAAAATTACACGTTATAACTAATTAGCGACTTGCCCCCCTTCACACCCACTCTCTGAGCAATTCATCAACTAATTCACTTACAATATGTCCACATTTTGTGGGGTTTTCTTTGGTGAATAACGAATTAAATTACAAAGATTTGGGTGCTTGCATTTATCCTTCTGAATTATCTAAAACCCCTCGTAACTCCTCTATTCACCCGACAATAAACTTCATAAAATAGTTTATCCAAAGCCAATGCCTTTTACAAGCTCCCCACTTGAATAGAAGATCCTCATTATTTTCATAAATCATTTTTGTTGGCTCCCATCCCGTCAAAAGTCTTCCGACACATGTCATTATAACATTTTACATTAACTTAAAAACATTTGCAATTTCCAAACACACAATGGAGGAACCAGCGACAGAATGGAAGCGAAAGCAACCCCTGTGCCACTTATAGGATGTGTCCTTGCTGTGTATCCTATCTGTGTGGCACGTGTATTTGGGCCTGTGTCTCTCTGTGTGGGAGTGCCTTGTACACATCCTGGCCAACGCCCACAAGAGCGTTCCTCCCGCGACCCCTAAGCCATTCCGAAAAGTAACCCGATATCACCTGCTGGGGCAGGGCTGAAAACCCGTCTGAATCAAGGGGAACCCCGAACAATGGCGGGGCAGAAAGAGACGGTTTGTGGGGAGTGTAGAGTGAGGGGTGTACAGTGCTTGACGACAACGACATTGTTTGCTGTTATCCTTCTTGCGCAGACAAGGCAAGACAACAGTTCCTGGGGGACCGGGGTGACCCCCCCCATTTTGCGACAGCTTCTCGTGAGTGCACTCCAATGGTTGTAGCCAGATTTTGACAAGAGCACCGAGGGCCTCGAATGTATCTAATGGATTAACGAGAATAATTTCAATTTCCAGGTGCCGAGTGGAAGCTGCTCACCGAGGAGGAGAAGCGTCCGTTCATAGACGAGGCCAAGCGCTTGAGGTGAGTCTTTGGAGCTGGTTTCGGGTGCAGGTTTCTGTAAGGACCGTTTATCCGCAGGGCCATGCACATGAAGGAGCATCCGGACTACAAGTACCGACCCAGGCGCAAGCCGAAGGCCCTAAGACGCGATGGCTATCCCTATCCCATGCCATATCCTTCGGTGCCAGTGGAGGCGTTAAGAGCGGGTAAGTCGGTTAACAGAAATACGTACATAAATTAATAAATAAATCATACTAAAGGTCGCATTAGGAAGAACATATAATAAAATAATTAAATAATAAATGTATTGTTTTATATTTCGACTTAAATAAGTTTTACAGTCGAAACAAGTATTATTGTAATTATTATTAAAAAAAAAGCATACCCCACCTGTGGTATTATAAATATATAATTCGGTTTAGGTAAAAATATTTATAAGTTAAAATATATATGGGAAATTATAATGTTTATCAAAAACAAAGAATATATAAAACAATTTTGTAAATTATAGAAATAGGTAATTGAAATTAAAGTTAAAAGTTAAAGTTGAAGTCGCAGCTCGTTAACAAAAATATTGAAGGGTTTTCTTTGGTTAATTTTAAATATTACTTGAAAAAATATTTTCCATAAGAATATTGGAAAAATAAATAAATAAATTCAATATTTTTAATAAACATTCTCACAACTAATTGTTATATTTGAAACCCAACTCTGCCTAAAAATATATGCAAATGCAAATGGTTAAACTCCCTGAAAAAATCTTTGAAAGGCCTAATATACCACATGTAACACGCAAATTCCTTGGGTTAAAAGCCAACTCCCAAACAGGACCCTTGAAAATCCATAAAGCGAAGAGCTACGCGAAATAATAATCAAGTTTTTGGGGGAGAAGAGGCATCAACTCAAGACAAATGCAAATGTGACACGAAATAAGCGGGAATTGGGGGTAAGAGCTAGAGGAAAACAAACTATCCCCCACCCATCCTCCAGCCCTCCTTAGCCACCCAAAACGGGGAACCACCCATCTCTGGCTGACAAACTGTGAAGTCATCATCCTGGCTTAGCAACTCATTCGAGTGACAGGAGCGGACCCCGGAGTGGAGGAAGCCAAGCCAATCCAAGCCAGACGCCAGGGAAGAGCCATCAGACATGAGCCCGCGCAGGAGCATAAGTTTCCATTCATGATTTTCTATGGTCATGAAACGGGGAGTGGAAGTGGGTGGTTGTATGTAGTTTCAGTCGCTGGCTGGGGGTTTTAAATTAGCATTTGTCACGTTTTTTGTCTTTCACCCCGAGCTATCCTGCTCGTGATCCCGGGCCCTCAATTTAACGCAAGTTTTCTCGGTTTAAGTTAGTGCCAGGACCCTTTTCCCTGTGAGTCCTCTGTCCTTCGCGGAGCAGGATGATTTATGCTAGCCGGAAATGATAATAAAAATGCTAGGAAATGCGTAATAAATAAACCGAATTAGTCTATTTAGCTTGCTGGTGGCTTTCCCCTCACTGCACTCTCTGAAAGGAAAGGGATTTCGAGAGCAGAAAGTGCACTCAACTGTGGAATTAGTAAGCCTAAGGATATTTTAGCGATTTTATGGCAAATATCGGAGTGTATTTAATAAAAGGAGCGTGTGTGCTTTAAATATATTCGAAAATTAATTGGATTAACAGGGTGAAGAGCTGTCTAGTGAGTTAGTTAGGATGTAAAACATAAAAGAATGTTTTTTTTTTTTTTTGAGGAAGATAAAAAGGTTATAGAACAGGAACCTCCTCTTTGAACTAAACTACTTATATATTAACTATCTATATACATCTATTTATAAGGCAAAAGACATTTAAAATTTTCAAACCGAGGTGAGCTTCCGTTTGTTTACTGCAACCGGTCATTACAAAAAGATCCACAACAATGGATCAACTGCCTAATCCGCTATTATAATAATAACAATGATGATGGCATCCGAAACCGTCGCTACTTGAAATCGAATAGAAAGCAATCTTTCGGCTAAATAAATTGTTGTTTAGAAACTTTGTTGTCTAAGCGAATTTAATTGCTCCGCCGAAGATCCCAATTCGGCGGGACTCTCAATCAAATCCGTAGCGCCATCAATGAAATAAATGCTGAAGTTTCTCAATAAGCGGCGCCTGTAATTATCAACTTGGCCACAAAAGGCCGCGAGAGCAGATGGACGACTACCGTTTAGGGCAATTGGTAGTGGCTTCCAGGCATCTATCAGATACGCAGATACTCTCTCCTGGCCCTGCGTAAAATAGCTGATTCAGCGCCCAATTAAATAGCGCTGGCGACCCCGAAACAAGAAATTATTATTTAAACGAAATGAAAGAGTTGACCGAACAAAGAGCGCAAATATTTCGAGTGGCAATTATATTAAACACACACCAAGGTAAACTCAAGTCAAGCGGGATCGAAGCTGCAGTTCATGCCCCGAAATGCACAGTGGTTTATGATCAGTTGCGGTCTTTTATGCAAATGTTTTTTGAGAATGAAGCACAATTTTGTAGCTTCCAAATTCGGCTTAAATTTGTTTTTGTATGTTTTACTTTTAGGACAATTTTTTACACATTTTTGGGGCTTAATCAATAACTAGAATAAGCAAACTTCCTACACTCTCTAACTCTTTTATATATTCAAGTAACTAAAACCAACGAAAATATTAATAATAATATATTTTTCAGAAAATAAATAAATCTTTTATAGTTTAGAATACATTAATGATATAAATACATAAAATATGCAATGATATTCTTTAGGGATTTAATTCAGTGTAAATCTTATTAATTTATTACTTATTTAATTTAATTATTTATAATTACAAAGTACACATTTTATGTATAATTTTAAACATCTTTTTGAGCGTTTAAATATCCGTAAAGACTTCTATGGCACTCCCAATTGTACTAAAGTTATTAAATAAAATATTAAACTAGTCTTAAGTTGGTAATTTTAGTATCTTTACTCCCTCCACACCACTGTGCCTTCATTGCAGTGTTGTAATTGTTCTAAACTCTAACCCTTTGATACCCCCACCGCCCTAATAAGAACTTAGCCGTAGTAAAAATTGAAAAACTGAAAACTGAATACCACCGAACTCATCTCATCTCCCTTTGTCGTTCGCTTCACTTGCAGGCATTACGCCAGGTTACTTTGCTCCCGGTCCCACAGCGGCTGCCTATCACCTGGGCAGCCATCTCGGCCAGACATCGACGCCGACCACGACGCAGGTGAGTGCCATCACACCCTTTCCACCTGCCCCTTGCTCCCTGTCCCACTCCCAGTTCCAGTCGCTGTCCAACTGAGACTCAAGTGCCAGTACGTCCATCAAACAGGCTGAACGGTAGCGCAGACCAACTACAGACGTACATATATACGTGTGAGCACATGGGCGGAGGTTACAGCGGGGTCACCTTAATAACATAATTACAAACTCCTACGGAGGACGCCCACTTTAAAAGGCGGAAAACATTCAGTTTGTTGCACAGAAAGAAATTGGAGAACCTTTATAATTAATATATTTACTAAGATTTTCAGTAAAAGATGTAGGGGGGAATCCAAGACTTTAGAAATAATTACAAAATATAACTTGCAGAGGGAAAACGTCGATAATACAAAAGATGTTTAATAAATTTATTTTGGTTTGTAAAATACGTATAATATAAAGTATAAAAGATTGGAAAATAAGGATATTTTCATATTGAAGGATAATAGTTTTCCTATGTGTAACCGTGACTAAGCGGCAAAAAAGCGGCAGATCCTGGCCCAATTGAATTTTCTGACATGTCATGCCAAAGGATTTGGCCGGCAAGTTGTCATTACATGTTTAGCAGGTCGCAGCGGTGGCGGGACAGCCCTCCCCTTCGCCAGATCGAATTGATAAACAAGGGCAGGACAAACACAAAAACAAACAGAGTCGGATAGGTGGGACTGGCTGATCGAGCCAAAAGAAAATGTCCTTAATGCGGAACAGCTGCCCGGCGAAAAGCTGCTGGGGAATGGTTATGAAGAAGCGAAAGCCCTGGGCTTTGTTCCTCCATCAGGTGGTCAGCTACCCAGGCGCAGCACCAATTGATTAACAAAGCCCATTAAAAGCCATGACTCTCGGTTGGCGGCCATTGTGCGCCCTCTTCAGGGGCACATATGTAAGTCCCTGGACGATGCCTATTTGGCTCCGTGATTGATGTGGCGTTGCAGATGCGATGTTGCGGGTGTTGAAGACCTGGCATTAACATTCGCCCGATAATAACACACCTCGTGCCGCGGCGATAATAATAGACTAAGTTTAAGCCAAACACCATCTCGATTGAGTGATGGGACGAAGGAATGCTTGGAGCCTACAAGAAAATTGCATAGTGGGCGGGATTCAAGCCGCTGACAGGGCAAATTGCTGACAGCATTCCTGCCCAGCCCCGGCTTTTGTTTGCTGGCTTTTCACTAGTCTTGGGTTTTCTATTTATTGAAGACCATGAAATAATAGTTCAACCTAGGTTGACTTTGAACTGAGAATATAAGTTTTTAGTTGATGCTAATTATGACACATTTCAAATAGGCTTACTTCTTAATTTACAGTCTTTAAAAGCTGCAAAAATATAACGAATATTTATATTACACTCGCTTTCAAAGTGTCTGTTAGACATCTGTCATAATAAGTTAGTTACCAGATAAACTTAACGGAAAGAAATTTGATTTCTAAAAGACTTCTTGGCTTATTGTAAATCCAACTTGACCTTTCCTAAGATCTGTCCCATTGAAACCGCTGCAGGATATACCAAACATATTTTACAAATAATAAATAAGATTTCCCGTTCGTGCAATTAACTGCATCCTCGACAATTGAAAAAAATACAAATGTTGACACAGCTGCCGCTCAATCCTTGGCTAAACATCGTTCAGTGTTGTCATCATCATCCGCCACCTGCCCCAAATGACAACATTGCATAACCCACTCAGCCGGCAAAGGGGTTCCAAATCAATTAACAGCCACACGGATAAGTAACCGGAACTCAAAGAACCGAGACAAACAGACTATCCACTCGTTAATGCGATGGATCAAAATATTTACGAATCCGCACTAATTCCCAATTGGGCGCAATCAAATCAAATTGTAATCCAAAACGCTCCCGGCACCGAAGACAAGCCCAAGGGATGTTCGGGGGGGCCAGGTCGTCATCCTTGCAGCCTGATGGTGATGGCTATGGTGATGATGATGTGTTAACAACATAATTATAGCCCTGAGCAAAGTGTTTGCTCCGGGGAAAAAGGGGAGCGCACAACCCCTCGGCCGAGAGCAACCACTCAAAACAAAACGGAAATGAAGCAAAACAACCCTCTGATGTGCTTAGTACCCGTTAACATTCCCATTCCCCCTCCGACTCGTTTTATTCGAATGAATAACAAGAACTGGCAACTGGTGTAGCAATGAAAAACGTATTGCAAATCAAATAAAATTAAATTGAGACGGTTTCGGTTTGCATTACGGGGGAGTTGCAACAGGGGGTTGTTTCTGTACTCGATCCTCCTCCCCCTCCTCAGCCGAATCCACAATTAGTTGGTCAAATAAAGCCGCAAAAGTGTTAAGCAATTTGCACTAATCAGAAGGTTAAGTCACTCCAGGACTTTGCGGTTGAGTTCAAAGTGGAAGTGGGAAGGTTTTAAGGGGGGGCTTGGGGTTACCAGGGAGCTTACTGAAAATGTAAGTAAACGTTATCGTAAAGGCGTAATTATTGATTGATTTACTAAAATTAAAAACTCGTTTAAAAGGAGGAAATCAAATTGATATACTGATAGATATAATGTATTATAGAGGGTGTAAATATAAATTATTATTCAATTAAAAAGCATTCAGTTAACTTGAAGAATTGCATAAAATTCGAAAGTCTTAATTCAAAAACTCATAAGTATTATATGAACATTTTAAAACATTGAAGTTTCTGCCTAAACTTAACCCCGATATCACACCAAATTCTTTAATATTTTCTACATATTTTATAAATTTAAAATTTACTCTTCTCTAAACAGGCCACCCTGTCAGGTCAGATGGACAAATTCGCCTTGGAGCGCAGCTCGTATCTCAGCAACTCGTCGCAGGCGAGTGCCGCTGCCTACAGCGCCTACCTGGATCCCAGTGTCCTGACCAAGGCTTACTTTGACTCCAAGATGTACCAGGATCGGGCGGCCAACTATGCCTTTGACATATCCAAGATCTACGGTGCCCAGCAGCATGCAGCCGCCCACCACCAGCAACAGCAGCAGCAGCAACAGCAACAACAACAGCAGCAGCAACAGCAGCAACAGTTGCTGCTTAGCGGAAGCGGAGGAGGCGGTGGCGGGGGCAGTGCCAGCTCACACAACAACAACAGCAGCAGCGGACTGGACGACCGCGACGCCACGCCCCAGCTTGAGTCAGGCGGCAGCATTGTGGTGGAGGCCAAGCCTCACCTGCACTCGCCCAGCGATGTGGGCCTGGACTATGCCCAGTATGCGCAGCAGTATGGCGGTCAATTGGCCACAGCAGCGGCGGCTGGTGGCGCTGTCGGAGGGGTGGGGGTGGCAGCTGGCACCGGCAGTGGGTCAGGGGGTGGAGGCGGAGGAGCCGCAGACTTCCGGCGACCGCTGACGGTGATCTTCTGACCACCATCGTCCAATGGCAGCGAGGAGTTAAACTTGTCCATGACCTAGGAGAAGCTCAAAAGGTGACAAAGGCAAGCAAATTAAAAGCCCAACCTTGTTAATTAATTTTGATCAAATTGGGAGGAGTTTTTGAATTAACAATTAAATAATCAAGCAAACAATAAAGAAACTTTAAAAATATGTAAATTCAAATTTATAATCCTTCGGATTTGGATAGATTCAGGTTTTTGATATATTTTAACACGTACTTCACACTTTAACATTTCAAAAACTTTATTTTTTATATTTATTTTTAATAACAGTTTCCATTATTTCATTTATATATCCATTTCCTCCAATTTGATTAAAATTGAAAGCCTCAATTGGGTTGAATATCCCTGGAACAGGGTATAATGCAGAGGGAATAACGAATACAACCGAAAACGCGAGATTAAAGTTAAACGTAGCCAACATTTGCATGTAAGTCTCCAGTTGTAAACTAACCGTAAGCTTTGTTAAATTAGCGGGAGAAAGCAGCCACAGAGGAAGGGAAATAAGAAAGGAAGTAGAAAAAGGAAAAGCATGGAAAACCACTTAGCGAAAAAAAAGACAAAACAAATTTCCAACAAAAACAAATAACAACGAGCGGTGCAATTTTTTATGTTTTAAACGCAGATCGAAGTGCATAGCATAAATTTAAACTTAAATTTAAAATGTATTTAAATTCTACACTAAACACACACAAAACAAAACAAACATACACACACAAAATACATATATAAAGCAGAATAAAAAAGAAAACAATTGGAAAATCAAAAATAAAAGACACGTTGTCATCAGCAGCAAATTGTTTGGTTTAATTTTAAATTTTTTTAATATAGCACTTTTGTTTTGGTAAGTACAAAAAGCAGTAAGTCTTCCTTAAAGTATAAATTTATTATGACCTAATTTTGTAATATAATTTAAAGGGATCCTGGGATGCTGGTGAATGTAAGCCAAACTGTTAAATGAGACTGTTATAAAAGCTGGTATATAACAGCAAAATGGTGAAAAGGAAATATAGGAAATCCCTCAAAAGTATGCTACACAAATGAGATTTAAAACTTTCTTCAGGACCAGGACATACTACATCGAATAACATGCTTTTGGGGGAATTTTAAATACAAAATTAAATTTGAAATATAAAAAAACCTTTAATAATACAACTTTAATTTAATCATAATATTTAATTTATTTAAAATGTTAAAGGCACAATCGTATCGTCCTCTTTCGATTTTTAATTAATTCCAAGCCCTCTTTTCGTCGAGAGGGTAAGGAAGTGAGAACGAGTAATTGCTCATTGTGTCCTTAAACTAGGCTGTGTGGGTGGAGTAAGCCAAGAACACTGAACACTTCCCAACGACAGCAACTTCCGGCCAATCAGGTTGACAAAATCCAGCAGAGCGAGCTGAGATTGCTCAAGAGCCGCAGCAACTCAACGCTCAAGCTGCAGCCCGTGGCGAAATTACCGTTGGCCACTAATTAATGGCAGCCCGAGTCAAGTTGAGGTGCAAAAATCCAAGTAAATTTAATTAATTTTACGCTCTCTTAGACGCCGGCAATTAGCGTTAATTGAGAAGGTCGGCTTTGGGGGTAGCTTAATTGCCAGAAGAGTTGCCGTTTTTGAAAGTATTGCCAAAATTCTTAAATTGCACTCTTTTAAAATATTTTCTTTAATTATAAATTGTTAACAATAAATTATAAAACCTAGGCAAAAATTAGCACATCCGAGAAAGTAAAAATCAAAGTTAATTTTAATAAATTCAAGTGCTAAGAAATGTAAAACTACAATTAAAAAAAAAAAATAAAAATAAAATTAATAAAATTAATTTTTAAAAATACAAACATTTTGTTTTATTGCAAATGATAGCCAAGTTTTTAACCTTCAAATAAAGGGTCCTGTGTTGAACTGCTTTTGCACTCAAGAGTTAACCGGTTTGGGGAAGCAGTGTATATAATCAGTTTTAACAAGTAAAAATATGTTAAAAGTTTTAAGTTTTTAAGATTTTTTTAATATCGTAAATCTTGTACTTATATCGTAAATCCTATTTGAATATCGTAAATCTTGTAAAAATATCGTACATTTTAACCAATATCGTAAATCTTATATTTATATCGTTAATCTTTTTCCAATATCATAAAAATAAAGCAAAGTTTTTGTAACAGATTTGTTAATCTATTAAAAACTAGCATAGCAAAGGTTTCCGATTTGAATTTAAGGCATTGTTGTGGTTTTTGAAAATTATATTTATTTATACGTTTCAGCAAAATGTCATCAGGGGGCGCCTCTAACGAAAACAGAGCAGATCTAAGTAAAATTAAAATGAGTGCACAGTTTGAGCTTGCGTCACTTGCCGGCGGCGGCGTTCTGGTGCTCCAATTCAAACTCCTTTTCGTGTCCATAGGTGGCGGATTGCTTTTAAACGAGAAAACGAACATTAAGGAAATAAAAATACAAATTCAACAGCTCTACCAAAATAAAAATTAAGAACTCATCGTGGCTTCTTTTGTAATTTATTTTATTTACTTGTGGTTTCTTTTTATAGTGTAATGCATAAGAATGGTGGTGTTGTTTTTGTTTGTTTAAAAAATAAACCACAAACATTTCACTTTATTAGTTAAATACAAATAAGTTTACTTCTTGCACACGACAAATAGTTTTTCGTTCTTCCATTTCCATTTCCTACCTTTTAATTTGAGATAAAAAAAAAATATTGAAAATATAAAACAAATCTAAGTTTACAAAAACCATAACTTAGCCAAAATAGCCTTAAACTCAATTCGGAAACCTTTGCTATGCTAGTCTTTAATAATTGAAAGTAAACCAAGAAAACCTATTATTCAATTTTATTCTTAACAAATAAATATAACAAATTATAAACGCATTTTCTTGTTGTTGAAACCTTCGTCACTTCAGAACTAAGATAATTCAGCAAACTAACTTTGTTTTGTTTTAATAATAATTTCCGTTGAATAATAACACCGTTGAAGATTTTGGAAATAATAACTGTCTGGCAGGACGTCTACAACATTGTTATTCAGCAATTGTTTTTCTTTGGATTTGAAAAATTTTAAATATTGTCGTCGACAATACTAAAACAAAAAACAATTTCAACCAATATTTTATCGGCATTTTTACACCTGGCACTCAACCTTTAATAAGATGTTTAGCCACACGCTGTCTTATAAAAAGGCATAATCCAAGGTAATGCAATTTCTAATGGATTTTATTTTATGAATATATACATATTTAAAAAAAAAATTCCTAAAAACCGAATACTTAGCGGCTTTAAAGTTAGCGAAATTTACAAAGATTTCTTTTAATTTTCACATCCCCTGAAACATTTACATTCTGCCTCCTTATCAGCCACCAACTCACCTCCCACCTTCCTTTCGGCCTCATTTAAAACACAAATCACGATTAGCGCTACCGCATTTTCCCATTTTTGGTCGAACCAAATAGAAAGGAAACGAGGGAGCTAAAAGAAGGAGAGAAAAAGATATAGAGAGCGAAACAGACATAGTAGGGGAGTTCCCGAATATGCAAAAATTGTGTGCCACGTTTTGTCGTTAAAATCCACGTCATAAATTATTGCAACTAAACGCAGCCAAACAATGCTCCGATAGTCTATGGGGGTCACTTTTCAAAATACCCAAAATTATGACGTCGGAGGCGTTGGCAGAATGAACACCAGCAAGGTGGTGTTAGTGGGGATACGTTTCTGGTTAAATTTATAGTACCATAGAGAGTATAAATATATTATGTATTACTTGTGAATGTTTTAATTGATTTTACAGCACATAACCCCACATATGGAAAACTCCTTGGTAAGTAGTATATTGGGAAAATAAGTTATCAAGAAACGCAATCTTCTAAACAAAAATAAATTATTGGTAGCATTAGTCTTTCCTTTTAATTTACAGCAAAATATTTAATTTAAATAATTCGTAACCAATTCGGGGTTTAAACTATGAAATTATTTAAAGACTAACTCGACAGGATTAGAAACTCGATTTTTAAATGAAATAAAAATTAAATTGTACAAGGTAAAAAGATATAAGTATAAAATAATAAAATGCCAGAAAATATAAATAAAATATATATTTTGAAGGTTTAATCCACTAAATATAATTAAATTTATCCACAAAAGAGCTTAAGATTAATTTGTACCCAGTTATATAACTTCGGCCAGCGCTGTGCGAGTTCTTAACTCTTTGACTGACTGTGATTTCTACTGCCACCCATGGCTGTGCCACATTGTGCTTGGGGATGACCACATAATAGAACCAGGCCAGCCATAATGTCCATTAAGTGGGAACAAATGCAGAAATGTCGGGGTCCTGAACTCACAATCCTGTCCCTGTGACAACAGCAGCGGCAGCTGAGAGCGGTGTGCCCTGCCAGCCGACGATAAGGCGCATCTCCAGGCATATCCTCTCCAGGGACCCAGCACTTAAGACCACCAGTTGCTGGCGCCTTTGTTTTGGCCCCGTCTGTTCTGGCTTTCGGCCAATAAAATGCATTCAATTCGCATGCAAAACAAAAAGTGATAAAAAACGCGTCACCATTGAGAACGCTTCTAAGCAGCAGCCCCCCGACCACCGCCTTCAAATCCTGGGGCATTGTCTACGCCATTGGTCCACAGAGCCCGACATCGACATGCGCGCAGAAACGTTAGTGGGAGGGGGTGGAGGTGGAAAGTTGGGGGCTAGGGGTGGGGTTTCACACACACACACACTCACTTTTGGAGCGCTGCCATTTTTATTATTGTAAGGGGGATAAATGGGGAAGACAGTTGTTGTAGCCACTAAATGCGTTTCCTATTTAGCATTTGTTTTGCTTGACGTGTAGAGAACAGGGTGGGGGAAAGGGGTTTGATAAGTCTACAAAAGTTACGACTTTTTGGAGAGCGACGCCTGCGCGGAAATTGGTAAAACATGTCCTTTTCAAGGCGCCAACAGTTGTTTTTTTTAAATGTTACCAAATTATTAAGCAAATGTCATAAATGTAACACTTGTGAGAACGCTTTTACTTTATTTTGGAAAATAACAACTAATTGGAGTTAAAGCATAACTATTAATAACAAAAAAAAAAAAAATACAAGAAAGACATAAGGCAAAGAATAACCAAAAATAAAGTATTTGCTGTTTTCCTTCAATATTAATTAATACTATTTTTAGTTGGGTTTTTCTTCATTTTATTTCCTAAATGCAAGCGATAAGATATAGAAATCAACTATGTAAATGCGATAATTATTCTGCGAATTTTTATATCAACAAACCGCTGAAAGAATTCTATAGAATAAACAAAGTTTGTGATATAAAAAAAAATCCTTTCGTAACTAAAAATATTTCTATTATCAAAGTCAATATTAAAAAACATTAAAATATATATAAAATATAATTGAATATATGAATATATGTGATACAATTAAATTTAATAAAACATAATGTAATGTTATATAAAATTACATATTTTAATACACTTTTTTCTGATGTAAATATTATTAAGCCAATCAGCAGTTGCCAAAAGTATAATATATAAATTATTCTTGATCACTAACCATTAGCAGCTGAGCTTAGTCTTAAAACTAAAACTTTCTCAAAAGAATAAATAAGAATTGATAAAGGTTTACAATATATTTAAATCTAATGTACATATGTATATATATATTATGTATATATATAATATGAAAATTATTAAAATATAAATAATAATTGAAACATTTTAAACAATCAAACCCAAAGTTTGCTTCGTTTCCTGTTTCCGAAATATATTCCATTGAATAATGATTACGCCTGTTAATAGATCGACTTGGCGGTGTGACCCCCACTTTATTACATAGTTTCTTCTGTTTACTCTAAGCTGGAAAACCCTATAGGGTCGACCCTTTAAAAAGTGAGTTAACATGAAATCGGAAATTTGAACCAGCATTTATAAAGAGTGTCATTTATGAGCAAGTCGAATAAGGTTTGTTGTATTAAGGGATTATTAGAAATTGTTGTTTTTTTTAATGTAATTTTACAGAAATCGATATTAGAAAGAGAATGTGGAATTTCCTGTATGACAAACAAGGACGTCAATTGAGATCCTCAATAACAAAAAGGTACGAGCAACCTTACCTCATCGGAATGTTTGCGGCAAACAAAAACGATCACCGGGCGATCGATTGCAGAAACATACGGAGCACGTTGAATGTAAGATAAACAATCAAATCTATTAACTATGAAGTAATGTAATCTTGGTTTAATGTTTATGTGTATTTAATATTAATTTACGTTTAACAAGACGATAATGATTACTATTTATATGGTAGGATGTATGATTTATTCGATTAATTCTAAAACTAGATTTTAGGTGGCAACTCATAAATACCTGGAGCTTTATGTTAAAGGAAGTAATTAATTAAAAACCAAATTTCTTTTAGTTTAATAAATAAATAAAATATATATAAATTGATTAAATACAAAGTGTTTTAGATAGCAACAACCTTAGGTCTAAATAATTTTAAAACTTTAGGTAGTTAACCGTTAATAAAAACTAAAAAATATATATTGGCTTAGGGTATAAATTGGGTGATCGAAGACAAATTTATTTCTTTATTTTTGGTCAAGATAATAAGAATTTGTGAGCAATGCAGATATTATCAGTTCGCGGAGAGCAAAATGAATAGCGTTCGGCAAACAAGTGAGCAAACACGCACACACACACCGAGGAGAGGAAGAACCAACACAAGGCGATTGTCAACAAGATACAAAATGCAGATACAAAGATACAAAGCAGAAGCAGCAGCGAAAGTCATATCACTCAGCCGCCACGTTGACGCGTCCTCCGAGGGCGCCGTAAAAAACTCTACAAAGCGTGCGCTCTCTCTTTCTCTCGGGCTCGCCTTCTCGCTTCCACCCTCCACAGTACACGCTCCCTGTCGCACTCGGTCCTTCTTGTGGCAGCGACGCAGCAGCAGCAACCAACCGAGCAAGCAACCACTACAATGACACGCACACCCGCTCCTCACACACGCACACCTCTGCTGCTGCTTCTTGCCCTTTTTTGTCGGGTTTGTTTGCCGTTTTTGTCGCAAGTTTTCGAATGCCACAGAATGTGTTTTCAAATCCAAACTGTCGCGCACTCGAAACGGACGCATCGCTGCGCTTGTCTAACGGTCAATAATAGCTGCCACGTTCGCTAATAAATAGTTTATAGTTCTTGAATATATCATACATATGAATATATATATTTGGAAAACTTACAGCTGTGCTATTGTGTATCTATGATCTATGAGGATCACATGTGGTGTTCTTAAATAGTACTTATTCGTGATTAATTAATTGCATAATGACACCAAAGATCGCATTGAAAGAAAGCGTACATTTGAATTGTTAATTAAGTGTCATGTGTCAAAGGGAATACAAAACAGACCTGTATTAAAGCCAAATATAATTCTTAGGTAAGGTAAGTTCTGATCAGTTATTAACTTAAAATAAACTCAGCAAGTTATTCCTTAACATTAATAGATATAGAAAATTGTAGCTCAGAACTATGAGTAAATATGCCTTAAAATATATAGGAATATTTTGATATAGCAAAAGGTGAAACTATTTAAAATAAAATATACTGGATGGTAATATTTTAAAATATATTAATATGTGCAAATATTTTACATTAATTAAACCGGTGTTCCCCTTTTCTTAATATGATATGGTAAAACTGAGAAGCATACTAGACACTAAACTCTAGAGAATAAATATAGTCGTTCTTTAAAATCAAAGGATGCTTGGAATATGAGAACAAGTTAAAGGGATGATTTATTACATTGAAATTATGTTCTCTTAACTGATTAAATATAATTGTGCCATCGTTTTATAGAATCTGCAAAGAAGAATATATATATTTTGGTCGTCTTCTTAAAAACGAAAACAAATATCAGGAGAAGTTTCATTGCAAATATTTAAAATGTATATATGTATATATTTTAATTCAACGTAATCTAACAATGACAAGTGTTGGATATTAAGTAATTAAGTTTATATAGAAAAGCAACTCAATCTCTTTAACTATATAATTTGTTTAATAAACATTTATACCTCACATGAAAAGAAGAGTTTAACATAAAATACAGAATATTAACAAACATTATCAGCGAAAGGATATCTCGGGAAATCCCCTATATTGAAAGTCAAATTTTCGTTAATCCGTTATCTCAGACACCGATAAATATTTACACTTTAGTGTCATAAAAATAAAACCGCGCTTGAGCCCCCATTTAACACGAATTGAAAGGAGCTAAAAGAAGCAGCATTGTGCTTTTCCGCGAACCAATCAAATGGCTAAATGACTCAACGGGCAGCAGGCAGACAGGCAGGGTCCCTGAGCTAACAAGGCATATCTATTGAATACCATTTCCGTTGGCATTTCAGGGCTCGAGGAGCAGCAGCAGCACCACCACCTGATAATTACCACCTGCCCTCTCTCGGAGTTCTATTGGTGCCCCCATTGGCATTCCCTCGGCAGCATCATGACGAGCATCTCCGCGCTCCTCCATCGCAGCCACAGTCACAGCAATGGCTACACCAGCAGCGGGAGCAGCAATCACAGCCACAGCAGCAGCCTGTCACCGCAGTTGCCCGGCATCAGTTTGGGCCTGGGTCTGGGCATGGGCATGGGAATGGGCGTGGGCGTGGCCACAGGCGCGGGCACGGGCAACTCCACCACACCGCCACCGCCGCCAACTGACCTCGCAGTGCCCTCCGCAACTTCCACGCCAGTGGCGGCCAAAATGCACCACCATCATCACCACTCCAACGCGAGCTCCAATGCCAACGGCAACGCCAGCGCCGGTGCCAATGGATCGCACCACAGCCACGACCACATTAAGCGGCCCATGAACGCTTTCATGGTCTGGTCGCGAGGACAGCGTCGCAAAATGGCCCAGGACAATCCCAAAATGCACAATTCCGAAATATCAAAGCGCCTGGGCGCAGAGTGGAAATTGCTCACCGAAGGGCAGAAGCGTCCATTCATTGACGAGGCAAAGCGATTGCGGTAAGTACTTCTCACCGGGGACTCTGTCCACAATGCACAGAGGGAAAAGTGCAGGGAAATCTATTCTAAAAAGTGTTTAGGAAAGCCAAAGCTAGGAAGGATTCTAATTTTAATTATTTATATTATAAGAACATAAAGAACAGAAGAATGGAAGGATAACTAAACAAAAACCTTTTATATAAAACTGCTTTTATGAGTGAAATATATTTTACTTTTTTGTCTCACTTAAAAAACAACCAAATATGTAGATTTTCTTTTATAGACTGCACTAAATATATTCTATAAATTTCTAGGCTTCAGCGAAGAAGTTTTATTTTTTTAACATAATTATAATATAAATACTTTAATTGGAAAGCAAAAATGTCACCGTTTTTATCTAAAAACGTAGCAACGTCATTTCAATAAATAATAATAATTGAATTACCATTTTATCAGATGCAAATTAGTTCTGAAACAATTAAACAAGACTGATATTTTCTGCCTGTGTAATTATATTCCGGAGCTTAGGTGGTAGAGTGGTTGGGAAATTCTGGCTAGGTTTCAGTTACGGCTTTTCCCAGTCGTCAGCTCACTCGGTCTCTCAGTGCTGTCTGGCCACTAAATTTGATCGATTAGCTAAGACAAAGGCTCACATTGTGAGGAGCTCCTGGGTGCATTGTGAAGCTCCGGAGCCGAGGATTGTGTCCGCTCTGCTTAGTCACAATTTCATTGGCATTGGCATATCTTGGGTAAACATTTCAATTGAAGTTGTCACACAAAAGAGTGGCAACAACACATTGCATGAAATGCTTCATTCATTTAGCATTCTTCTTTAACTTATTTACACTTCGGCCCTATAGAAGGAGTTGAAGCATTAATCAGGGTTTTGAGTTTTGAATGAAATGTGTTATAAAGCAAAAGAATATTGAAAGATTTAAAAGTAAATTATTAGATTAAACTTAACGATCTTAAAGATCTTAATTCAGAAGTAATAATTTTTAATTAAATTAAACTAATTCTTCTTTAATTTATACCAATTAAAATGGAAATTAATAAATTCTAAAAAATGTAAATTATACAAAATTAGAGTATAGACAATCGATTACAAATAAATAGGTAACCCTCTTCTTGCGCTCTTTCGATAGTGGGGTCTTTGACGATGACGAACCTCTGTGTTTGCACTGTCATAATCCTTTTATTGATTGGATTGGCCTGCCAAAACAGAAATTTGAAATTTTATGTACATTTTATGACATTTATAAATGAGCCGAGAATCGTCTGAAAGGGCTTACACTAATGGCTATTCGGGGTTTTCGAGCGAGCATATCGAGTGAAAAGAACCACGAATTTTGTTTAAATATTTGCCAATGCGCGATGATAACGAAAACAATATTTTTTATTTTCGGGTCCCGCGATAACGCAGACAGAACTGACCAAAGAAAGGAAAGCCAAATAAAGAAAGGCGAAAGTAAAACAAGAGCAGAAGACACAGAAAACACACACCTTTTATCAGGTTTTATCGTTTTGTCAAACAAATGTCAACAATTGCGCATTGTTGCAGCTGGGAAACGGAATCGGAATCGGATTCGGACTCTGAAGTGGAAAGGGGATCGAAGTTGGAGTAGGAAACGGACTGGGTTCTTTGCTAAATACATAAAGAACGAGTAATCTTCTGCATTTTGTATCTATTTGTATTTATATGGAAGGGTTCCGATTCCCCTGGAGTTTATGATCTGAGGAACAAGCAAAGAAATTGGAGACAATCTGATATAAGTTGGAACAGTTTTTAAAGAGCAATATTATATCAAAGTTTGGATCAAGGAAAGTAGAGGGAAATGTCTTGCAAATTGAAAGGGAAATTAAAAAATATAATTAAATATTTAAAATGTTTATTTAAAAATTAGAAAAGTTTTATATTAGAAAGATAACATTTTCTGATTAGTTATTTGCTTCTTTAATCAGCTGTCTTTTCCCATACAATAATTTCAAATTGAAACCCATTTCAACTCAATATTTTTCTCTGTGTCGCATGTTTATGATATCATCGCTAACTCGTTCGATCTTTTGATCGGTGTTCCAACATTTGTTCAATTTACAGCGCCCTGCACATGAAAGAACATCCCGACTACAAATATCGGCCACGCCGCAAGCCCAAGACGTTGAACAAGTCACCGGTGCCAGGTGGAGCAGTCAATGGCGGTGGGGCGGGCAGCGGTGGAGCTGGTACTTCACTTCCCGGCGGCTCTGGTTCAGGTGGCCCCTCTACGCCGAAGGACATGCAGCCACAACTTTCGCCCCTGGGTCAGACAATGACGCACCTGCATGGACACCATGCACACGCCCACCATCACCCGCAACACCCGCATCATCCACATGCCCACCCCCATCCGCACCATGTCCACCTGGCCGCCGCCACGCTGAGCGCCAAGTATGGCTTCGGATCGCCGCTGGAGCTGTCCCTGCCTCGTCTGCCGAATGCCTTCCCAGGCCTGGCGCACTACCCCCTGGATCCCACGCTGGCCCTGGACTTGCAGGCCCGCCTCCAGGCAATGTACGCCGGCAGCATCTACCATCCGTGGCGCTACCTGCCGCTGATCAGTCCGGACACACCACCCTCTCCGCCCAGCAGTAGTGGCACCGGCATCTCCTCCTACGGCTGCGTCAAGTCGTCCAAGTCCTCGCCGAATCCCAATCCGGCAGTGGGAACGCCACCGAACATCATTTGACCGACTCCATTGCGCTTCGGCGCCGGCACCGCCGCTGAGCACGCGGTGTAGGATGATGGGAGCAATGCATTCAGATTCGGATTCAAATACAGATCCAGCGGATCCCTCCGGTAACTGGTCACTTGATCGCCCCGCCCCGAAAATAGAAAACCTAATGTTAGAGCCTAGTTTTAGTTAACATAAATATCTGCGCGTGTCTTCAGTTTTATTTCGGATTTTGATTTAAGTTCAGTCAAGGAGGCACTTGGTATAACGAAGGAGTTTAAAATAACAAGATGACAAGTAAGGCAGGTTTTTTATTTTAAAAAGTTATGTGCAGGTTGTAGATTTGATTTTTAATTTTTTTAAAGCTCAAAAGGAAAAAAACGAGTTTATAGAACCTGTCGCCGCTTACAAAGAAAACTGATTCACCCAAGAAAGCACATTTTATTTTGTCAGTTCAAATGTATGGGCATTAACCATCCTGTTGTTGTAAGGTCTTTGGTATTAGGAAAACCAATTTTAAAATAAATACGTAACTTAAAATTTTCAGTTTTTAGTGATCTGTACTTTATGCATCTGAAAACTCCGATAATTTTTACCCTTGTGTGAGGAATAAGATAAAACATAAACAGTACCTCTAAATATATAGGTTGCTCTTCATATGCATTTAAAATTAAATTTAATTTCGATAATATATGGTTCTTTCTAAGTTGGCAGTGTCTCCCATAAATAGGCTGTATTTTTGTTTTGATTTAATTGTAGGTCTTATTAAAGTATTGTTATTTAATTAGGTAAAGCTTGTTAAGAGGCAAGAATCGCTTTATGGTCACTTATTTCTAATTCACTTAATCCTCTTGATTTCATGCACATTTAAAATGTTTTCCCAATATTTGTTATCGAATGAATGAGGTATTCCTGAAACCCGAAAATAAATGCTTTTTAAGTCTTTAGTGCACTAGATTTGTTTAGGCATCAAGGCAATGTCCACCTTTGTGTAATATGTATATGATTGTAAAACTATATATTTTAATGTGATAAATGAGCGAAAATTAATTGAAAAACTGTAAGGAAATAAAAGATTTTTAAACAGCACACCGGCATGACACACATATGTAAATGAATACGTGTCTTGGTAATTGTGATGGATGGGAGCAGTAGTTGAACATCATCCTGAATATCCTGGAAACGTGAATACAAATCACAACTCGCAATCTGTCAGGAGTCACTGCCAACGCCAGCGGCTGAATAATAACGACAATGTTTGCTGATGCGTTGATTATTAGTTTAAATTGCCGACACGCCGCGAGGGTGAATCTGTTGGATAGATGGCCAGGATAGCCGGGATTTTTCAAGACGACGGCAGAAGGGTGGCGACAGTCCCTAATGGGATTCCTTCACGCCCACTTGTTTGGGCGACCGACTGTGAATAGGTTACCGCTGGGGCGTGTCAATAATGCTCAGTCCAAAAACAATTGTCGCTTTTTTGTCTATGGCCAGGGAAAACAAAGAAGCAACCACCAACTATGACGGCAACGGAATGGGAAATGGTAAATGGTTAAGGGTGGTCAGATGGGTGGCAGAGGGGCGGCGGAACGGAGCAATCGCGACAGCATCGTAACCAGCCGAAAAGCCGCACATAAAAGTCACACAAATGCCACGCTGCAGCCAACGAAACTGCTGATAAGGAGTGCCAAATGCCGAGGAGGCAGCACCGCACTCAGCATCCATAGCCACCTTTCCACTCTTCTGCTCACATCTTCACTGACAAAAAATAAGAGAAACCCTTTTAAGGTCCTAGGAAAATTCTCAATCATTTAATATTTATTTAAACTTTTAAACTGATTTTATTCCTATATTCATATATTAAACCTTTAGTTCTTTTTAAACTAAAGAACAATTATTTTTTCTATTTACAAATATTTCGGACCCTTTCTTTTTTAATAATTGAAACATTAAAGGATTATATACATTATTTTATAATTTTTTGTATAAACTGTAACCCTTCTGTATATACATTAAAATTAAAATTAATTAAAAGACAAATCCCAGCCGCAATGGTTAAAAATATATTCAAATAGTTGTAACTGATTGAAAAAATGATAGTAGTAGACAAATTCAATTATTGTTCTTGTCAACTTTGTAAAATCTTTTATTTTCTTTTCAATTTAATACTATTATTGCTTTAATTTTATAACTTCTATCCAATTCATTTCTTTCTTTTATTTTTTCTAGTGTTTATGGTCTTGCAGAAAACACGCACACCCAGGACTTATGGGGTGGTGTCTGTGTCGCCTTTTGTTGCCCGCAAGGTCGTTTTTATAGTGTCCTGGCCCTAGTCACAGGTCCACCGAAACAGTCCCAGGCTCGAACTTGAATAAGCATTTAATGTTTGCATTTGACCTCATCTCCACACAGACAAAGGAGCCGGCGTGCTGAGGGGGCTGCTGCTTCCATTCCGGCCAAATCACTTGTGCGAAACTCTGTGAAATGCTACAACAATATTTGCCCAATGAAATTGTAAAGGCAGCGAAGGGCAACCCCCAAGAGAGCAGTCCTCAGACTTGGTCAACTGTGGGAACTTACAAATTACCGCAAAGAGATCTTCTTTTAGAGATCACAAAGCGGTAATTGAATGAAATTGGGTTTTAAAAGACTATTTGGTTTAGAGACCCCTCTTTTGCTTTGTTTCTCTATTAATTGTTAAAATTGTTTAAAAAAAAGTCAGATGCTAATAATATATGTATGTACATATATAAAGGGTTCTCCACATCTCACTAGAAACTTAAAATAAAGAGTTTTTAAGGTTTTAAAAAATGCTAGTCCCTTCAGAAACTTTTATATTTATATTAAGTTTAAAAATAAACTGTATCATCAAATATTTTAATAAAAAATTGTTAAATAAAATAAACATTACCAAAATCCACTAAGTTAAAGAATAACAAATTAACTTTTGCTGTTTAAAAAGTCTTAATAGTAATCCTACTCAAAAGTAAAAGTCTAAATATTACAATATTCATCGTCTTGAAAACTTTCTAATTAAATTTTTGATAATTTAATAAGATAAAGTCATTCCCTGAGAGTATATCCAAACATTGGTCCCTGTTGCTGCAATTATGAAAAATTTAACGGGTCAACTGCTTGGGCGCGTTCCAGGAGCGAAGTCAACGGGCTATCAAAACTAACAGACACGCGTAGCACGTGCACCCACCGACCTCCGACCCCTGATCTCATCATCATCATCTAGCTTCACTCACTTGTTTCAAGACAAATAAAAACATTGAAGACGCAGTCGGTGAGGGGGAAAAATAGCACAGCGAAAACGTGTGAAATAAAAGTTTGTTTGATTTGCTTTGTGCGGCGGAAGTGGGTGAAATAGAGGGGGTGGTGTTGAAAGGGGATGCTGAAAGGAAGCGCTAGTATCGCGGTGACAAAAGCACACAGAACGAAAAAAATATCAAGTTGTAAAACAAACAAAGCTGACCAAAGATACCTTGAACTGGATTAAGATAAGGCTTGCTTGGTATTTATTCTTTGCTTAAAATTTAAGTAGTCCTTCCAGAAAAAGGTTTGAGTCGTAATATTGATATTTTATTCATTTAAAAAATATATTAAAATATTTTAAGGCAGTAAAAATAAACCTCTGACAAAATATCTCAAACTTTTAAATTAATGTTTCGGATTTTGTGTATTTTATTCGTCCAATTTACATTATTCACACACAGTTTCAAAACATATTATATTTTAAATGAAATATCTTAAGAACCTATAAAAATGTCCTATTTTAAATCATATTTTTTTTACTTTATAAAATTGTAATACCATTTTTTCTGTGTAACAATAAGACAAGCAAAGGTTTTTCCATTCTTCTCACCAAACCAAACCCTGGAAACACTACTCAATGCAAGGAATTTTTTGTTTTATTTTGGCAGGATGCTGGATGCTGGCGGAGGCGATTCCACACCCCCTTGACTCTATCAACACTTCCAGCACACGACTCCTGCTCCTGTCCTGCCTCCATCCTATGCTATTTCAGTCCTGGCACACTCACATCCGTTGTGATAAAAAGAAATATTTTCTTTTGGCAGCAGACTTTGGCCTTTCTTCTTCTTTTTGCCCCAATGCTTCATTATTACTATATTTATATTTATTTGCTGTACTTTTTCTTTCATTCCCGGGCACCATTCACATTCCATTTCATTTTGCTGACTGCTTGCTGACTGGCGACTGTTTAAGGTGGCCCAGAGAGAGAGAGCCCATTACGCAAAGGATATTGTGTGGCCATGAATCAATTGGCCAATGTCCACAAAAAAGTTATGCCCGGAAATATGTTGAACCGCCAAAGCGATGACATTCCATTTGCATTTTTTAGATTATTTTTGGGGCAGATGCCCGAGGCCAAGGCACCCAACTTAATCGCATGTAATAAATTTTAATTTTTTAAGCATTTGTAAGCACTTTTATCAGCGCAACAAAGGACGCTTCATTTTTTAATGCCAAGCCAGCCGAAAAAGAAGGAAAAAGTCTAAAAGGATATAAGATTAAGACACCAAGGCGAAGTTGAGGCATAAAAAACAACGCCGAGCAAATTAGCCGCCCAAAAGGGGAGCGAGGGGTGGTGCTGCTGTCGGCGACAGGGGGGAGGATGCGGTTTATCACGCCCACAGCTCGTCGAACGGATATCCGACGCATGGAAGACAAACAAAAAAGGCATTAAATCGCATTTAAGTCAAAGCGCCGAGCGGCTACAAAGCCAAGAACGAAACAGAAACCGAAACCAAACCCAAAACCCGCCACGAAGCCAGAAACATCCACCACTTCTTCTTGACTTGGCTAGGGAATCGCAAGAAGAACAAGGACAACTGGCACTCGAGTCTGGAGACAAGGATGTATTTTCAATACTCAGGAGCTTATCACAGGAAGTTGCCGAAGTGCGTGTTTAATTCCAAAGAATCATTTTGAAGACTTCAAGTTTCATATTAATTTCAATCCAGAATAGAATTTGAATACCTTTTAAAATAAAAAATAACTTTATCTTGTTATACAGGTATATAGAACTATGTGTAAATTAAATACTATACTTAAAGCTTTACGGACTCAAAATAAATTTATAGTTTTCTTAGAAGATCGGAAAAGAGCGTAGATTTATTATATATTAATTATTATTTTGACCACTTTAATAGTTTTTCAATTCAATTGGCCGGAGATTTATATTCGGAATGATAAATTCTCTTGTTATATATTTTTATTATCTAGTATAGTATAAAAAACTAAATTTAATTTTTCCATAAAGCTTATTCAAAAAGTTTTCTCCAGGCTTGAAACAAACCTTCACCTCGTGTACTTATTATTTTGACCAGTATATATGCATACCCTTTTAGGAAGTACGTTCCAAATATATATTATATCTAGTATATGATTATATTAATAAAATACTTTAAGAAAAATAGTTGTGTGTTTAAATATGGTTATGCTTTAACTGAACAATAATGAACTCAACACTAGGAAGGGTTATCTGACATCCTTGCATCAAGTTTTGAATTGTAATAAAATGAATTTTACTACTTTCCCTTTTATATTTAGTGGTTTATTAATCGAAGGCATTGCATAGTATAAAAACATTCCATTACGACCACACACTTAATTAGCCACACAAGGCAGCATTCACTGCATTTCAAGAGGTGAATTTCGACCCTAGATAAGGGGGCTAGGCTCAACTGCCTGGCCTTATTTTGATAGCCTGAAAACCCGGGAGATTACCTCGATCGCTTGGAAACAGCCAAATTGGGAGCAACGGACAGGGAACTGCATTTAGCATATGGATGCACGAGTAAATTATTCATATTGATATACTGCGGGGGAAAAAATGCAGCTCCAACGGGGAGGGGAACACAAATGGGCGAGTGAAATTGAATGCAGATGCGCTGCAAATCGTGGCACAATCCGCGATGGCATTACTATGCACATAAAGCGCATTCCAGCAAATGTCCTGGGCCGGCACCAATTAAAACGAGCAGCAGGAGTTGCCGACAGGACGCCGTAAATGCAGCCACGGCTCACAATGTCGGAATGTTTTTTTTACTGCGCTTACAGTGGCGCAAAAAGTGCGTCCCCGCCTGCGACACAAAGGAGCAATTAATGCGAAATTGTAGCTGCATAATTGCTGAACATGCAGCAAGGGGCAAGAGGCATAAAGAAGCAATTAATGCCGCACAAATGCGCTTGGCATGCATAAAAATGGCCAGTCGCAAAAAGCGGGTAAAGTGCAGCAGAGGCAAATCAAAGCCGCTTTTTACGGACCATTTTCTGGCCGGAGCGGCGGCTAAATTCTGAATGCCTGGCCGGAGCTGGCAAACAATTGCAATTACATTAGAAAAGACAGAAACACTGGATTGATGGAACTTAGATTTTGGCCAGGCTAGAGATGGCAATAACATCTTAATACCAATAAGGCTTTGAAAGCCACCGACTGAGTGAAAGCAAAGACATTGTAATATTGTGCTTGCAATTAAAAATATTTAAAGTAAATGAATGTTTAATCAGTAAACCCCATTTTACTTACATTTTAATACAATTTATTTTCTTTTAAATATAACTTAATTTCATTTAAAGTCTCCAACTTTCACTTTAGCTCCTTTAAGACAATGTGACTTCATTGTTGACTTTATATTATAGGAACATTTTCCAATTCTATATATATTTCCTAGTTCATCCCTAGTCAAAGCTAAGCTTGGGCCACCCACGTAGTGATTTTAACTTCCGTTGCATGCCAGGCACGTTGCAAAATTGTCGCAGCGCAGACAACCGAAAAAAGGCAGCAAAAATCGCTTCTCGAACACAAAAGCCACGGACAAACGAATTGCCAATTTAAATGTGAATAGAAAAATTGCATCGACGCACCCGCTCATTGCTCACACACTCGGCCCGCCCACTCTCATCGACACACTTGCACAGCATAACACAGCAGCGGTCCTGCCATCCTTTATCCTTTCACAATCGCCAATCACTCACTCACGCGAACAATGACGCAGCCAAATGCTACGTGGCCTTCATTTTGGAGCTCCGATTCCGCATCGGTTTTGCTTTGCAACTGCAGTTGATATGGGCATTCCTAAGCTTTCTTAATTTTACAAAAATAAACTAAAAGATTTTGGATCTTAAGGATATAGGAAAGGCATTACATAATATAAAACTTTGAACCTTTAAAATAAACACTTTTAAAAGTTCTTTTCAGGTGGACTACAGAGCTTAAAAACTCGTTCTAATTTTTATAATTATAATCTCTTAACCCCTAAAAACATTTTAAAGCTATTAAAATGCCTCTTTCGGTGGGCACCTAGAGCTTAAATATTATTTTTATTACTACTACGACTACGAAATGAAAATGTAACTTTTTTGCTATATTTTAAAAAATGAAAAATAAAAAATAGATAAATTAAAAATAAATGAGAGATCTCTGATGTTGCAAAATATAAAAAAAAATTTAAATAAATATGAATTAAAATAAATTTCCTTATTGCTGCGCCTTTGTTCTTATTTCTAAGCAAATATCAAACATGCAATTAGTAATCATTAATTAGCTAAGACATTAGCAATTAAAATAGGTCAGTTGGGTCTTATTTTGTACACATAAACATTATCGAGAATATATATTATTATCAGCATAAAGGCGAATTTTTCCATGCTCACATCTTGGCTTCCTTATCCTTATCAGTAAAACAATGGGAATGATGAAATTCATACAGTTTTGTTTAACAAAAGTTGCAATTTAACTAATTCTCTACATACTTCAAGTAAACTTTGTAGCTTGTTTGTTGAAAATATTAAATATATTTTTTATATTACATTTTGCTCGCAAACACATACGCCAAACAAATGTCGGAAGGTCGGGCAGTGGCTTGAGGATCAATGGACCGACTGAGATAGATTCAGCAACCAACCAGATGAAGAGGCCCAATGCCCCCATCGATTTCGGGAACAATCTGTGACAACAACAACTTTTTAATTGCATAATGAGCGTGCGGATTTCGCGGCCTATGGACTGATAAACATATTTTCGCCCAGCGAAAGAGGCATTCAACCCAATCGACTTTGGGATGCACTCCTGATGATAACTCGTATGGGTATAAAAGACGCGGCGATCTGGCTAGAAAATGCAGTTGCCTGCTGGTCTGTGTCTTAGCATTGTGCCAGGAAGAATCTTCCGAGAATCCATAAAAGAAATATCACTCTAGACTCTCTGTAGTAGTCAGTCATCAACATGAATTGGATTCTGTTGTTGGTGGCCTGTGCGGCCAGCGTTGTGGCGGCAGGAAGGATTTCGATGGGCCCCGAGCGGGTTCAGGGTATTGGTAAAGTTCAATTCCAAGAAATAATGCAACCAATTAAATTTAACACTCTATCCCTTAGGCCGCATGTCCCTGGAGGATCTGCAGCGTCAGAAGTTCATACTCGACATTGTGCAAAACATTCGCCAGCCGCTGCAGCAAAACGATCTCATCCAGCTGGACCAGGGACTGATTGTGGATAGCCAGCGTTATCGTGGTGGCATTGATGCTGAGATGCAACGAGTCATTGAACTGGACCGCCAGCGACGTCTACTGGACGAGCACCAGGTGTACACCGTCGGTCGTCTGGAGGATGTGCAGCAGTTGCGCGGCATCTACCGCCTGCTTGTCCGCTCTCAGGACTTCGATACCCTGCGTCGCAACGTTGTCTATCTGCGCCGCAACATTAACCCCGTTCTGCTGGTCAACGCCTTGGTCCTGGCCATTCGGGACCGTGAGGATACTCGCTCTCTTGTCGTGCCCGCTGTCCAGGAGCTGCTACCCGAACTCTACTTGGACGAGGATGTAATTGAGCAGGTTCGAGGCGTCCAAAGGGAGCAAACCCAGCGGCCTTTGCTCATGGACATTGTGGGACTGCGTCAGCGCCAGCGCATGATGAATCCCGTGTTGAACATCCTGATGCCCTGGCGGGACATCCACATGCAGATGGCTTTGATGAGGCAGCAGAATCGCCAGAACATTTTGGGCAAGAATCGTGTGGTTATCCGCGCCGAGACTCGGGGCCAAACTGAGGGTACCTCTCTGCTGACGGAAGATATTGCTCTGCGCAACTTTGTCCAGAATCTCATCCAGGAAATGGCTCTGCTGGAGGAGGACTCCCAGGAGGATGATATCCGCAATATGCTGGAGCAAGACCAAAGGATCAACAGGGACGAGGAAGAGCAGTGGCTCGGCCGTAATCGGGAATGGAACAACAGGGAAAGGGAACTGGGACAGGATCAAGACGGCGGACGCCTGCTCCGTGTCAATCGCCGTCGCCAGCAGGAGGATCTGGAGGATCAAAGCCAGATTAACCAGCGCGAGCGCTTCCAGCGAATCCTCCGACGAGATGATGATAATGATGATGACGACAATGACGACGACGATGATACTCGCATGGGCCGTGTGCAGGGAGGTCTCCGCACTGGAGGAGTTCGAAATTTGCTGCGAGTCAACCGCCGCCGTCAGCAGGAGGGACAGCGGGATCAGGCAGGGGATTTAATCCGAGATAACGATGACGATATCCGCATGGGCCGTGTGCAGCTGCAGCGTGGAATCAGCCAAGGAGGAATCCGCATGGGAGGAGCTGAGGATCTGCCCACTGTTAACGTAAACAGTGACCGCCTGCTTCATGTCGGCCGCCGCCGGATGAACAGCATCCTGGAGGATCAGCCATGGGGGCGCCAGCGATTCATGGGCGTAATGAGGGGAGATCGCATCAGTGAGGGACGTCGCGTGGGCCTGCAGGAGGATGTGCGTCAAAACGACTGGCAGATGACCCGTCAACGCCAGCGATTGGACCAAAATGAGGATGACCGCGAACAAGGACGCCGCAGTGGCATGCAGCGGGAGCAGGGAAGCTACGCCGATCAGCTGGAAAGCGTGAGCCGCGATGATGAGCGATTGGTCCACGTGAACCGCCGTCGCCTGAACCAGGACATATCGCAGCAGCAGCAGAGGATGACTCCCCGTAGAGTGGGATCCATTGGTGAGGGTCGTCGTGTGCTCGGAGAACGCCTCATCCAGGATGAGGATATCCTGAAGCTTATCCGCAGCGATAACCGCCTGCCGCTGATGAGCGACGAAGAGATCTTGGAGATGCTAAAGAGGAACCGCCAGCAGCGCCTGGAGAAGATGCAGAATGACAACAACGATGATGATGATGATGACAACAGTGACGACGAGGATGAGGTTCGGGGAATACGAAGCCGTCGCAGTATCTCTAGTCTGCGTGGCGAAAACACTCGTCGCAGAGAAATCCTCCTCCACAATCTGCGCCAGCTGGTGGCTCGCCTTAACCAGGAGAGCATCTCTCAGGGTCAGACGATCAGGCAGCAGCTGCCCTGGCTTAACAATCCCCGCCAGTCGCAGTCCGAGAGTTTGACACAAATCCGCATTGACGCCATGATCGATGAGATCGAGCAGCGCCTTCAACAGGCCTCCAACCGACTTAACATAAACTCCCAGCGAGGACAAATGGAGGAGCAGCGCCAGTTGGAGTCCCGAATCGCCGACATCCTGCTAGGTCGCCGTGGTATCCTCAACATCATCCGACAGGTGGTCAAGGATAACGGCCAGCAAATCGACCGATCCGGCCTGGGCATTCGTCTCAGCGATCCGCTGGTGCAGCACACCCTTCGCCGGATCGTGAGGACTATCGACAAGCAGCGAGAGCAGATGTTCGATAGCTACCGCCAGGAGGAGCTCCAGATGCGAGGCGTGGCCATCAATGATGTGCGCGTGGACAAACTGCGCACTCGCATCGAGGAGCACGACCTGGACCTCAGCAATCTGGTTGAGCAGAACCAGCAAGGCCAGCAAGTGGTTCTGGGTCGCCAGCGCCGCCTCAACAACAGGCCCTTCACCATTGACATGGACATCAGCTCGGACCGCGATCAGGATGCCATTATTCGTGTGTTCCTGGGCCCCGCCGAGGATCAGCAGGGCAGACAGGGTGTTTCCCTGCAGCAGCGCCGCCGAGACTTTGTGCTGCTGGATGCCATTAATGTGCAGCTGCAGACGGGTCGCAACCGAATCCAGCAGAGGTCCATCGACATTCCCTGGACCACTCGCGATGTTACGCCTCTGAGCGAGATCTACCGCCGGGTGATGCTGCAGCAGGGCATAAGGGGCCAGCAGGAGCAGGAGCAGGAACTGGTTGGCGAGAACGGTGGCTTCCCGCAGCACCTTCTTCTACCACGCGGTCGTACCGAGGGTCTGCCAATGCAGGTGCTGGTGATCGTCTCGCCTGTGCTGGAGCAGGAAGAGCAAGAAATAGTGCCAGAGATCGGAGTGGGCATTGGTCGTGCCTCGCTGCGTGACGGGCGCCCATTGGGTTATCCTCTTGACCGAGCCATCGTCAACGAACAGGAGCTGCTGCAGCTGCCCAACATCCAGCTGCAGGACGTGGTCATCATTCAGGAGAACTGAAGTTAAATAAATAGCAGATCGACCGACCCTTCGCCCGCTGGTGGACCCCTCTGAGAACCCCCGAACGAACCCTAGTTTAAGTCCTTCGAATCTAACTAAATTTATAATAGCAAAATGTTATATACTCTTGTAACCCTTTTATATGTAATTCTTATTAAATTCTTAGCAAGCGATGCAAACAAGCATTAAGACTCGGTGTTTTTTAAATATATTCATGGTAACTGATAATATTCCAGCAATGCTTCATATAAATCCTTTTTCCGTTTAGACATCTATTGAAGACTCCTCCTATATCTAGGAAACCTCTTCAAAATCCCTCAGGCCAAACAACATCCAAGCTCTCAACTTGTCCTTATTGGAAGTGTCACTTTTCTCGATTTCCCAACCAGAGATGATGGTTAAATCATCGTTTTATCGCTTCTCATACTGCACTCACGTTCACCTGACTGGCTTTTCTAATTTCGAAAAACAATTTCAATGCAAATTGCATGTCCATCGGGAGCAGGAGAGGAACAGGAGCCGGTAGGGATTACAGGCATCTGCCACGCCCCCAAACAATGGATGCCAAGGATGCCGGGATGGCCAGACAATGCAGCGTCAAAATAGCTGGCAGGCAACCCATCCTGAGACTATAATAGACTTTTCTTATTCCAGCCACACAACTCAATTTGTATATATACTCAATGCTCCCGTGTATATATGGTCATGTCTGTGTATCTGCCCTTCTGCAGACGCCCAGCGAAGCGTCAATTGCCAAATTAATTGGCCGTAAAAAATTGAAAATGAAAATATAATCACACTTTCCGTTGTCGAGCACTCACGTTGTCACTGGCGCTGGCTCAGGTCCAAACGGATCTGGCGTTTAACCCCTCTATATATAGCGGCTATAGAAGCGTTTTCTCATCAGACCCGGCTATAGGAGCAGATTCTGGAAAGAATGGGGGAGAGCAGGGAGCGGTGGACCCACCAAAGGGCGTCAGACATTTCACCGCAGGCGCTTAAACGTTGCATTTTTCCAGGTTGTCCTGCGCTCTCACACCTGAGATAGTACCCTGTTGAGCCGTACTAATCATGCTGGACTAATGGAGAATTTGAATGTAATATTTGGGTAATATTCGTGGATTATTATTTCGAGTGAGATTCATAAAAAAGGAATAAATATCTATAATAAATATAAATGATGAATGCCTGCAATTGTATTTTTTAATTTATTAGATTTACAGTAAAAATATCTAATATCAATGTTAAGTGTGTTCAGAAACTCCTGTTGGACTATTCATAAAATTTGTATTGAGCTTTAGAAAAAAGAGGAAAGTAAATACATGAAATAATAAATTAAAGCTAAAAGTTACAATAAATAAGTAATTAAATATTTTATAAAATCACGTTTAAAAACACTTTACTTTAGAATGTTTAAATAAATACATAAACATTTAAGCTAGTTATAATTTTTTGGGAAAAAGAAATTACATTTTCATAAAAAAAAATGTCTATAATTATAAATCGAATGATCGGAATAAATTCCAAGTTAAAAAATATATACATATATAAAATCATATTTGCGTTGGGTATTGAAGTTTATTCTTTGTTTTTTCTATTAAATAATAAACACAAAATATATTTTAAATATTATTTGCTCTTTTTGATAATAACTTGACTACTCATGTTCTTATTTAATTGAACAAATATATTTTAATCCCGCAAAAACAGACCACTCACTATTCGATCTCTTCCTATACCCTGCATTTTCCATGCTCTCCTTTATCGAGGTACAAGAAGGAATGTGGCACGTTGCATAATGGAAAAATTTTCGCACTCGACCTGATACTGTTTCCCCAACTCGTGCCGCCTCAATGCACTTTCATTATCTTCGAGTGGTTTGCCGTTCATTTCATTTCATTTTGCTGCCATCGTTGTTGATGTGCCCTTTTTGTACTTTTCATACTTTGCAATATGAAATTTAAAATGTTGTTTTCTTTAGTTTTTCCAGCGTCTGACGAGCTGATTAGGGGATTCCAGGAGTTGGGGAATTACACGAGCTATTAGGCAGCCGCTTAATGCGAAAGTAATTATGTCTTGTTAATCAGACTGAGGCTGTGCGGGGTCAAAGGGTATTTAACCCGTAAGTTTATCGGGGGAGCACCCTGCGACTTGAAGGTAGCTGAAAACCGAAAACTTTTGTGATTAGCAGGCGCCCTTTGCCGCGGTGCAGATAGCGTCTTGAGAAAAGCCGGAGGAGTTGACACTTTAAAAATTTATGTTAATTGTAATATACCAATTATAACATATTCAAATTTATGAAAATAAAACTAACATAATAGAAGAATTCATTAAATAAACATAAGAAGAGAATAAATATTAAAAGACAACCAAACAAGGGTTATTCGTACTTCGTCGAGATAGAAGGGCTACACTTTTATAAACATTAACTATAATTTATAAGGAATTAATTTTTTAAAATTCTAAATCCATTATTTTTCCAGTGTAGCTGCTGCGGAAATGCCCGTATAATTTATGTTCTGGCTTGGCGCTGTGCAACGGAAATGCCGGCGCGTAGTTTTGCCGCGCCTACAAACTCCTTCTGATGCTTGCACAAATTTCGTAGCATACTATTCAGCGCCAAAACTTTTGGCACGCAAATTAGCGGCCACGTTTGTTTCGCTGAGGGAAATAGTCGTGAAGCTGGGGACGGGCCTGGCTTGTTGCAAAAACTTTTTCAGTTATGAATATAAAGTTTATTTATTAAGCAAACAAGTTGGCAGCCTTATCTATGCCGTGTTCTCTGATGGTCCTTTCTCCGTCAGTTCTTTTTGTGGTTGCCAAACAATTTCGCAGTTGGTTGGGCATTCTAGTGCGAAATGGTGGAAAAGTTGTGGGTGAAACGCAAAAATTCGCCTGAATGGTGAGAGGAATTAACTGAACGAGTCTACTTCAAAGTTCTGAAGAATAGAACGTGAAGGATTCTTGTGCTGCTTACTGATAATATTTTTGCAAAGATATCTAATGTAAGAAAAAACAAATTCTTAAGGTTAAAATGAAATAGCAGCTAAAACAATTAAACTTATTAAAATAATTTCTTTACAAATTATGTAAATAATGATTCGAGATCTAAATTCCAATATTCTCGTTTAAAACTACTCTTAAATACATAACTTGTTAAATTCTTATATTTAAAAATTAAGAGAAAGCCAATTCATAAGAAAATAATCTTTGTAGTATATCAGTAATATTCGAGCTATAGAATTTTAAATAAAATATTTTATTAATACCATCGAATTCAATAAGGTTTAGAGTGCAGTCTTTGAAAATATATGAATTATGCAACTGCCAATTTTGTTTTATAGATTTGGGCAATTACAAGAACTTTGCCTTATAGACAACTTTAAGTATTTGATGTGTACATAATGTGGCACACTTTATATTTTCTCCAACTTTACAACACCGACAATACTTTAATTATTGAATTTAGGAGGATAGAAAACATATATCTAAGACTTCAATTCCAAATCCTTTGTGGCATTTGTAAAATATTTAACACACTATCAGAGTGGATGTGGGGCAATCAATCCGAGATATTGGGCTTCGACCACCTTTTATGCGTAGACGTGTGGAAAATATTGCACGGAAGGGAGGCGTGAGCTGGCTCCCAAATCAACTTGGGACAAACCCTTCCTTCCCACTCCGAAACGGGGCATTCAAAAATGTACAATAAACATTTTCACACGCCTGCTCTGGTTATGGTGGGAGGAGGGTTGTGGGGGCTATCAAGTTGAGCAGAAAACTTTTCGCTATTCATGCAGATGTACACGACAAAAAATTGCTAACAAACGGAAATGTGATATACGCGAGGCAACCATAGGACACACAAAGGCTAATGGACCAGGATAGGGCAGGGGAATTGGTGGAACCAGGGGCGTAGAGAGCTCTTTATAACAACTTTACTATTTAATAATTCTAATATTAAAAGATATATAAATATTTTATAAAGCCATATAATTGTGTTAACTTTTTTATATTCTTAAATCTTATTAATGACAAGAAGTACAATTTGAAATTCTTAATAAATATTACTCATTTTGCAAAGTTACTTCAATGCACCAATAATTTGAAAGTTTTTGGAACCCCTCTTGATGACATCCGCGTCCCTGCTTAAAATAGCCATGCCGTTTCAGTTGCTTTTGAAAAATGTATTCAGAAAATAAACATTCATGCTGTATAGGTGAGATCTATAGCTACGTGGCAATCGCCTTGTATTCTTCTCGCCCTTCTCTAGGCTATTCAATTTGGTTGTGAATTAAAATGAAGAAGGAAAAAATGTGGGACCGGCGCAAAGAAAATACATTCATGCGTTGCATTGTCAAAGGGATTTTTCTCTCTTCCCTGGCTTTTGTATGATTGAAAGACACCCACCTCAGGATTTCTCAGGAATTTCCACCGCCCACCCCCTATATTCCGTCTTAACTGACACGCTTTGGCGCATCGCTTGATAAGCGCGGAGGGTAAAGGAGTGTTCACAGGAGAAGGCTTTCCTTCGAGTGGGATTAAAAAAATGTTTACATTGCGGAGGAGCGCAGGACATTTTAATGCCAATGGGGAATATGGGACAGCAAGGGTGCAGCTAAAGTAAGGGGTTGTAACTATTTAAAGGTGATGGCTACTATTTAATTAGTTTTACGTTTCTTAAGATAGTAGTCGTAAATGTTCCTACAAAGCTACAAAATATTAGTAATAATAATAGAAATAGAATTTAATTAATTCATTAATAATCGTAATACAAAGAAATCTTCAATATTAAAAATTAATTTCTATTAATATGTACATTAACCATTTAAGTTAATGAGCATCAACTGGTCGAGCCCCAAAGTAATGACACTACCGCATTTACCTTGACATAACAGGAAGATCCGGATCCTGCGAGATGCGTGGAAGATTAAGGGAACCGGAAGGGACAACACGCACTCAGGATTGAGGAGAATGATTGGCGAGAACTTGTTCCCGCTTTGAGTTGACAGAAATCCGATGGCAAACTAATAGTTAACAAAAAATATTTTCAATTACTGTTGCTGTCACAGCAAAATCAATCAATTTGCAGCCACAGACACGAAAGCCATTTAATTTCTATTCCCTCATCCTTCCATGGGTGATCCTCTTAGCTCCTCCTGGTCGGTGAAATATATTTCAAACGCAAATTGATTTTGTGGCCACAGATTGCAGCGGTAAATGCATTTTAGCCAGCTTTTCCCATTTCCAGTAAACGCTTATTTTTTACACTTTATGCGGCTCTCTGTGATTTTGCCAACTAATGAGGTGTGAAAATGTGGAAATGCGATTTCTGCTGCGTTGGCTCTCTCTGGCCTGCAATTAGAATAAATTTATGGGCCGGAGAAGCGAGTGTGTGTGTGGTGGAATCGGAGTGAAAAGATGTGGCAAAGTATGCTATAAAAATGGGATTTGCCCGAATTGGTTGCGGCTTATTTGCTATTCACACCACAACAATGTAAACAATACCCAGCCCGGAGGACATCCCACCCCCGGCCAGGCGGCTACCCCTCGACACACCCGGGCAGCTCGCACCCAGAGGCGACAGTGGAAAGCAATAAAGCGCTCAGCCCACAGACACTGGAATATACTCACAATGCTGAAACAAATTTGTTGCAAATCAAAACAAATTCCAAGTCGGCGACACGCACACAAAAAAGTCAGAGTACTCTTGGTTTGCTCACCACGAAATGGAAATGCTCTTGCCGTGAGATTATTATAAATATTATTTTATATATTCATATTTTATTGCTTATATTTTTTGACTTAGAACGACAATTATGTATAAATAATTACAAATTTAATAAAGCAAGGACGCCTTTAAAATTTGTTTATCCTTAAAATATTTTTGGATTCAGGATCAGCTAAATAATCTGATCTCAGAACAAAACATAGTATTAATCTTCTTATATAGGAATTAAGTTAATTTATTACTAAAGAGCTTTCTTGGTAGACAAATGCACTTGCCAGTCGGGATTTTTATATAAATAAGTTCTAGGCGATAAATATCAAGATTTATAGTTATTCTGTTGAAATATAAAAATATATGAAACTTTAAAATCATTTCTTGAAACCCTAATACCAAGAAATCTATGCATATCGTATAATATTCTTTACAGAATTTTCCTTAATATTCATTCTTTTACAATCTAAGAACAATCTCATATAGACGACATAAATACACTTTTATAGAAGAAAACCAATCTAACCCCTCCGATACGACTTCCTCCATAAACTTGATGAAATTCCACAACAATTTATGCAATCAGTTGGACACAACACAACACAAAACACAAAAAGGAAAAAGAAATAGTACAAATATGACGGGTCCAGAAACCACTTTATGCTGCAGTGCGGCACCAGAAAATCCCCTCCACCGAAACACAATCCCTCTTAAGCCTTTTTGAATATTTTTGACACGTGCACTGCAATTATTTTATTACACAAACCGCCCTTCGCCGTCCAACCCCTCGGTCCGCCCACCACGATATTGGGTCGTATGCAGTGCGCCACGCCCACTCGATTGCAGAGCAGGATAAAAAAATAAAAGCATTCGCATTGGGGGAGCACCAACAATGGACCGGCAATTGATGCAATTCATTGAAAATTTTGATGGCAACTGTTTAGACTAAAATTGCATTAAGTCTCCAAAGGCCTTTGTTGACGTTGTTACGGAAAATGGTAGCCCAAACAATTGCCAATCATTTTCGCTTTCGCGCAATTGCATTCACACATTTTGAACGTGCCCACGAGTAGATGAAATAAAAAATAGAACCGCCAAAATGTTGTTTTAAATACGCGCCTAAATAATCCACCAAAATGATGGTCGGTGTGTGTGCATATATACGAGTAAATATTAATAATGATGCCATTTGTTTGGCCATAGAATTGTTGTGGCTGTTTGTGTGGGCAATAAAATTTGGCTTTGCCACATAATTCAAATTGTTAATCGCGTTTAATGGCGGGCATTTATCAATATTTTCTTCATGTTGTTGCTGAATGCAAATTTTTGTGTTCCACCAGAGGGTAGAGGGAGCGAGACGAAGGCCTCCTAAAGCCACCCCAAAAATGGGGGACCCATTCCAGTTCAAGGGGATCCTTCATTTTGGGTTTCAGTGTTGTGTTGACAAAGCAAGAACAAAAATGGCGGCTAATATGGCCACAAATGTGAGGAGAAAGAAGGATAAAAAGGGGAAGTTAAGCTTGCGAATCGGAATGGATGAAGTTCTTTAATATTGTGGCTTTTTAAATTATTATTATTATTTTTTCGTAATTTATAGAATAAATATATATTATACCTATTTTTTAAAAAGAGCAATCTTTTGTATTAATATTATAATAATTTAATTTCTATAGATTCTTTTTCTAAGATTTCATAAAACTCGATTATTGGCATATTCCTGGATAAATAAAGTCATTCATAAGATGGGACGGAAATAAAAGCGCAGCAGCGGTCATAACTGCAACAGATCTTTGGGGAGAACTCCCACTTTCTGTCCTTCGAAACCGCCCTTAACATTGAAGCTTTGCCATGCTCCAGAGAAACCCCCTGCTCCTCGTGCTTTTAATGCGCGCCATTGTGTCAAGATAAAGAAACGGAAATTAGCACGATAGCAGGAAGTTGCCATCGCCGCTGACGTTGTCCTTGTTCTTGTCCTTGTGTTCTTTCTCGTTCGCCCCTCAAAAAGGCGTGGACTGAAGGCCAGGACAGCAACGATAATAAAAAAAGGAGCAGTGGAGACAACAGCAGTATGGGGAGCCGAGAGCAGCAGCCACTGGGAATCGGAATTGGAGTCAAAGTCGGACAGCCACAAATAATAATGAAAACGGAAATGAAATACAATACCCAAGAAGCCCAAAAAGAATGGAAGAAGTGGTCAAAATGGAGATGCCAACGATACCTCCAGAGGCAGGTCTCAGTTTGACTTTTACTGAGAGTTTATGGAGGAGCCACATAAAAATATTTATGCGTTCGGCTTTTTTAAAACACAAAACAAATAAATTTAAATATATAAAAATTTGTTTTGATTTATAAATAACGGAAAATTATATATATATTGAATATACATACATATACTGAATTAATCAACCAAATAAATAAATATCCAATACTTCAACAAATTACTTAGTGAGCTCAGCTTTAAACAGGTAAAAAAAAAAACATTAAAATAATTTAAAAGATATCATTTTTAAAGGATTTGATTATTCATTAAAACATTTAAAGGGAAACACCATCTGTTAAGTAAGCGAAATTCCAAAACCATTTAGCTAAGCCTCGTCGTAACCCCAAGCCTCAACTGGCTTTAACAATTGTAAAATTAATAAGCCATAAATTCAGAGAAAAAACTTTTCGTCTTTCCTTTCTAATTGTGGGGATTTCGATGGGGAAAGAGATTTTATTTTTTTCTGCTTATTTTTCTAACCACACACAAATTAGACGCAAACAAAATGGAAAGAAAGCCCAAGAAAAGCGAATGCTGATTGTCGTCTATTCAGTTAATTTTTTCATTTACTTTTTGTTGGGGTCTGTGGATAAAAAAGAAGGAGCACACACACAAAGTCAATTAGGCAAAGCGACGTTGGCAACAAAGTGAAAACAATTCACATTTAAATTTGCGTATTCTTAGAAAATTTGCGCCGCGAAGGCAGGGATGAGTCCTGGATGCTGGGTGGCGGTGGTCATTGGGCGGGGGTGTGTGTAAGTTGCCGTAAAATACGTGCATATTATTGCGCTTATCTAGGAACAAACACGCCCAGGACTCCATTTCCCGGCCCGGACCCACAGATGAGGCCTTCCACTTGATGACGATTCCTGTCTCTCTTTTCTACGCTTTTTGTTAGGGGAATTGAATGGGATTGTTGCTGCCGTCTTCGGTCGTATTGTGTGCATTTGTTTTTATGCGAATGTGCCAGTGACAAACCAGCCACATCCACATCCTCCGTCACTTCAAACACTTTGCACCCGCCTAAGCAACACATCCTTCCTTAAACGTTTCTTGCCTGCCAAATGTTGCCATCGCCTGCACTGAAAGAAAAACATAATTAAGTCAAGGGTGTTATAGTCATAACTCCGAGGGAACAAGTTTTTGTGTCCAACCTCTTATGGCATATGTATCAGTACGGTTGCGATTTTCACTTTTATTTAAAAGATAATACAACAGAGAAACCTATTTAGCCAAACCAAACCTATTTTATAAGGCCACTCTGTTCCTTAACAAAATTAGTTATAAATTATATCACTATACGCGACTACACAATGTGATTTGAAATTTTTAGGTTATTAAATTTAATACATAAAATAGTAATTATATCGTTAGGTTTAACAACTGATACAATTCTCCAAATATTATCTACCTGCAAAAACATAATATCAAACTCTGTAACAATTTTATTTTGAATTCTTTATTTTATTATTACATCTTTATTGAAATTTTTAGCTAATTAAATTTAATAGAATAGTTATTATATCGTAAGGTATAACTGATGGCATTCTCCAAATATTATATAGCTGCAAAAACTTAATATGAAAATATGTAAAGGGATTCTTTTTTATTATTTATTTATATTAAATACTCAAACTTTTCTTCTGCGTGTGACATGATTGTATAGCTCCTGCTTGTGTTGGTGTGAGAATGCGGTTTTATGTTTGCTTTGTATTGGCCTGGCATAATAGACACATTTAATTTTACTATTATGCCTTTTTGTTGTCATCGCATTCGTATAATAAACCGTATTCGTTCATTTTCAAGTTTCACTTGTGGGCGGGAAATTCCCCATTCCATTCTTGTCCCATTTTGTCAGTCATTTCATTTGATTTTCTCAAAAAAGGATGCGACTCGGCTTGAGTATGTGGCCAAAGAAATTATAAAAGAGCGCTTGGGAAGGTTAAATAGAAATGTTTATTACTTTTAAATTGTATAGAGTATTTCAATACAACTAAAAATTACAAATATTTATTTTATATCAAGTAATAATGACTAAAGAATAGATGAAATACAAGAAATATGTATTCGAAAGCGAAATATTAAATATTAAAAAGATAATAGAAGTTAAAAAAATATATTTTCTATATTGTAAATTATTTTCTAATTAATTTTTGTAAGATATTACCCAATAATTGAATTCGCTTTAATCTGGGCTCACCAAAGCATGGTGCTGGTAAATCTATATTAATATAAAACCCACTCCATACTATTCAGACATTTGTAAGTCATATATGTATGCACACAAGAGAGCATTCAATTAAGAAGTTTAGCCATTTAGCATATATTATCGCATAATAGTTTTAGGCCTGGCGATGAAAGATTATCACATCCTTCAAACTTTTTGTTAGAACAGACGACGACGCCTCCTCTTCCTCCAGCTCCCACCCAGTCCAAACGGAGAACTCTACAAACAATTGAAGTTTGAGTCCTTCTCGGGTTCCTCTTGGCAATAAGAGGTGTGTGGGGAAACGCCTCGAACTGTCGGATGTCGATGGGTAATCGGCCTCATACAGTTCGCTTAGAGTGGGTTCCGTGAGGGCTGATGGGAAAAGACGTTCGAATTGATTAAAGCCCTTCTTCAGTGAACACTCGAAGGAATCAAGCTGAAAATGGAAACTGGATTGATTCGGTTGAACCAGATACATCGTGGCTTGAACAGTCATATCTGCAGGGGCTTCGACATCTAGAGTAATGCTGAAAGGTTCGTGATTAAGTCGGCGTTGTCTGGCTACAAGATGACGCCTCAGAAACTGCAAGTTATTTCGCTGAGATTGCAGCAGTTGCTGGTCAATTAGGTTGATGAGATCGGTATGCACGGTTTCCTCATAAGTCTGCAAGTTACTAACAGCGACATTATTTATAGAGGGCAGCATCCTTGCTCCTTCTTCCTGGGTTACATTTCCTTTGCCATAACTGTTTATAATTTCCTCTAAGCGAAAGAGTAGCGATCGGTAGATGGGATCCCTTAGGTTGGCCGTGGCCAGGCCCAGCATACTAGGCTGATCTACTTTATATCCGTTGATGGGCAAACTCAGGTGACGGCAAATATTTAAATAATTATTTGCTACTATTTTTTCCGCTATAAGTGAATTCTCTAAATAATCGTTATTATGACTAACCGTCTCGTCAATTTGTCTCTTCAGGTCTTCTATGGTCAAGTCTAAGACGCGCCTAATCGCCGTTGTATCCAAGGTGGTGCTTTTGTAGGGAACTCCACCGGTGGTCATTAAAGGTTGATCAATTACTTCTGAAGATCGACGGCCAGTAGCCAAATCCTCCATACGCAAGGCAGCCAAAAATTCCTTTAAATTGAAAAGATATGTTTGGTAATTGTGCGAGTGTGATCCCATCGCTATCTGTCTTTTGTAGCTGTCCTCATCCCCGGGTCTTCGAAACGCCACGAGGCGATCGCCATCTATAATGACGTGTTTCCGTACCCCCTCATTTGCTTCTTCAATAGATAAAACCAGTCGATTTATCAGGTTGTTCCAATGCGAGTTAAGTTCCAAGTCCATGCTCAAATGAGCCAAATCTCTGATGTTATCAATGACCAAAGGATCCGCTGACATAGGTTCCTCTTCCGCCAAGGGCTCTCTGGGACTGAGATACCTTAGGAATATATGTTTCCAACTGCGCTTGGGTGTCACCAGTCTAATGGGTGTCAACTGATGCCAGGCAATTTCCTGAGCAGCCAGAATAACCTCCTTCTCAAAATAGAGTTGGGGCAGAACTTCAAACATGGCTGGCAGTCTGATATCCTCGGTGTCTTTTCTTTCCCTAACTGCTATCTGCAGCGCGTTCACAAAAAGTATCGGATGAAAGTGTATTCTGGCATAACAAGCGTTTCGTTGGAAGGAATTCCAATCCCTGGCCAAGACCAAAAACCGATATACTCCCAACAGGTTCTGAGGCATTTCCTCATCGAGTTGATTATAAATTGTAAACGGTCTAGGCACTCGATTCTGATGCACAAGATCCAAGAACTCTTTAATAAATCTCCAGGAGCCCTAAGAGCAAAAAATTATAATTATTATTTATTAACAGACATGAAAAAAGTGGAATATATTTACTTCTTTATATTCCCTCGGATCATCGTTAAGTTCACTTCCCATTTCAATGAGTTCCTGATGGAGCAAAGGCTTGTGCACTTGGAGCATCAAATTCAGAAGGAATCGTTGACGCATCTGCCACTTTGTTGGTGCAATTAGAGGTTCTGATGACCCCAGATGACTCCGAAGGGCTGGCAGATTCCAATGATTGCCAAAACTTGTTGTCCCATCTTTAAAAATGAGACAACAAAGGCACACAAATATTAATCTCAACATTTCGACGCAGACTGATCCATGACTTGGAGCCGCTTTTGTTTATAAAATTAAGTACATATATTCCATTCTGATCCAAAGGTTGTCTTGGTGTTTGCAGATAAGAATTAAAATTGGTATATAAATGCAGGCATCGTTTCTTCAATAATTCATAAATAAGTATTTTTTATAAATAAAAAAATTAAAATTATTAAAATTTAGGATTTAAAATTTCTCTATTGTGTTTCCTAATGATTATAAAATATACCTGTTCAAAAAACGGCAACTGATATAAAGAACTATCCATACATTTTCATACCATAAAATCTGGGGAATAAATCTCATAGTTCTGAAAACAATTGATGCTCGTACAAAATTTCAAAATTCATCACATTATTATTAAAACAAATTCGTTTTTATTGGCTCAACAATAATATGAAATATACAAAACCCAAAGCTGTACGCCTCCTAACAGAACGTGACCGATACACAGTTACAGATATATGTATGTATGTAAAAAGTACTTCTAATGATAATGCTAAGCTTATTAAGTCTTTGTCTTTAAGCCAAAGTCGCGCGTTTGGCTACAAACTCCCTGGAGGTCTTCTCCTTGTTGGTAAAGCGAGCATATCTGTAATGAAATATTAAAATATATATTTATATATCAAATAAAGAAAAAGATGTAATGACAATACTCACGTTCTCTGATATTTGGCCACATCGGATGCGCTAAGGGACGGTCTCGTGGTTTGGAAGGACTCGATCAGGTGTTTCTGCCTCAGCGAGATTTTCTTTGGCAATTTCTGGGTTTGGAAGGAAATGAAGAAACGTTAGTGCATAGCGATAATTCGATGGGATAGACTCGTCGGAAGTTCTTGGTTTCCTAAATCTAGGGACTAATTAAACTTATACGTATAGTGGTATCTAAGCGGAGAGGTCTCTCGGAATGTCTCGCTGTAGGAGCCATCGTCCTCATCCCCCGATGAGGGCGGAGTCTCCAGCATGGGCATAGAAAGATCTAAATAAGCGTCATTCGGATTGCTGCTCGCCTGCTGCAGGATTCCGTCGAAGCTCTCCACCAGTTCCGTGAACGTGGGCCGTGCACAGGGCTCGAAGTGCCAGCACTGCCGCATCACCACGTAGATATTCAGCGAACATTTGGACGGCTTCTCCATGCGCTGGCCTGTGATCAGGTAGCTGTAGAGCTCTTCGGCGGACAGAATTTGCGGATAGGGCTGTTCTCCGTACGTCATAATCTCCCAAAGCAACACCCCATAGCTCCACACGTCGCTCTGGGAGTCGTACTTCTTCTCCTGCAGCGACTCTGGTGCCATCCACTTGATGGGCAGCCGGCCGTTAGTGTTTTTCCGGTAGTAATCTGTGTCCTGGATATCCCTCGCAAGGCCAAAATCAGCGATCTTCATCACATAGCCATCGCTGACGAGCACATTGCGCGCGGCGAGATCACGATGAATGCACTAAAAACGAATTGCCAGAAATTTAAGTTAAATATCCTTTCCTAAGTATGCTCCATTTTCACTCAATGATTACTGATTGGCAGAGCAGAAAATATATTTATTTGTATTACTCCTATAGATCCATACAAATATATACAACATTATAAAACCTTCTTCGAATTCGTTCTCTGCCAAAGAGTATCATTGTTTTGAAACTAAGTTAGACATACCCGTCGTGAGGCTAGGTACTCCATTCCTCGAGCAATTTGAAAGGCGAATTTGGTGAGCTCCTTCTCGCCCAGCTCCTGTGGCGGTATCAGTGGTTTGTCATCCAAGTAGCCATCGCTGTCACTGCGCCGTTGCGGAGCTCCCGGTCGATTCTGTTTTAGGAAATCCTTGAGGTTGCCGTGGGGTGCATACTCGACGATCACCCACAGCGGTCCACCCTGACTGCAGCAGCCCAGCAGGTTTATAATGTTGATGTGCTTGCCTATCATCTTCATCACCTCCATCTCGCGCACCAAGCTGGCCATGTCCGTGTCCGTGTGCTCGTCCTTGACCATTTTTACGGCCACAATGGTCTCGGCTAGCTGGGGACTCCTGGGCAGCCCCTCCGCCTCTGCCATTACCACGCGGCCAAAGGCGCCCTCGCCCAAGATTGAGCCTAAGCTGAGCTGCTGTCTGGGTATCTCCCAGTTGGAGTCCAGCGGAAACTCGTATTCGTTGAAGGCCTGGGCAGGATCAGCTCCTCCCGTTCCCGTGGTTGAAACTGTCGTGCGTTGCTTTTCGATCTTAATGACTGGCATCTGCAGGTCGCCGGAGTTGCAGGTGCTGCCCTCTTCCCCTGCCGGGCGATAGATGATTACCTTCTTTGTCCACTGATGAACCGTCTCGATGCGGAGCTTTAAAAGTTTCTCCCGCCTCATTCGGCGGAGCATGATCGTTATAAAGGCGCTGCCCAAAACAAACAGAGTCACGACTATAATGGCAGCTAGCGTAAAACCCAGGGGATTGGCACGCAGCAGAGTGTATATCTCCAGGGGCGGCTGAGGGTTCCTAACCCGTAAATACACACTGGAGTTGCTGCTACCCAGGGTATTTATTGCCACACAGGTGTACCAGCCCTCTTGCTCGTAGGTCACGTTCCGCAGCTCCAGAACTACAGAGTTAGTTGTCACGGTGAAATTGAGGCGGGTGAACTCCACTGCCCTGGAGCCTCCCAAGGAGTCCTTCCGCAATACAGCGCGCTCCCATCGGGCAGTGGGATGCAGATCGGAGAGGACGCTGCACTTGATGTCCAGGCTTCCGTTCACATTCACCGTCTGGTTCTGCGGCACCACAATTATGGGCGAGGATCGGGTGCGTTCGTTGACTAAAACGTCAAAGTCGAAGGAAATGCATCCGAATGAGTTGCAAACTTTGCAATTGTACTTTCCCGAATCCGCGCTGGTGGCCTCCACAAAGCGTAGGATATAGTTTTTCTTTACATAAACCCCAAGTCCGCGATTCAGGGGATTGCTGTCTTTTGTCCAAGTAATGTTCGCCTTGCCGGCAACGGGGCATGCGAGGGTCATGGTGTTACCGGCCACAGTGTGCTGCAGTCGTTTTAAATCCTTTTTGAATACGGGCGGACCTTCACCGGCACCGGCATCCGCAGATGCGTTGTCCGCCTCGTCGTCTGTATCTTCCGGAACGGGTGCTGGTGGTATGGGTGTGCCCACTGTGCTGCTGGTGTAGACACGAGTTGTGGTTGTGTCTTCAGGACTGTACAGTTCCAGATAGCCGGCACCAATAGTGCGTCCTAGTTGATTCTCTGCTATGCAAATATACCAGCCAGAATCTTCCATCAGAACATTTCCCAGGCGAAGAACCTGAGGCTCATCCTTTTGCGTCAACATGGGCTCAAAGCCCTTTGGGAGCTGGGACTGCTGCTTCAGTAGCTGTAGTACGCTCTCGATGTTAACACCGCTGTCCTGGTGCAGCCATGTTATTTTAGGCTCCAGAGGAGAATCCTCTAACCGACACAGGAAGCTGACATTATCCTCGAGTGCGACGCTGGCGTTTTGGGGATATCCCGGCATCAGGACAGGCACTGTATGATTCCGACTGACCACCTCCAGACGGGTGGGATTACTCATCTGACATTCCTGCTCCACACACATCTCACAACGATAGCTCCCCGTGTCATCCGGCTGTAGTTGCGTAATGGTCAGAGACCACCTTTTGATCTTAATTCTGCCGCGCCCGCCGAGGATTTGCTTGTCGTTGTGCAACCAGGATATATTCACTCCCGTTGCTTCCGGATTTTTGGGGGTACAGCTCAGCTGGAAGAGACCACCCGCAGTGCGCTGCACGAACTCTGGAAGTGGTTGCAGCCATTTCAGGGATGCATTTGCATTCAGCGGCTGAAAGAAGAGATCCGACTGCGGAATCTTCTGGGTAGTCTCAACATTGGCAAAACTGGCTATATCATTGCCACCGGCCTCCTTGTAGCCAATTATCAGGGAGACATTAAACCATCTATTCTGGCCATCCAAGCAGCCGTAGTTCCCCGAATGCCGGGATTGGGCTCGTTCCAGTTGCAGCACAGTGGCCCTGAGCTGAAATTTATCTTGATAAAACCATTTGGCTGTGGGTCGGATGCAGTGCAGCGTGATGTCCATGTCGGCGGGAATGTGGCGTTGTTTGAGACTGTTTTCTGCGGTGACATCGATGCGGCAGCTGTGATGAGCAAAGTCGCAGCCCAAGTCCGCAGACGCCGAAACGAGCGCAATGATCATCAGCGTGATCGGCACTTTTGCCATGGCTCAAGTGGATTCTCTCAGAGTTCAACAGCAGCCAAAGTGATTGTATCTGGTTGGGTTCATACGAGTATGGATATACAGTTGCGGTCAAATTTTAGCAGTAGGTTTGGATATAACATGATGGGTTCTATTTTTATGTATTTGTTGAGTAAAAATAAAATTTTAATTTATATAGAAGAAGCCAAAGTATTTTTCTAAATGCAACTGGAATCTATTATGTTTTTAATTTATTATTAACTATGTTGCAAAATATACCGGGATGCTTCAGATATCACTAGGATTTTTGAAGACACTAAAAAGGTGGCATTTTTAGGATACAAAATTGTATATTATTCTGAGTTTGCTACCTCAAAAATAGCTTAGCATTTTTAAAAATTCTTAAAACATAGTGCTTTTTTTGCATCTTAGGTACACTAAATTGATGGTACTAAACTTTTCATTGCATACTTAAGTATGACTTTTAAATAATTTTTAAAGCCCCAGTGGTTTTTGATACAATCTGTTAAAGTAAATAAAAACAAACTAGGTTGAAATAACAAATATTTTACAATTGGGAAAACAAATTGTGATATAATTTTCTGTAATTCTGATGGAGATGCTCTTTTTTGACCGCAACTATATAAGTATTGATGTGTATTGCCAAAACTCCGTTTCTCTCGCTGTCTCCCTCTCGTGATCGCCTCTCTGTGTCATTTTATTTATTTATTATTATTGTTTAATATTTTATTGCCAACACGGCACACGGCCCAGCCAAGTCTGCCCAGCACCAATATGCAAAAACTCGAAGGAGAAAAAAAAGGCAGATGTGTGTGCCTTGCCTCCGTAATGAGCTCGAAGACGTGGTCGTAGCCACTGAATTGCCGGACACACTCGTTGCCACCCACTCCCTATTGGCGTTCCACTCCCAAAGGGGATCTCCACTATAAGTTTTCTATATTCGACACTCGCCAAATGCGTTTTTCCATTCAACAAAAGGCGTACAGTTAGAAAAGCGACTTAAATCGGTTGAAATCATTCGTTACAGTGGCTTGACACTTTTAGTTATTTTTAACCACAAAGCAAACAAAAATTACACTAACGAATTGCAATCACAAATCAAGAAATACCCCAATGATGATGCTAAAAATAGCAGAAATAACACCTTAAGGTACCCTGAAATACTCCAAAAACATGCAAATCAATTAACTTTGTAAACTATAATTTGGTGTTGAAAACTCTAACTATGCAAGAAAACAATAATTAAAAAAACATTCAACTTCGTATTGGATCTCCACAATAAGCTTACGGTGAACTATGTTTTCCGCCCACTGACTTTTATGAACTGTATTCCAGCTTTAAGGGTATATTGTTTGCCTGGACCTGGTCAACAAATCTTTACCAAGTAAACAAAATAAAGATGTATACTATCCAGTTTAATGATTAACGATGATATGCAAGTCTAGGGTAAATCCCAAAATGTGTTGGCAGCTTGAAATCGAGTATTTCAGAATGCTTATCTCATACTATTTATCACCGCTCAAATGTTGGTAATTTTTATCATAAAATAAGTATGTATGTAATGTAGAAAATACATATTAAGTGCACTTAAGGACAGTATTAAGTCAAAGAAATCCTTAGCTAACGAATTTAATTTTAAAATCAGTTCCAATCTTTTAAATAAATATTTATAAATTTATAACTAATTGGCTTTGCTCTTCCCATTTTTAATCATTCAATAACCAAGACGTCTTCGAACCACTGTGCCGTTAATGAAATTTATTTTATTGTTTGTAAGGCATGCGACAACCGTTGTGATTGCCGTTGTTGTTGCTACTAGTAATTGTTGCTATTGTTGTTGTTTTATGGTTGCTTTATCGGCTTGACTTCAAGCCCGATATATGTATGCACACGCGTCGCAGGTTTTAATTTATTCAATTCCTTTTTTCTCAGTTGTTGCCAAATACGAGTCGATCGCTGTATTTGAAGTATGTATTATTTTTCTTTTTTCTATTATTTTTTTCTCAGTTTGTCAGTCATTCAATATTATTCGATTTAAAGCCAGCAGGCGCACACATGGCCAAAAGCGTTTAACTCACACCTTTTTATCTTGTGAATTATTATCGGGCGAATGAATCTTTCGCATACCCGATTTGACATTTCAACTTGGTCTCTGCGCTATTTTGAGAACGGAATTACTTGGCGAATTTCAGCACTTGACATTCTGCATATTATTTATGAAATTATTTTTCTGATTTCAAGTATTTTATATGAGCGGGGTATTTGGTTTTTATATATTTTTCTTATATGATTCTTTATATATTTTTTATTATTATTGTATTAATTTTTATATTCATATTTATATATGTATGCATTTTTTATTTGCATTAGAATCAGTGGTGCTCTGACCGGAAATCGGTAAATAATATACACTAATATACATAGTAAATCAAGTCAATGAAGTTTAAATCTAAATAACTTCGAGTCTAAATTTGTAGACCTAAATACGTAGCTTTTAGAAATAAATATGTTGTTTCTCAGGCGATATTTTTATCAAATTCGATAAACTTGAAATATTTAAACGATCAATGAATATTCTTTTTGATATATCAGATTTTCGAGCGGGGGGATAAAATACAATACTTTTTGATATATAATTGTAATATAATATTGCCAAATTTGGAATAATCTATAGGACTTTTCCTCTTAATATTCACCTCTACTTTGCTCTATATATTTCTAAAAAGCAATTCTAACATGCATTTTGTCTGGCCACCACTGTTTCCAACTGATACTTAATATTTTGACTTCATCGGTTCTGGTTCTTATGTTGATCTTTCGTTTTTATTTGAAACTTTTTACTGCACTTGACATGATTTGTATTTATTTGACTGCTGGAACATTTCTCCCTTTAAATTTAAATTTGTTTTCTTTTTTTGTTTTACTGCTGCATGTCAGCCCCGATGGGAATACGTATGTATTATTGTTTCCTTCCACGCCACAACCCAAAAATCTTTGACCAAGAAATCACGTTCTTTGTCTTTTATTCGCACAGAGCTGGGGGAGCGTTGAGTTAAGACCGAAAATAATATTGTCACAATATTTAGCTGGCTGTGTTTATTTCGCTGTCAATCGAGGATGGAGTTTGGATAAAAATCTTTTTATTTCTTTAAGGCGACTTTAGGCGTTTCCGCTTCGTTGCCAACTTTTATTTCCCTTCCAAGAGGCACATGAGAGAGAGAGACAGAGGGAGAGAAAGGAGGAGTGGAGGGCCCACTTCCGTCACACCAACCGTAATCCGTAGTTTGTGGAAGGAACCGAGCGAAGCCAACCGATTAGCTTGAAAGTGCGCAAACAACTAACTGACAGTAACGATCGAACGGAAGAAACTTTTTCAACAATAATCCGAACGTTCCCGATTGCCAGCCGATTGCCGGCCGATCGAAGCCCATTAAATCCGATCCGAGCTCGGTAAAAGTGTTTGCTCAGATCCTGACGCAGGGTCTGGGACTCAGGTTCGGGATCGGGATCGGCATCGGGCCTAGCTACCTGTTCGAGGTGGTCTCCCTCCCGCATGTTGCAATTGTTTTCGCTTGTACTTAGTTTCCCTCAGCGGGTTCCTTTCTTTTTATTGTTGTCGCTGGCTCTTGTTGGTTTTATTCTAAGCATGTTTGCGGTGGCATCGACTCGTTGAAATTCTTTATTATCTGCCCTTCGGGCTGCTCTCCCTCCAACGCTCCCTCTTTCGTTTTCTGTTTGTTTGCTAGGCGGCTTAATTTATGCAAAAGAAAATGTGTCCATTGTCTTAGTGGCGAGGTGGTGCTGTGCCTGCAGTACGTGCGCATGCGCGGTAATCGCATATCAATAAGGAAATATCCGTTACGTGACTGATATCTAAAAATCCCAGCGGCTGGAAGTGGCAAACACAAGCGCTGGCTCCCGCATAGATCCCCTGATTCTGATCCAGATGCCAGGCACGTAAACTACCCAAAAATAGTTAAATGCATTTTTGCTGCACTTGCTGCTGTGATGGGAAAAAAAACCGAAAATCGAAACCCGAACAACGGAAGGGCTTCTTAGGTCTAACAGTCCAACACTGGTTACCAAGAACTTGCCATAATTTAGGACCGTTTCCGGCAGTGAAAAGAGCCACTCACCTCGTGTCCAAATTGAGCTAGAGCCTCCTTAACCGCAGCCATGTTCGCCGAGGTCAGAATGCTCTGGAGATCGGCGCCGGTATAGTTAGCAGTTCTTCCTGCGAACCACTCGAAATCCACACATTCATCCAGGCTGATCGTCGAGCTCAAAGCCTCCAAGATGCGTACCCGAGCCACGGCATCGGGCAGAGGACACTCCACCAGGCGATCAATGCGCCCGGACCGAAGAAGCGCCGGATCCAACAGTTCCGGTCTCGAGGTGGCAGCTATTACGGTGACGCCCTGCAGTCCCTCCACGCCATCCAGCTCGGTGAGCAATTGGTTGACCACCCGATCCGTAACGCCGGTGGAATCATGGCCGCGCTTTGGGGCCAAGCTGTCGAACTCGTCGAAGAAGAGCACACACGGCCGAGCACTTCGGGCGCGATTGAACAGGTTCCGGACGTTCTCCTCGCTTTGGCCGATATATTTGGCCAGTAGTTCCGGTCCCTTTACGGATATAATGCGCAGGTTCCACGAGGTGGCCAATTGAGAGACTAGGTAGGTCTTGCCAGTTCCAGGAGGTCCGTAGAGGAGCACTCCGGCCTGATTTCGCAGCGGAGATGCATTGAAAATTGTGGGATACTGTAGGGAAATAAGGAAATGATATTAGCTAAGTAATAAGTGAATATGTAATAGATATATAAGCCAATAAAAAATATTTAAAATTATTGAAATGTCCCAATAAGTTTTCGATGAATTATAAATTAAATTATACGACATAAATATTAAAGGTTTCTTAAAAACTTAGATCGCCTCGAAAATCAGAGAGCGTATGCGTTGCTTTTGCAGGCCACAGAATTATATCCCTTAGAATTCATACAAATGTGTGGCGACTGCAAGCACTTGTAACAAGTACTTTAATATTAATCAGCTGATTTTAGCGGCAATAAGAGGGTTTTATTCCCACAGATATGGAGTCATCGATTCGAAGAATTCTTTCACCATTCACCAGCGGCTTGCTGATAATAAAGTAAGAAACTTGAAATGCCTGCTCGTGAATTTAATGCCGAAAGATCGCAGCGACTCATTGTACAGAGGACAGGCAACAAAATTCAAATCATACTCTTATTATATAAATTTATAAAAAATATTAATGTTATGCAATTAAGTATAGCTCACCCGTGATGGCCACATAAGAACCTCCTCAAGAACGCCCACAACAGACTCCAGGCCAGGCAGTTCCTCCACACGCAGCTCATTGGCCTCCGCATCGCTACCAGTCTTCTGATTACTCTGGATACCCTGCAGGCAGTAGGAGTTTGTGTGCTCCAGGGACTCGATAAGCTGATCATTAGTCAGAACCGGCTGCGCCTTGCCTGGAAACAAGAAAATGGTAATCAAATTTCATTTCAGAAACACAAACAATTTACTTTTACTCACTTATGCGGTAGGCATAAAATATGGCCCGCTCCACGAACTGAACAAGATCACACTTCCGGTAACCCTCGGTCAAGTTAGAAAACTTGACCAGATCGAGCTCTTTGGACGCGTCGATATGACTGCAGAGTTCGCGCAGTATAATCTCACGGTCCGGACGCTCCAGGCTGGGTAGTCGAGCCACCGTCTGGAAGACATGCCTGCCTCGCGGAGAACTCAATCGCTTATTGAGCGTCTGTAGCTCGTTGACGGTGGCAATCACTGCAATGGCATTGCCAGTGGTGTACTGGACGATCAACTGATGCACTGTATCCGCCATGCGGTTGTAGTATTCTCCATCCTGACTGGACTGCTCCCCAGCTGAGTGGGCCAGAACATCAAGGTTCTCCAGCACCACGATCGCTGGGGCATGCTGCAAGCAGCTGGTGAAGATGTTGCGCAAATCTTTCTGGATGGACTCTGTCTTGCGGCCCTTGCTCCGTGACCCGTAGAAGATATCGAAGTAGCAGTAGTCCGGTTTGCGCGACAGCTGGTCCAGAATGCGCTCAACCAGCACGGTTTTACCCGTGCCGGAGGCACCGGTGAGCAAAACATTGCACTGCCGCATCACAGAGTTGTCTTCGTTCAGACAGAGGTTGAGGCGCAACTCCCGAACCACCTGATCCACAATCTTATCGTACTCGGGCAGACGTATCAGATCCTTGACACTCAACGGCGACGTAACTGGTGGCTGCTCTTTTATGATCTCATTCACAGGACGCACCAGATCAGCGGCATAGATCTTGGACTCCTTTAGAAACTGAGCGTCGACGACACAGTACCGAAAGTGCTCTGGCAATATGCCAACTGTGACCAGTAAGTCATCCTCTAACCGCACCACCTCCTCTTGGTTAAACAGCATCGGCTTCTGCTGAGTTCTCTCGATGACGAACCGCTTAAATGCGTTTTCGATGATCTTGTAGTGCGTCTTCTTGTGGGCAAACAGCTCGATTTTCTCAACGAAGTTGACCACAGTCGTCTTGAACCGGAGCACCACTCGTTCCAGCTCCTTGATGCCCAGCAACTTCATTAGGTTGGCATTCAGTTCGATAGATGGGTGAATGGTACCGGGTAAATCGTCCTCCAATTCCTCGTCCACTGTGCGCACTCTTACATAGTAGTCCTTGTTGCCGGCTGTGTGCATGCAATAGAACTGATCTAGATCTAGGAACTCTGGCAAATGTTTCCGGTTTACGAAGACATCCGACTCCTGGGCTTTTTCTCGCCAAAGGCCACGAATCACCCGGAACTCAAAGCTCCTCGAGCTCTCCCTGCGTAAATCCTTCTTCAAACGCTCCATATGATCCTGCCGCTTGTTACGTTGCAACGTATTCTTCACGTTCGAGACCGTTGAGGAATGAGTGAGCGGTGTCTTTGGGTTCTCAACCAGTTCGTCTTTCACCTGGGCAGTAGTTTTACTCCTAGAAAGTTTCATATTCTCCTCATTGACCCCATTGGTGGTTCCGTTGGTCAGACCCTTGTACAAATTGGGGGCCACAACCAATTCGGTATTGTGGTCTATTCGTCCATAGTTCGAATGCGGCTTCAGGCGATCTGATTGAATATTAAATATTAAATATTGTTAATAATATGAATATATAATTTTAGTGCACTCATTTACCCACTGTCAAGGCCACCTGCATGGACTTATTGACCCAAACAATAAGAATTTGGGTGGAGTTTACAATGCGCGTTTGCTCCAGCACGCTGCCAGATATTTTCTCGGTGCTCAGCTCCTGCCGAAAAGAAAGAATATATTTGAAATAAAATAAATAAAAATATTCTATATATATTATGTGGGACAAATTAATCCTCATAATATACAGCACATGCTAGCGTTTGTAGTATTATCTTATGAAGCAAACAAATATGTTTATTATGACTAAACTATAATGTGCCAGTTTTTGTGAAATATAATATTATGTCATTTTAAATAAACAATTATTTACATCGGAATCCAGGGAGTTTTAGGTTGACATAATTAAAATATAGCTTTAATCCTAAGCAGGAGGGGTCAATGGCAATGCCGGCCAAGCAATGGCAGTATAAATAAAGACCAAGCGCACGCCCGCGCCAAATGCTAATCCGATATAAACAGAACTGTCTATTTTTAAGCTGGCGACACGGGCATGCGGCAAGCATGCGAAACCATCACTCACAATGATCTCCCAGTCCTTGGACGAGACGGGGGTAACGTGGACGCTGCGCAGGTTGAGAACGTCAGCGATGAGCGCACACTTGACCAGATCATTCTCGTGCAGACCTACGGCAAGAAAGGGAAAATATTTAGATGAGCACGACGGGGTGGGGTAGATGGCCGGAGTCCAATATTACGGCACATTGGCAAGCGATGCACATCCGGTTAAGTAATGGGGCTTACCGATCTCCTTGGCCGCCCTGGCATTGATCCCAATCTCGGTGTCCTTAATGCCCCCGCCGCCTGCCTGTGGCGCCCACGAAGCGTAGTGCATCCGTCCATTGTACTGCAGACTCAGGCAGCCCGTGTCCTAATCAGAGCGGTTAGCAGAGCCGGAATAATCTCTGGGTAATCTTATCTGGACGGCGGATTGACTTTTGGACACTTACATAGGTCGAAACGACGCCGTAATACTGGTCCGGCAGCAGCACGAAGTTGCTCCTGATGGGCCGATAAACCACCTTAAATGTGCGCTTGAACATTTTCGACGTGGGCGTGCGCGAACTGAGTTATTGCCCGGCTAATTCAATTTTTGGCTAAACTTGCGCCGCCCTACAGCTGTTGCCCAAGAGATGGAAAACTTTACGATTGTTCGACCGATATCCGCAACAGGTGAAGCAGCGGGTTAGGGATGAGCTTTGAGCTGGAAAAACGTTAACAAAATACATATTTACAACGATTTTAATTTGTATTATACACATGTATTTTATAACAAAAAAATATGAGATGTATCAAAGTTTCTGTATCTCCAGAGTGTGAACCAAAATATAGAAAATAGTTAACAACACAAATAATTATGAATTAAAAAATAAATACTGCACAACAAAATAAATTCAATTAAAATGAATTTGTTTTTTCCTGTAAATCAAAAACGAAATGAAAACTTAATATAATTGGAAATTAACGTGCTGAATTTTTTGTTAGTATTTTATTGTTATCGATTATTTTTGTCGTCATCGATAATTTATAATTCAAATTATTTCAATTTGAATTTTGGAAAAATGATAAAAAAACATATTTCTCCTTATTCTTTTATATTTTCAATTGAAGTTATCTTTCATAAACGGCACTCCGAATCGAAATCAACCATAATTTATACGACAAAATGTAAGCAAAACCGTAAAACCTACGAATGTATCAACAGGTAAGTAACCGAACAAAGCGAATAAAACTATATGAGCTTCAGATACGAAACATAAGCTTAAAACAAACAATCAGCTGATCGTCTCTTTGTTCCCGACCTACCTTAACAATTTCTCTTCTCTCCTTCTCTTTTGCTGCAGCTTTGGTCAACGACCTTAGATGAGCGAACAGCTGATTGGCTGTTTTTGTTTTGGTACTAAACTATGTAAACAACTTCCCTTCAAAAAACGAGCTTCAGATCAGCAAACAGTTGATCTGCTCTTTCGCTAGTCGCTAAGCTTTAAGAGAGAAATTCTTTCGGCTTACAAAAATAAATTAATTGAGAATATGTAAATAAATAAATGTATTCAAGATAAATTAAAAAATTAATAAATAAAGCTGGAGCTAGCTTTATTATCTCGCTCCCTTACACAACAACAATGCGCCTTGGCCATAAATAGATTTTAATTTTAATTTTTGTTCCCCACAAATATTTTGTATCAATGGGTCAGTTTTCGAACAATAATAATAATCGTGGATTATATTTATATTTTAACTTGATGCTTTCTTTTATGTTTCAATATATTACATCGTTTTCATTAGATAAATATATGTTTTATTGTCTTTCCCCTACAATTTTTTTGTTTTTTTTATATGTATTATGTGTGTGATACGGGGGTATAACAAAAAATGATGGGGTGTATATAATAAGAAATAGTTAACAACACAAATAATACAAAATATATATCCTTGTTAAAAAGTGGAAAGAGGACAACAAAATATATTCAAAATGTAGTTGCCGATAAATTCGCAATGTGGCACATGTATCGAATGCTCAGCCATAATCGATCGACTTATTCTCATTAAAGGGGAATTTACTTTTACTCCCGTTGTTCATCTGCTGCTGCTTCCAATTAGAAGAAATTAAATAAACTAACCAGAGTAAATAAGAACTAAGTGATTAAATGAAATGGATTTATAAAGTTATATATTTTAGATAAAGTGGTAAATGAAAGATAACGTAAATAATTTATCTGCAAAAGGAATTTCGCAAGTACATGTTATTCTGAAACGCTTATCAAGAGACTGCAATAAATGAGTAATCACCAGTTGTGGCAGAATTTTTAATCTTAAATATAGGAAGAGTAAAAACCTATAAACTAAATACAAAATAAATAAAAATGGAAACAAACCGAAGAAATGAGTTAAATATTGCGGCCTACAATATCAGAGGTCTCAAAAGCAAAGTTGGAAACAACGATTTTATGCAATATTTGCGTGCATTTGATGTTTTTATTTTAATTGAAACACACACGCTTCCCAATGCCGAAGCAACCGAGAGCTTCAAGGATCAGCAGCCGGAATTCGAGTGTTTGCATTGGAAGGACGCAGAAAGAGAATTTCGTTACGGTCGAGGAATCGGTGGCTGCATAATTGGAATAAAAAAGTCTCTCAGCGACCTGGTCATTGGCCATTCTATTGTAGATTTCGACGGATTCAAAGTACTTCAGCTGCATGTCGGCAATAAGAAGCTGCAGATCGTTCCGCTATATATTCGTTCGGCTGACTGGAATGCGGAATTCGAACCGGTGACTAAAGCTTTTGGAAATACGGAAATGCCCATGGAGGACGCTATTGTAATGGGCGATGTAAATGTCCGACTGGGAGAACTTAAGCAAGAAGTGGAACAATCCACCTGCGTTGCCAACACCAATGGTCGCAGATCTTTGGACAAAAAGAGGAACGAGAAGGGAAGAAAGTTTTGCGATTTCTGCGACACCCACTACCTTAAAATACTAAATGGCCTCACCCACGGTGATGCCGAGGGTAGCTTCACATGCTTTGGGGGCAGAGCGAATGGCAGATCAACGAACGACATCTGTGCAGTTAGCCAGAGCCTTATGTCTACAGTTGTGGATTTCAAGGTGGACAGTGTCGAGCACGGATCCGACCATTTACCCATCTGCTTGACAATGAACCTTCAGTTTTTGACGGAGCCACCAGTACCCAGAGTTCCGCCAATCCAACAGAACAATCATAGTTTAGCTTCGTTGAATGTGACATATGAATCGGGATTAGATTCCGATTTTTCGGTTGACGAAGTCTTGGGTGTCCTTAAACGGGTGCCCTTGCCGGGTTTTTCGAAAACAGCACTCAAAGATATTGTCGGAGAAGTAACAGTTCGATGTAATGACGTTTTTAATTGTTCCAATACATATAGTGCACCACACTCGAATATTATCTCACAAAGAAATTTAGAAGAGATTTTACAATATATAGTTAAAAGAAGGTTAGTTAGATGGTGCAAGCAGAACAATATCCTAAGTGATAGTCAGACACGATTTTCCTCAAAGTCACCGAAGGTAGACACAGTTTACAACTTGAATGCAATCATCAATATTCGGATGATAGAAAAAGGAACGAAGGTCTACGCTTTTTTTGTGCAATTTAATTCTGTCTCCTCGGAATATTTTTTTCAACATTTATGGAACAAACTGAACAGTGTAGGAGTGTCCTCAAAAATAGTAAACCTTTTAAAATATTTATACGAACAAACTTTTCACCGAGAACAATTATTGAATTACTTTCAAAATGGAAAGGGAACGTTATCAGAATTGATGTTTTCCCTTTATCTAAACGACCTTCCCGAGACTCTGGCGGGAGGCATCTCCATCGATGATCGCCAAATAAATATGCTAATGTATGCTGACAAAATTGTACTTCTCTCGGACACCGTCGGCGGACTTGAAGACATGATTAACCGGATGGAAGAATACTGCCGCAGTTGGTGCCTTAATGTGAACCTAGCCCTTTCCGAGGTAATGGTTTTTAAGAAAGGTGGCAGAATTTCAGGAGTGGAAAAATGGTTCTTTACCGGGAAAAAGATCAAGACCACTTACCAGACAATTTTCCTTGGGATCATACTCACTTCGACCTTCTCGTACAAAATGCAAATCAAGAAAATGATTGCAGATGTCAAGCCTTGCCTGGAGGACTTTCGCAGTGAGTCTCATTGGACAAAATTGATGATTAGAAATATGGCTCCACTGTGGGGAAGTGGCCAAAAGAATTATCGAAAACCGATCGAACAACTGCAAAAAGCATGTTTAAAAAGGGATAGCAATAATTTTACTAAGCTTAATAGTCTTGCCCTTGATCTGCACCTCATGTATATAGGACAAATTTATTTCTCGCATAATGAAAATTCCATGGTTCGGTTTTTAACTCTTAAAGTGGCTGAGAAAAATATTATGTGGGCAGAAGGACTTAACGTCATGTGTAACAAACACCCACTGCAGTGGAAGGAAAGCATTTTAAGTAGCGAACTTTGGGCTGAATTCTGTTCGGTTCTTATCAACTTGGAAAACCTCTAAGTTTTAAAATTTGTTATTGTATTTATGTCCCTTAGATTAAGCATAAAAATAATATTTCTATTACTTGTTTTTGTTGATATTTAAATTTTAAGATTGTTAAACACTTAAATAATGAGATAATAAATTTAAAATAATTTTTTTTCAAAATAAATTGTCTATGGTTGTATTTCTTTTTTAATAAGGTATACAAAATATCAAAATGTGTGTTCCTTTTCGGTTTTTATAATTTTGTTAAGGTTATTGCACGGGTAACATTCTGCAAGAATGAAAGTTATTATTGCCAAGTCAATTGTACTCACATACGTTCGCTGTTAAACTAAAATATTCTTTAATATACTAATCTATAAAGATAGTGCCCTCCCAAGTGTTATTTTCCACCTGTCTGAAAAACCACAATTCGAAAAAGGTAAACTGTTCTTTTTTTTGGCTAGTTTATTCGGTTATAATAATTCATTTAAAATAGTTCGAGGGTTTATTATATTCGTGTAAAAGTGTGTACAAAAATGCCGGAATTTATTATTTTTACTTATTATTTGTAGTTCCTTTCTCCTCCTTCGCTCATCGTATACCATGCTGGCTTCTTATTAAAATAAATAACACAATATTTAAAAACTAACAATGGAGCGTGCTAATCGTGAGCTGTGACCTCTGCTCAGTTTGCGCGAAATAAAGAGAAGACTTTGAAAGGATATGCATAAGGATGCCAATGGCACTTGTAAATATGTAAATACAATAAAACTGTGCTTATAGTTCAACTAAATTCGTTATTGCATTTTTAATATATGTATTATATATAAATATTTCTTAGTATTTATCAAGAGAAGACACTATCCAAAGGAGTTTATAAAAGCTTTTCTGCGTGTTCGGCTTGCTGCGTCGTGTTGAACTGCCTCCATATCAGTCTTCGTCAATTTGTTGTGGCTCGTGAGAATAAAATTGGCTTATATAAATGGAATATCTATTCATATAGTTTTTATATATTCTTTGTATAAAAATTCTCATATAATTTTAGAAAATGTGTTGTCTTTTTTAAGTGTAAAACATTCTAAAAATGTTAAAAAATGTTTTTCTGGCATGCAATATTTTGGCGGTATGAGTGTTTATTTATTTTTATTTTTTTATGGCTTTCTGTGTGCTTGGAGTAAATCAGATAAGAAATAACAAAAGAACAAATAAATACGAAAAATATACACAATTTTAATGCTTTATACTCTTTCTTTCTCTTTCCATACAATTCATCATTCAATTGGCTTATACAAAAAATACAATTATTTAAAGTACGGACTTGGGTACTCCATTTTCGTGCGAATTTGCCATCTCGGATGGATGCAGCAAGTGATTCCAATTTGGTTAAAACTTAAGCATAAAAAAATATAACTAAATAGTACATATATCGATTGATATATATGTATATGTATATACACAGGTTAAAATGTAAATCAATATTTAACAATTACAGTTTTGATAAATACACCATTCGAATTTTCAAGTTCAACTTAAGCTCTAATCAACCAAATAAAAATGTGTTTTTAAAAACATAATTTTGGCGATAAACAATGTCTCACAAAATATAAGGAGAGATTCACAAAACGGGTGGGGTGTGGACTTGGGCTTGGGTTATCGGAGCTTTGTTCCACTCACGCTTTCACGATAAGGATCGATCACGGTCGCGTATATAAAGGGGGAACTCAGAGTTATTCGAAAATAAAAGGATTTCGTGTGGAGGGGAATGTGAGTTTGTGTATGTGTGCGAGTGTGTCCAAAACAATTTAATCGCCCAATCACATATTGCAGTATTTCTAATGATCTCTTTTCTGTTCCAGTGTAATTTTGATTTTCGGTTCGTTGCCATCGTCTTCATCATCTCGATCGATTTCACTTAGCAATCCATTTCCTCCAGGGTGCGCGAAAGGCGATTATTGTCGATCCTGCGACGCTGCGAGCGACGAACCGCATCCGCCCGCCGATACGGCTCGCTCTTCAGCCCGAGCAGGATGTCCTCAAGGGCTCCATTGTAGACCTCGTCCTGTTGCAGCAGCTTCTTCTCCCGCACTGAGTGAGCCTTGCTCTTCAGCTCGTTAATGACGGCATCCTGCAAGGAGAGCGCGCAGGTTGAGGCCAGCTGTTTGCGTTTGGTTTTTGGAAGCGGAGAGCAAGGCCGGGCCAGGATGGGATTAGAAAGAAAAAAGGGTTAGCATTAGACAGGGAAACCATCACCAAAAAGACACAGAACCGTATTACTAAAGGGTTACTCTGAAGTATACTCTAAATTCGTCCAATTATATTGTTTGTTTTATTATACATATCTCAATTTGTTATATTTTTTATTTTGAAGGGGAAAATACATATAGAACATATAATGTTGACATATTTTCTGAATGTATGCATTTTTGACAAACCCTTAAAAATATATGAACAATTGTATTTTTTTTGTAGCTGGAACTGTAGGATCTGTTAAGTGATTAAACAAACAAACAGAAATGTTATATTTTTTTATAAACATCAAATATTGTACGGAAATAATAATTAGCTATTTAAATTCAACATTTATTTTGTAGCTAATTTTTTCTATTATAGTAAGTGACTTCTTTAACGTTCAATAACTTCTGAAAAACTCTGAATTTTATCTTAAAAAATTAAATAACAAATACATACATTTTCAATATACATATTCTATATATATATATCTCCCCCATTGAGGACTTAAGCAAGCCACATTTTTTTTTTAAATAATAGTTTAATTTAAGTTCAATGATATTCTAATAAGTTTAAACAAAAAGAAAACCTTAAAAATGAAAATAATTTTTAGAGTGCCAAATAATGGAATGACACATACATATTTATGTGTATGGTATCAGAGCCAGAGTGGATTAGCAATGGAATTAGCGCGTATTAGGCAACACAACAGTGGGGATTAGTCGGAACCAAAACAATGTTAGGAGACAAGTAGACACAAGCCGGGCGACTTACACTAATATGGGGAACTTTACACAAAACAAATCCCGTGACATGCCGCCGCCCCCAGAGAGCAACAACTAGGTGGTAGAGGATGGTGGTTTCGATTTGTTTTTTGGTTTCTTTTTTTTTTTTGTGGTAGAGGATGTGGCTGCGATTTGGGACACGGGCGTATAACCCCGCTTCTTGACCCCCGCAGACTGCCATCCCCAGTTGAGTATTAGACAGAGTGTGGTGCGTTTTGTGTGAGTCAACCAAACAACCAAGTTACGTGCTAGGATTGAGGAGATGGCCGGTGGATGGATGCTACGATTGGTAGGTCGAGCAGGCATTGTATTGGCTGCATAAATCAAATCAAACGAGATCAGAACAAAGCATAGCAGGTTACCAGGTTCTTAAAACGACAAGTGCACTTAAGGATTCGAGGAACTTGGCCACCAGACTCTGAGGGCTTCCGTACGTTATCGATGTCCGTCACTCACCTGTTGCTTTTTCTGGTTAGCTTTGTTGCGTAAATGCACTTGGTCGGTCTCCTTTTTGGAGGCGGCCTGCTCCAGTCGACGTCGCTGCTCGTTCTCCATATCGTGTTGCTGAAATTAAGACATAAACTGGGCTGAGATACCAAGTCTAAGTGGGAACCTATAGCCTAGTAATTAGCTTGGAGTGTGTACCAACCTTAAAGGCCCTTGTAAAGCGAACGATCAGCGCAAAGAAGGCGGCAGCATCGGCATTGCGCGAGGATTCTCCAAAGTACTCCACGCACTCCTTAAAAGCATCTTGCGCGTGACGGAGATCACTCTTTATCTTCTTCAGCTTATCCTCGCTGTTGGTGAGGAAGTCTTTCAGGATGTGCGTCTGTGCACCCTTCACCCGCAAATCGGCCTCCTTGCGCACCAGCTCCATGCCCTTGTCCAGCTCCTGAACATCGGCCACCACGTTTTCCAACGCAACTGAAGCCGCTTTTTCCGTTCCGTACAGCTCGCTGTCAAAGTTCAGCAGTTCGTCAAACTTGGACCGAATGGTGGCCACAATATAGTGGAGCAGCGACGACCGTTTATCAGTGGACTTTGTATCGATCAATGTGTCCAGCGACTGCAACTTAAAGCCGTAGGCCGGTCCTCGTTTGTTGCTGTTGAGATAGTTGCCAAAGGCCAGGACTATCTCCAAAACCGCCTTAAACTTTCGCGATTGTTTAAGTGAATTGGAAGCAGCAGCTATGGATTGCACTTGCTAAATTAAGAAAGCAAAATGTTAATAATACATTGGATTGCACTTGCTAAATTAAGAAAGCAAAATATTAAAATTACATTTAACGTTAAATTTAATTGTTGTGCTCAATAAGGGGAAAATTCTAACAGAAATATATCCTTTAATTGTTGTCTTACCGGACTAATGAGATGCACGCTGTCGACAAAATTGCCCATGTAGTTCATGATGGCCAGCTTTGAGGAGATACGCTCCACACGCGACAGCTGCAGCATGAATTTGTCTTCTTCGGTTAACAGCTGCTGGTCCTTGCGCGCGGCTATATACTCCCTGTAGGCCTTGGCCTCGGCATCAGTGGGAACCATCTTCTGCAGCAGCTCAACGTTCTCCAGGGAGAGCTTTTTCAGGTCCAGACTGTGGATGGCAGCGATGACATCGTCTATAGGCATGCCCAGCTTGCGACGGGAGATTGCTGATAAAAATGAGGCAATCGGTTAATTTTAAGGTGGTTTAAGGCACAGTGAATCTCACTCACCAATGTTTCTTAACCTCGTGTGCTCCAGCAGCGAGACATTGTCGGGCCTCTTGAAGCGTTTACTGGACTGCAGCGAACCATCCACCTCGGTGCCACTGCTGCCATTGTGCAATGCGCCCCCAATGCCGATTTTGAATCTCTCCTCAAATTCGTTGAAGTCAATCTGCTTGAAGATCTTCTCGTCATCCAGCTCGTTGAAGATTGTCCCACGAACCTGGTAAGGAGTAAAGATGATTAATAATCCCTGTACACTATATATCTTCAGATATTATTACCTGGTTAGGCTTCAGTGCGACCCAGTTCAAGGTGGGCAACTTGTACTTGGTGGGCACTTTGCGTTTAATGGTCATCGCGCCATCGGGAGCTGGCATGAAGCCGGCCGCCGGCGGCGGTGGTGGCTGGAAGGAGCTGAGCATAGGCGGGGCATGAGGCGGCGACGGAGCTGTTGAGGTGAGGCTGCCGTTCGGACTGATCAGTGGACTGAAACCCGGCATCATGGGTGGTGGAGGTGGCGCCGGTGGTGCTGGCGGAGGTGGTGGCGGAGGCGAAGCTGACATTGCGGCGGGAGAGGCGGGCATTGGCGGCGGAGGTGGGGGCAACGTCAGAGACGATGCTTCCAAACTGGAACCAGCCAAAAGACCCCCATTCACGAGAGATCCATCGCCAGTGGAGACAGACCGCGGCAAGGAGCGGCTGAGCGTCTGCAACTCCAAGTTTTTGGTGTGCAGCAGCGTGTCCCTCTTCTTCAGTTCCAACTCGTTGTCCTGCAGCATGCGTTGCAGGACCGTAAAGTCCGCTTCCAGTTTCTGGCGCGCTATCGCCATCTGCTCCCGCTCCATCTTAAGCGCAGTATTATCCGACTCCAGCTCAGCATACTTGTACATGAACTCCGAGTTCCGATCGACCTCTCGCTCGAGCTGATCCTCCAGCTCTTGCACCCTCTCCAGGGCAGACGTCTTCGTTTCCGAATCCTCCATCAGGGCGGCCACATCGAACACATTGTCCAGATAGGCCGAGATCTGCACCTTCAGCTCTTCGGATTCTGTCAGTCGAATCCGCTCTAGATACTTGTCCAGGCCCAGGGCGGTGAACTCGTACTGCAGATGCACTCTGTAGTTCATATCCTCCACCGAGTGGACCACTATGTTCATGAACTGCATGCAGGCGACCATGAAGTCGATGTTGAATGCCTCGAAGTTCATAAAGTACTCCATGAGGGTCTGGAAGCGTCGCTGCTCCTGGCACACGTCCTTAAAGTTGTCGAACGATCCCAGGATGATCTCGTGTCCCCCCTTGACCAGGCAAATGGCCGCCAGAAGCTCCAGAACCAGAGCCTTTGTCCTGAGTGACTTGTGGATGAGACTCAAGGCAATGCAATTGATTGCTTCGCGATGCTGGATGACCATGTTGAACCCATACTCTGAAAAAGTACAAGAAAATTCTATTACATTTGATTCTATTAATTGAAGAGCTCCAGCTTCTTACTGTTGTTCATGATGGCGCGCAGACACATTATGGACACGTGGATGTCATCCGTTGCGGCGCCCATGTTTAGCTTGGCTATGTGCCGCGACCTTCGCTTCAAGCTGGGACTATCCAAGGCATCGGCAATGGCGGGACGAAGGAATCCGTAGGACAGGGAGTGCTGCTGTTGTCTTGAATCCACCAGCATGGAACCATTGGCGAGGCCATGACCTGCACTGCCGCCATGAGTTAGTCCAATACCTCCACCGCCGGGACTTATGGAACTGCTGTTGCCCATCACCAACTCTCCGCCATCCCCGCCGTTCGTGATATTCAAGCGCTCCTCGGAGGCACACAGCGCTCCCTGGAGACGCTGCTCGTGACGCATCATCTGCAACCGAAAGCTGAGATAGTCGACCAGAGCATCCAGCCCCTGGTTCGTATCGTCCAGGAACTCCTTCACCCACTCGATGTGGTTCGTGCGCAGCGAGATCTCTAGATCCCGGAGCACCTGGGTGGATGTGGACTCGCCGACCATTTTCCGTTTCTGGCAAAGAAAGTAGAAGAGGTAAAGCTGTAAGTGTACAAAGAGAGAGTGGAGTGGTGGAAAGGAAGACGGGAGACCGGAAACAGCAACAGGATAGGTATTGAGGATCGCGTCGGGGCAGTGCAGGTGCCAGGAAGTAAACGAGGAAGAAACAGGTAGATAGAAAAGTTGGGAATGTGGATCGTGGTGTGTTGTCAGTGTTGTGAGTAGAAAAATTAGATTTACACATTAATATCGGAACAATAGATTTAGATTTCAAGTAAGGTTATTAAATTGGGCTTATTATTTCAGCTTTGGCCTGATAGTTGGTTAGAGTTATGGGTTTTTTGTTTAATAATATTTTATTTTATTTATACAACCAGAAACCACACTACAGAAACAACTACAGAAAGCTATATGGATGGTAGAGGATTTAGAATATGGCATACCCGATGACTTCGCGATGCTTTCGGGTCCAAATACGTTCGCAGTTTACTCAAGTAATGTGAGGGAGGGTCCTTGGCCTGCACCATTTCCTGGAAACAAATAAAGATATTCATATAAATATTTTGTGTAATAAGAAACGGTTATATTATTATAAAGAATTAGACTACGAAATAATAAATAATTCAAAGAATTTGAATTGTATTCATAGAAAAAATGTTAAACCCGCTGCCTATAGCTTAGTGCAAAACGAGAATGAATAGAACAGGCGGAAGTAGGCATCTCTAAGTACATATTCTTTATCAGCTTCAGCAGTCGAATCAATTAAGGCGTCTTATAAAAACCATAACTAAAGTACAATGGAGAATTTTAGGTTAAAGTTAATTTGCATCGCATATTGCGGATATTCTTATAGAAAAATCGGATGATAAAACTAGGAGTATGAAAATGACGATATATAAATAATGTATTTGATGAGAAGATCAATAAATAAATAAATATTTTAACGTTGGAAAATTATTAGTTTAGTTTAAACAACTTATGTAGGAAATAATCAAAGAATTTAAACAAATTTAGTTATAAATTATTAAAAAAAAAAAAACTTTTTTATTAAACAACATTTTTTCTGATATTCTCTCAATAATATTAATATTATCGATATTTTAAAGTTTATGCGTCGGTTTTTTATATTTAATATTTTGATATTTCAAACATTCCTATGTATATGTTCTAATGAAATATATTTTTCCTCGCGTTACATTTCCCTTTTGACATAAATATAAATCCGTATATGATATGGCATATGTATAATCTTATAGAATATTATATGTATCAAGCCGGATTAATATAAATATGGCAAATTCACTGATTATAATAATTAACATTCTACCAAAAAATCGTAAAACGATTAGAGTTAATTTGATGGACAAATGTGATATTTACAGTGATGTTGAGCAGAAAAACTTGTTGAACGACTGAACTTTATATAAACTTTATTCGCACAAGATGATTGGTGATAGATTCAGTATCAGAAAAGTCAAGGTAAGTCATATTATTCTATTTAGCTCTATTTAGACACCTGATCTTTGTTTTCTCAGAACATTACAATATGTCCACAAACAGTTTCGAGGGTTAAGTTATTTAATCTAGTTCCCTAGAATAAAGATTACAAGCATCAGCTGTTATTGCGAAATAATGTTCAGCTGCATTCGTCAAACGATTCCAAATAAATTTCGTATTGCATGGCTCTATAAAGCTGGTAATAATAGTTAATATTATTACCAGCTTTATGGAGCCATGCAATACGATTTATACTTTAATTTTTGGATAGCTTGATCGTCTTCTAATTATAAAATTGCTCTGTCTATTACACTTGTACTGCTGCTGTGTTTAGTTAATTGCCACTAAAATCATCTTCGCCGGAGTTACCCAAGTTGCTGTTCAATGAACTGAGCTTGGCTCTCAAAGAGCAGAGATGGAGAAACCGGCGGATGGAGGGGTTACTTTGGCGATTTGATTCCACATGCATTAACACTAGACCGAGGCCTAGCGGCTTTTACTTTGTTTTTTTTTTTTTTTTTTTTTTTTTCCCCC